>QVRM01002294.1:0-108686 GCA_003439945.1 Dermanyssus gallinae
ATATATACAGACTGTACGAGAATGCGTTGCGCTTAGAAGGGGTGCCTACTAAAAATTGAACAGTGCATCCTGCAATTTCTGTCCTAATTAAGTTTATTAGATGCATATATATATATATATATATATATATATATATACAGGGTGTTACGTAAAAAGTTGTACTTCTTTCGAGGTTTGATAGAGCTCGGCAAGAAAATAATTGTTCCCAATGGGCGGAAGCCAAGAAAACGTTTTGTTTAGGAGTGAGGATGAAATTTAGAAAAGTCGTTATTCTGCCTTATTTTCTCCTACATAGTTGTACAAAATCTACGTTTGCGGGAGAACCAGTCAACGCATGAAGCAGCCGATCATACCAGTGTGTTCGGCGGAACATTTTGCATAACCTAAATGACATCTAACGCAAGCTAGCAAAAAGCAAATAGGTGGAATAAAAAATCATAAAAAGTCGATTTGTTGTTATAACTTACGTTGAAGCTTTCACGTGCAAAATCTAAAAATTTTGCCATTGTGCACAAATGACGAACACTCTCTGACGATAGCAAATTTAATGCCCGTCATTTTCGTACCAAAGTGATGGTGCTGCGTTACGTAGTTGCTGAGAAACTAGGCTTTTTCGACAGCCATATCAAAAGCAAAGGCATGCATACTTCCTAGCATCTTGACCTGCTTTACCACAGAAACCACTTGCGCACGTCCAGAAACACACCAGCATTTATTTATTATAAGAAGTGCTCGAAGTTCCGTCCGCCTACCACTAAACACGTTCTGTAGCGATTGCACAGGCTCTCTTGCACTCGTGTAAATATGTTAGGCATTGCCCTAACGGCGTCAGCAGCGTTGAATATACGGTCAACCAGAACTTCACGCGATTCAACGGGGGTTTCGTAGACAACACTCTTTAGGTAGCCCCACAAAAAAAAGTCGAAGCGAGGTGGCCAAGCTATAGACCCGCCTCGGCCGATCCACCGATTCTTGAATGCTTCGTTTAGGTATTCTCGAACCGTAGCAGAGTTGTGTGGCGGCGCACCATCATGCTGGAACCACATTCTTAGACGAACGCTTTCCGGGACGCTTTCCAAAAGCTGGGGTAACGTATAAATCAAAAATGCGCGATAGGCAGACCTGACACTTCTTTTATAGCTTTTGGCGTTGGCGGTTTTCTTATGGTGTTTTGGCGTCTCGAATGACGAATTCCGAATCAAAGCCCGCGCAAATTTCCGATAGAAGCTTGTGCGAACGGCGAATAATTTCGAAACGAAGCCGGCTGCTCAGCGTAAACAAATGCTGGTGTGTTTGTTTCCGCCAGATTAGATGCAGCTGCGTATCGCGTTTTTGATTCATACGTTACCCAGTTGTTAGAAGGCATCCTGGAAAGCTTTCGTCTGAAAATGCCGCCACACAACTCTGCTACGGTTCGAGAATACCTAAACGAAGCATTCAAGAATCGGTGGATCGGCCGAGGCGGGTCTATAGCTTGGCCACCTCGCTCCCCCGATTTAACAAGCCTCGACTTTTTTTGTGGGGCTACCTAAAGAGTGTTGTCTACGAAACCCCCGTTGAATCGCGTGAAGATCTGGTTGACCGTATATTCAACGCTGCTGACGCCGTTAGGGCAATGCCTAACATATTTACACGAGTGCAAGAGAGCCTGTGCAATCGCTACAGAACGTGTTTAGTGGTAGGCGGACGGAACTTCGAGCACTTCTTATAATAAATAAATGCTGGTGTGTTTCTGGACGTGCGCAAGTGGTTTCTGTGGTAAAGCAGGTCAAGATGCTAGGAAGTATGCATGCCTTTGCTTTTGATATGGCTGTCGAAAAAGCCTAGTTTCTCAGCAACTACGTAACGCAGCACCATCACTTTGGTACGAAAATGACGGGCATTAAATTTGCTATCGTCAGAGAGTGTTCGTCATTTGTGCGCAATGGCAAAATTTTTAGATTTTGCACGTGAAAGCTTCAACGTAAGTTATAACAACAAATCGACTTTTTATGATTTTTTTTATTCCACCTATTTGCTTTTTGCTAGCTTGCGTTAGGTGTCATTTAGGTTATGCAAAATTTTCCGCCGAACACACTGGTATGATCGGTTGCTTCATGCGTTGACTGGTTCTCCCGCAAACGTAGATTTTGTACAACTATGTAGGAGAAAATAAGGCAGAATAACGACTTTTCTAAATTTCATCCTTACTCCTAAACAAAACGTTTCTTGGCTTCCGCCCATTGGGAAAAATTATTTTCTTGCCGAGCTCTATCAAACCTCGAAAGAAGTACAACTTTTTACGTAACACCCTGTATATATATATGTATATATATATATATATATATATATATATATGCATCTAATAAACTTAATTAGGACAGAAATTGCAGGTTGCACTGTTCAATTTTTAGTAGGCACCCCTTCTAAGCGCAACGCATTCTCGTACAGTCTGTGAACGGCGTTATTGTTAGAACTAGATCTATCTGTATATATATATATATATATATATATATATATATATATATATATATTCATATAGCTGAGGGTAAACACGTTTACTTACATATATCAAAAAGTAATAAATAAATTAAACAGAAGTTTCATACTAAATACTAATTTGAAATGATGTTGTTGATGCAACGTTTATTATATTATATGGATTTATAAATTGAGGCTAAGGTTGTAATAAATCTAAATGCACAAACAGCGGTGCCATTGATACGCCGCAGAACAGCCTGTTCCGTACGTAACAGTGCTCGACGGTAATCGTACGCACTGAGCCATGTGTTGCCTGTAGCGCGGGGGCATCCTACTTGATCGAGCATTGTGGTGCCGTCCAATATTATCAGCATATGCGACGGCGGCGAGGGAGCGTAACAAAGCCTAAGTGAATAATCTCTATTTGACTCGAGCGATGCATCTCGTTTAATAAGCCATCATCTCATCTCGTCGATGAATAAAGTACAATAAAAATATTGTACTTCATTCAACGTAAATCAACGAGCTGTCCTTAAGGTAAGCTGCGAATCACTATTAAGCGTTCTCACTCATTCTCAAGCTCTACCTATCTATCTAAACACTAGTGTGGGTTCTTTTGCAAATTTCTATTCGCGGCGTTTGGCTCACTCAGTCTATTGTAATCGTTGTTGACTTCCAAATTGCCCTCTTCTCCCGTTCAGTACCCCTCCGTTTCCCCTTACTGCTCCAGTGGCTTCACGGACTATTAAGCTTTTTGCAGCGTCGAGTCTATCGCTCTCGATGACGGAGGCAGCAGAAGCAGGAGGAGCATCGGCCGCGACTTTGCAATATTTCCATGCACGTGAGCGATTCATTGAGGCGATTGCACGAATCCATGCGTATCTCAGCTGACCAATAGGCACGTAGACAGGCAAACGAATAGCCATGAACTTCCAGTCTTCTATTGAAGGTCTTTCTTCCGAGATTACCTCTATTTTGATTATTTGGTCAAACAATGTCGGCATGACTCGAGAAGAGTTCCCGAATCGCTCTCTTCATGAGGTTGTCCGTCTTTTTAAACTTCTTGTTTATGACGATCTTACAGGGTTTCCTCCATATGGTGTTCTCGTGTTTGCAAAGTTCGCTATTCCATTCCTGCAGCTAATAATGGCTTTTTAGAGCCTTTCGCGCACCTGGAGTCCCTCCTAGGCCTCCGCTCAGCTCTAGCTTTTGGCTCGCGTACGTATCCGCCGCGCTGTGTTGTTCGCCTTCATGAGATCTGCAATTTCGGCTCTCGAGGTAATGATTCAACAACTCCGAACCAATCAAAAATTATACTCTCCCCCTGCGTTTAGTCCCACACTACCCTCCACTGACATCGGAGGGTATGCGTAAAGCATTATCCACCTCTTCAAAAAAAAACTTCTTCACAAAAAAATTTTTGTTAGGTTATTCGGCAGGGTATTTTCTTTTTGTTCCTAAGGAGCGTTTTGCCTTCTTCGTTTTATGTTTTGCGGAGTCTACCGGAATTCATTTTACCAACTCGCCAACCCTTTCGTTGGCTGTCTCCCTGCTGCTGGGCAGCGGAGTCCCTACCGTTTGGCGATATAAGGCAGCTGAAAATTGTCATATAATAATAAAAATAATAATAATAATTGTTATCAAAGCCTTTGTCCAAAATGTACAGCAATGACCATATATGTTCAAGATAAACGAAACCCAGTAGACATTACCTTCATTTTGGTGTTATACAAGAGTAGACATTACTTGTTTTTGCTGCCACAATGACCGTTGGGGAAACCTTAGATATCACAACACGTCCGGCCCTCAGTGCATTAATTATATTCCTTACAGCGATTCCAAGCCCATAGGGGACGGAGAATGGTCTTAAAAACAACCAGAATTACTTTGTAGCAGCCAGTTGTCTAAGGAATGTTTAGCCTCGAAAAGCAAAGGTCCCTGCGAATATGGCAGCATACCAACGGTGATGACATTCGAAGGCTTCTGCCAATATCCACTCACTAACAGCAACTGCAACAGTTTTACTATAGCGCGAAGAGACAGTTGCCACGTGTGGGACACAAAAATAGACTCCTCTATTCTCTATCTATATGCCTAGTTGTTTCGGCTTGTCATCCTGCCTGGAGGCGTCTTGTGACTTCGGTCACTTTTCAGCTGGACGGGAGACGCGGTCCAACGATTTATCTTCAAAAGCGAGGTGTGACCTGAAGCATAGCTTGATGAGTTTCACGGTCGTGTCTGCGTTTACACTGGACGAATGCGAATGTCCATCCTTCTCTATCGCCCTTGCCCTTTTAGGTATTTTTGTGCCTATCCCTTCAGATTTGTTTTGATAGCAACTACCGTCTGAGCTGCCCTGACAGACAGTATCGTTCGGGTTCTTGAGGTGTAGTGACGTGATGTGTGGACGTGATGTGTGGTCATCTTGACGGATCCGGGTTTTTTCGAAATGCAAAAAACGAACACTTGAAACGAACCAACTTAAAATGGCTCAACTGCTGGTCACCCGCGGTATCCAGCTGGCCTTTACCCGTAAATACGTAAGCTGGAACATACGTGCGGCGGCTGGAACAACGAAACTGGTTTTACTAAGGTTCCCAGGTGCTCTTCCAACGTTATATATAGAGTTTGGCAAATACATATGGAAAAGAAGAACGGGGAATAGGCAGGATAGAATGGGTAAACAATAATTCAAGAGCGAGTAGGCTATTGACAGACGCCAGGGCAGGGATGCTGGATGCAAGGGTACAACGAGCTAAATATTGGGAAAGGGAAAGTACAAAATGTCGAGTTTGTGGGTCAGGGAGTAGGTCAATTGCACATATTGTAAATGATTATATAGCTTTGGGAGGGGCAGAGATATAACTTGCCGGAGGCTCTAGCTTTATGACCAAATGTTAGAAAGGACCAGGTCTAATATTACAAAGAAGAGCTAGTCCCAATGGAGGGCTAATACTTAGTAGGTATTAAAAGATACACTGATAACGTGGATGCGTAGCTATTATATACGCTACCGCTCTAAGCACAGCTGATGTAAAAGGGTGACATGTATTTAGGTATACATGTCAAGCGAATAACAAATCAACATATATATATATATATATATATATATATATATAATTTTTTTTAATGGAACGTGGTCTCTGAGAAGCATTGTTTCGGAATGAGAGTGATATTGCTACAATTTGTGACATTAGTGTTGTTCCCCGACATAGAAGAATTTTGGCATAGATTTACTACCAAAATGATTGTCATGAAATCCAATTGCCATCCAATTGTGTTTGGGGTGCTGTGGATGGTCGTAGGGTTATAGTTTTAAGGTATTGGGCGTGAAGGCTAATAGAGAACTTTATTTTTGCGAATTCTCTCCTAAACGACCATGTTGCATCTTCTGGCCGGCGGTATATGTTCTGCAGATTAAGCAGAATATTTTCTCACAAACACGACGGTGTGCTTAGTTTGATTGGCTCGCAATAGCACATGGTATGCTCCTGTGTCAATCACTCTCACTCCAAAAGAAGACTTCTTAGAGACCATGTTTCTTTAGATAAAAAGTACGGACCTGCCTACTCAGTGAATTTTACCATTTGTGCAATTAATCTGTAAATGCACTTCTAACTGGAGTCTAAGAGTTATGTGGCACGAGTTGTACTGGTTAGAAAGGGGCGTAGCGACTCAGGAGAGACAGATTCGCGACAGAGAGGACATACGACACTACATCTAGAAGAACCTAAAGTAGAGTGCCTCGCATGTAGACGGACGCAGTCTGACGGCTATAGGGACAAACCCTGAGATTCTTTCAGCCAGTTTATCCGAGGGACACTCACCACTCCTTTTGTCGGCTCGTAGTACTATTAAAAGAAGAGCCGAGCTGACAGAGTTATGCTTAAAGGGGAAGTGCGTTTAGTGGATATGATCTCGGCAGAATAATGTCCAACGGGATTAGTGTTGACGGTGAGTCCCACACTGCATAGGGCTGCGTGTGGTTACTCAACCTACTGCATTAGTACCTATAGCATTTGACCTCTCTCTCTCTCTCTCTCTCTCTATATATATATATATATATATATATATATATAGAGAGAGAGAGAGAGAGATAGGAGAGAGACAGAGAGAGCGCTTAGTGCGCCCATCTCTATTATCCGGCAACACAATAGGAGAAAGACTGTTGCTAGGCAGCCATTCATTGCTGATTTGGAGGAGTTTATTAATGATAGTGCTGTTGTCGTACCATCACATTTTTTAAATGCACCGGAGTTTGACCCATTCGTGGCCGGCTTCTTAGGATTGCTGAATCATTTGTAGACGCAGTCTCCCGCTGCGCTCCACACAACCACATACCAGTGCAGACTGTCCAACCGTCCACAAGCAGGGACAGACTTTATTCTACACTACTATGGTCACTTTATTTGCACTTTTGTGGATGCAATTGAAAAAACTGCCCCACACAGAACAACCACTGTGTGGGGCAGTTTTTTCAATTGTATCCACACTGGCTTAATTGGGGCTGTCGTCGTCTGCTGCGGTTGGCATTGCTGTCGCCATTAAATTCAGATGGCCCTCAAGGCCTCGACTAACTCGAGATCTCATCTCAAAGCCCTTATCAATTTTCGACCTCCAAGGTAGATAGCAGGCAGCCAGACGCACGCCCGCTTTTGCCCTTCAAGCTGATCCCGTTGTTACGACGCAGTTCGTTATCCAGCCGGTTGTCAGGCTCCTCCAGCAGAACAACCCCCGCTTCAAGCCACTTCACCCCAAACACACACATTCACGCACGCACGCATGCACGCACGCCGCCTCGAACGCTCAAGAAGCACACAGTGCGCATGCATTGCTGTGGCAATGTCGACGCAAGGCCTACATTTGTCCGGCGGCGTTTGCCCTGGTGGCGGCGGTTGAAAACAAAACAAAGCCATGTAATTAACGTTTAGTTAGAATTTATTGTCACGTTTCGACATGTTATCACGATGACATATTTATTTGTGTACAGCAGCTTGTGTTCGCCCCCCGGTTGGTGAACCCGGAAACAGCTGCCATTGCTGATACTGTTGCTGTTGCTTTTACGTGAGTTACTGATGCATGCGTTATTGTCACAGTACAGAGCAGCAGCAGCAGCAGCAGCACAGTAATACAAGTAGGGAGAGGATCACACTAGAATGCTTCTTGGACATTTCGAGCTTTAATGCATCATCTGTATAATAATAATAATAATAATAATAGTTCATCGACGACCATTATGCTTGTTTTAACATGATCACTGGAAGCCTTAAATGCGCAGATGTGTTTCGGGCTTTGAAATTGGTTTTCTTAGTTTTCTAGAAACGCTGCTGTTTCTGGTGCTACCGGTGTACGTATTGCGGGTTGTTCTTGTCGTTTCTTATTGTGTACGTCATTGACGTTGTTCCTATTATTGCCTTTCTTACTGTTGTTGGTGCTGTGTAGCCATTAGTGCTATTTTTAATGTTGTTTCAGATTGTCTTCTCGATCTCATCTTTGATTTTCATTGAAATTCAAATTCCCGTGTGAAACTGCGCATTGATGTCTACATGGCATGCTTGGTGCATAAACCGAACTAAAACGAAGGTTAATGCGACGATAATGTCATTATCGTTGCAGACAGAGCAGGCTTGAGGATGTCGGCGACGTCAACAATGTGACGCAGTGTGGTTTATTGTGTTCATCACCCGTAGTTTTTTTAATGCATTAGATAGGAGCCGCATCTCGGATTCTGGCCTTGTTGCCCGTTAGCAAGGTGTATTTTTCCTATTTTGTCACATGTGACACTTGTGCCGTTTCTTTCTTTTAGCTCCAGTAGGTGGTGTGCTTCGTCTGTATACCTACCTAGGGGCACCCGCATCTCGCCCCTCGCGTATTGAGTGGTTTGCACAAGACGATCTTGACGGTCAGGCTCTGCCCTTCAATTGCCCTTTAAAATGGTGCGTCGTAAAAATCCTCATTTTTGTCGTTTTGACGTAACTAATAAGTGAGTGCTATAAGTTAAGTCCACTTGACATATTCTCACGGTTTTTAGAATGTATATGTATATATATATGTGTATATATATATATATATATATATATATATATATATATATATATATATATACATATATTTAGGCGAGCACTGCCGAGTGTGCAAACGTATTGTAAATGATTAATAAATCATCACAATATTTTCTATATATATATATATATATATATGAGATACATGTGTACATCTATGTTTGTTGTGTATTCGTTATTAGATTTTAGAGAAGACTAACACAATTGCACTTAGGTCGACCTTGTTATGGAGTAATTGTCTGTTATTCTTGCTAGGTTAGGGTGCGGGTTGTGTCGCGGTAGCTCATAGTTGCAGTTGTTGTCGTGTTTAGAACACCGTGCTAGAATAAAAGCAGTACGAGTGGTTATGGTGGCGTTACTTGGACAATCTACGGGCGGTTTGAGGACAACAGATAGGCGTCGTGATCTGCTCGCCGAGAAAGTTCACACAATACAGTGAAGATTCGGAACCTACTCGAAGTGTAGGCTTTTTCAGTCAACACTGTGAAACAGCAACAATGACAAGTCTATATCGGCTGCCTAAGCCGCTGAGGCCGCCTGCAGGCTATCGCGCTTGGCGTTCTCCTCGCCGCATGCAGAGATGGGTGTCACTTCTAGCGGTTCAAGCCGACCAACCTTTAATGAAGTCAGCCGGTGAGCGTTGGCGTGTGAGAATTGGCCTATGACGGTAAGCGTGCATATATATATATATATATATATATATATATGTAACGCTAACAATTATATATATATATATATATATATATATATATATATATTGTAAGCGTAACATCGGTCTGACTCGAATATTGTCATTGAGAGATTTTGTTAGTTTATGTCCATCTCGACTAGACTGAGGCACAATAGTGTCGGCTTTCAAAACAACCATCGATAGGTATGGAATTGAATTTATTCTATTATATATGACATCCCTTGTCACGTTACGCGGCAGTAGCTATAACAATAACAACAACAGTTGACCCAACTATTGCCGGTTTTCTGTCCGATCTCTTGCCTATATCCGTAAAGCTCTACTGCGTACTTTGACCGGAGGCGGATATGTCCCAACGAAACCGCTTCGTCATGCTAGAATTGACGATCTGTTGTTCTGATTGATTGTACAGAGATAGATAGATGTAATACCATACGCAAATGGTCGATACGACTGTACGTGCAAATATATACGTAAATATGTGGTTATCTACACCGTCCGGTGAATCGGGCGGTTCTATCCTCACGTCGGACCTTCTGTATTGCCTCGTCAGATGTCGTCCTGTCAGAAAGCAGTGCAAGTTCCTGAAGCAGACTCAAACAGTTTACCCTGTGTGTGAATGTCATTCATCATCATTATACGTCGCGTTTACGAGCGACTGCCGTCGCCGGTTCGTAGGGACCGCTTCTCAATGACGTCCGGCGGCGCAACTTTGAGATCGTGCGCCTGTCCACAGCGCGCCATAAGGTTGATGAACGCCGTGGTGAGGTTGAGCCGCATCCCGAACTCGCTCGTCCGATAGTCGTAGGGGAACGTGTGGTGGAAGTTGTGAAAGCCTTCGCCGATGGCCGCGAGCGTGACGAACGTGTTTTCGACGGGCGAGATCCACTTGTTGTACGGTTTGTTGCCCCACAGGTGGGCGGCGCTGTTCACCAGCCAGGTGAAGTTCAGCGAGATGACGTAGCGTGCCATCGTGCACGAGAAGAACGCCACGGCCAGACTCTCGCCGTAGAGCAGCGGCACGGCCGTCGACAGGCCGAAACACCAGAACGCCGCCAGCGGCACGTAGAATCGCCGCTGAAAGCGCACCACCGGATCGTCGAGCAGGTCGTCACAGCTGACGCTCGCCCCCTTTCGGATGACGTCCGGGTGCTTCTTGCACATCAGCCAGCCGACGTGCGCGAAGAAGAAGCCCCGATTCACGTTGTGCGGGTCGGCGTTCGTCTCCGAGTACTTGTGGTGCACCCGGTGGTCGCGGCACCACTCGTAGATGTCGTTCTGGCACGCCATGCAGTTGAAGATCATCAGCAGTACGCGGAGCGGCGTGCGCGCCTTGTACGACCGGTGCGACCACAGCCGGTGGGCGCCGGCCGTCACGCCCAGGCCGGCCGAGATACCCCAGACGACGGCGAACAGCCACGACTTCCACGAGGCCTGCACGCACGCCAGGTACATGCCGTAGAAGCTCATCGAGTGCAGCACGACAAACACCGCCACGTTCGGAAACCAGACGACTCGCGTCCTGAACTTGGCCGTCGGCGCGTCATCTTTGATGTTGCTGCTGCTGTTGTTGTCCGCCTTGTGTTCGGCGACGTCATGGTCGTCATGGCTGTTCTCGTCGCCGGCGTCGTGTCGGTGGCGATCAGCGGCGTCACTGTCGGTGACGACGGTGTGCTCGAGGTTCTCGTCGTACGAGGCGTCCTCTAACCTCGGATCATCTACGTGACGTCGCATCGGCCTCACCACTTGAACGGGACGCGACGCCGGACTCTGGTTGTTCTGAGAGCGGGTCGACACCATAGTTTCCTGAAACATGATTACCGTTATATTGTTATTATTACACTATACCGTGTGAGATTCTTAAGATTGTTTTGAGTTTCACCCCATTCATTTTGCAAATTCATTTTTAGAATTTTAATTTCTTTCGATCGCTACAAAATACGAGCACATACACTGAGGGCAAGAACATGATTGCCGACTTGTATAGCATTGCTTCATACAGTATCGCAAGCAAGCCAATTCACCATCTGGTCAAGTGTAGCCTAGTTCACAACCGAGATCGAATACGCCTTCCATGTGCATAGGCTGGAAAAATTACTTAAAATGTATTTGCTAGCGGTTGGTGGATACAGCCGGTAACTACCGTGGGTAGTAGCCTCCATGATGGCACAAAACTATGTATGTTGTAGTTGTGGTGAGTAGCTCAGTGACATTAATAGAAAAGCAAATAAGCGGTACCAAACGCTTTCAGATGGCAAATACGTTCAACTCGCGATGGATGCATTAGATGATTCCACGTTTGATATTCTGCACTTTGGCGTGCGACAAGTACATAAGAAGATTTCCTTCAACGAACACACACATATTTTCACACAGCTTCACTAATCCCATATCCCTAATCCACCTGAGTCCAGGTCGTATATCTACCTTTCCGCCCTTTTTTTGGACATCGGCAAAGGGCCGGTGTAAACCCTTGCTACGCTAGGTAATTGCACGATGCCTCGCACTCGAAATTGAGTTGTCAAATGATTTTGTTCGGTAGCCTAGCACGACATAGCAGTTCAAGTCTGCTCTGCTGCTGTTCAGCGTCAGGCTAGTGGCTCCCGGCCCTCCATACATACTTACCCGTATGTTTAGGCAACAGCTGGTCCTGTCTGTAGTAGATCTAAACGTATCACCATCACCTCTAAGGTGCGACTTTAGCTATTCTTTGTTCAAGAGACATATGAGAAGTGGTCAATTAAAGGCTTGAAATACTGTTATATATTGTAAATGTGATTTTTGTAAGTATGTGCATTTTCAAATATTAAATGGGTTCGGTCCGTGCAAGTCGGTGAAAATCGATTATTGTTTTGTGTCAATAATTCACTCCAAAATACCTCAAAAAGGGTTGTTAATCTGCGTTCATTAAAACTAATTTTCGCGCTACTGCTAGCTTCATTGTCGGCTTTAAGCCCTTGACTGATGCAGCAGCTGCAGTCAGCTCGAAAATTCACAATGGTTCCTCTTCATGGATTCCCTAGCGGGGACTTATTTGTTTAGTTTGTGTGACGTCTCTGCAAAGTCGAGCGTCTTCTTCTAGAAGCTCTCAGTTCTATTGGTGGGCGACAAACCTTTATTGTTCTCGGGCGCTAATTCGATTCGGCTTGGCAGGCTAGCAGACGGGCTGAACACGACGGCAAATTACGACCGCAATCAGAGCCTAGACGGTTGACGCAGCCATCTATCGAAAGAAACCCTGGCGGAGCGGCTGAGAATTCGATTGCACAAGGACCGCTGTTGCGCTAAAGAGGCACGCAAGAAGTTCGCTGGATGAACTTTTTGTCACAGCTGTCTCAACAGGCCAATGTCTGTCTCTATTCCTATTGACTCGATTTTGACTCTATTGACGCTTACCAATTGTTCTGGCCACAATTATCCGGTCTATATGGCGACAAGGAACGAAGCCGTTGCGTAACCGCGCAACGGTTATATTTGCTCTCCAGCTGAGAGTGCAGTAAGATCCCGTCAGAGAACACCAGAGAAGCCCCAAAGTGGCTCGTATTAGTTTAGCATGTTAGTCCTAGATAAAGACCTTGGCGCAGTGGACGTAACATGAGCTGCGGCAGGTATACAGACAAGTGCGCGGGCTGGACTACCCCCGTTAACATTTAAAGCGTACGCTTCTATATATGAACGGTTCTAGAATGACATTTACTGGAACAGCGCATTCTAGTAAGTGCCATCCCAGGACATGCTAGCCAACCCATTATTTTCCAAGTGTTATTAGCTAAAGTGCACCAGGCGTTGTTAACAGAGTTACTTATGGAGCATCAAGTATGGTAGTACTGCGTCGACAGAACATCCGTGACATCATGACAAAACAAAAAGTTGGCATATGGAAGAGTCTTGAATCATGCCGTAAAACGCTGCGTACAGTGAGTGATGCTAATCGCTCTAATTAAAAACACAGCCGTTACAAACATACACAGCCGTTATTTGTATTAGGCATGTCACGCTGCTAATTCAAGAAGGCGCAAGATGGAACGCAAACTACGTGTACAGATACGTGTATTATATCTCTTGTGCGCATACGGCGAGAAACAATGCCTCTGCTTTTAGACATTAGATGCCACCTCTGTGTCGCTATCCATGCCATATATATATATATATATATATATATATAGACAGACTTCGCAGTAAATACCCGCGCGCCATCTTATCTCGTGTGGAAAGCGCCAATTTTTTCCCGAAATCACTGAACAGTTTCTTCGAAAGTAACACAGGGTGATCGGTCACGGTAACATCCGCCACCAGCATTTGGCCTCGCTCGAAGGAGGTCAGGGTCATTCCGTAGACCTCTTGCCAACATCTTTGCCTGAACTCTGGGAACAGGAGAGTCCTTGGTGACCTAGAAGACGCCACCAAATCTGCACCGGTAAGGAGAGACGAGCCTTACCCCCACCCTTCGGCGGACCAATATTTGTGTGTACTTTTTGTCTAGAAAGATACCTAGCTGAGAGCTCGGGACGACAACAGATGACACGGTGAGCGTTCTAAAGCATCTACCTCGACGATGCTTTATAAGACACAACTCATTCGTTCCACGGCACTTGTAATTATGCTGTTACTGGCTGGAGACATCGAGAGCAACCCAGGCCCACCATGTGTGTCTTGTGGTGGTGATATTCATCAAGTAAAAGACCGCACTGTTTGTGAGGGCTGCAGTAAAGCACTTCATACTCATTGTGCATACCAGATACCTGATCGGTACACTACAAGCTGCAAGTCGTGCTTCTGGAAAGAAGTAGCTGTTACTGTGACAACTAACAGCGCAAGTGTAAAACCAAACTGTGGCTGCCTTAGCGATCTACATTCACTCAAAAAGAAAACTGACGAGCTAACAAAAACCGTCAATAAGTTAGTTACTGGCAATATTGGTAAGCACCATTGCCACAACACCAGCTGCCTACCGGGCCAGCAACAATCACCCAGCACCGCAACGACAACAAACACTACAAATGTGCCGAAGCAATACTCAGCAAAGTTCGCATGCAAGCATCAACACCGGGACCCCTCGACGTCTGCGTATTCAAGACGTGCCAAAACAACATGAAAGCCGCAACGGTACGTTCACACCAAGTGGAGGACGCAAGAATGCATGGCTGACAGTTGGAAGAGGAGAACACGTGACGAATCGTGAACAACGTGCAACAACTGGCACAAACAAACTGACAGATCTGAAAGTTGTAAACGTTCAAGACGTGCCCGAAAGACCTCGCATAAAAGCACTATTTGTAAGCCGCCTCAATTTGTCACATACATGTGAGGATATACAACAATATGTAGCTCGGATTGTGGTTAACGATATGGACGTTAAAGTGACGAAACTTTCAGGAATAAACCAGGCATATTATAATAGTTTTCACATAAATATAGCAGCTAACACATTTAAAGAACTATTGAACCCTGGGATGTGGTCGGAAAGGATACATTTTCGTCCTTTTTGCGGACGATTAAAACCATTTAGAATATACGGCGCAGAGAAAACGACGACCGCTGGGACTAAGCGCAGCAGACAAACTGAAGAAGAGGACGATATCACAATGATATCTTCAAGCGATTGACAAGTGGCGTTAAAGCAGCCAGCAAAACACACACAGAATCAATTTAAATGTATGTTGTGGAACGTTGAATCATTATATTCATTGTATAATAAGTCAGGCGAAAACGATTTTCTTGACATGGATATTATGTTTTTAACCGAAACGTTTGTGACAAACCCAGCAAATTTTATTCAGTTTACACAACACAAAACATATCACGGACTTGCACTTAAGTCTCAAGGAAGAGGCCGACCTGAATGGGGTGTGGCTATCGCCGTCAGAACGACCGAGTGCTCACTAGTACTTAAATGCACTGCAAAAGAATTAGTTCTGGAACTAGAAGAATATTACCTGGTATGCATATATAGCCCACCAGACAGGCAACCCGCTGATATAATACACGATGTTGGGGACGCAATAAGGTATTGTAAAAAGACAAATAAGCACATTGTTATAGCGGGTGACTTTATTTGCGACCTATTAAAAGATAACGAACGAAGCGCAGCTCTTATATCAAGAATGCATGAGCTTGGATTGCAAATCGAAAACAACAAATATGAGGCTACGTACGCCAGCTGGAATGGAAAAAGTGCCGTTGATGTAGTTTTAACTTCAGCGCAGCAGCCACAATCAATAATCAGCGAGATGCACTTACCACACCCTCAGCACATCGAAAACACTATAAAATAACGTTCCATTTGCACCGATCCAACAAGCCCGGTAGACCCTCAGCACATACCCTCAGCCGCTCCCTGAACCCCCAGAAATTACAGCAAGCACTACAACTCATTCAGCCAACAGACGATATCAATGTAACTGAAAGAGCTATCCGGTGGGCAATCCAGATTTCATGCGTAAGGAAACCGTTATACAGACCAACTACGCACAAACCATGGTTTGAGGAACAGTGCAAAGCCACAAAGTACACTATTCGCAGTCACACGAATTTTAGTCCGGAGGGATTACAACGACTCGCTGGTATGAAACGGAATTTTAAAAAGATTAAACAAATAAAGAAACAAGCATATGACATAATTCACCGTGTGACACGCGTGCAACAAAGCGCTACAAAACCATGGATACTCCTTCCAAGACGACCCACTCCACCAAATCCATAAATCAATGATAATGAGTGGATACTTCATTTTTCGCGCCTATACAGTGGTGACCTTCTACTACCTCCGAGGGTGAATATCTGTGATTACCGAGCATTTACAGAAGAAGAGGTCGCCAATGTAATCAAATCCAAACAAAATGGCAAATCTGCGGGTCCCGACCAAATTGTGTATGAACATATTAAAGCAAATATACGTTTTCTGTGCCAGCCATTAACCGGATTGTACAATGGATGTCTACGCAGCGGCAAAATACCTGAAGAATAGAGAAAAAGTTTCCTGCAGCCAATTTAGAAAAAGAAGGGTGAAGCAACCGACCCATCCAACTACCGCGGAATTGCACTTATTAGCGTCGTTTATAAAATTTTAACTTCATTTGTTGTAGAACGCATATATGACGCCATAGGTCCAGATCTACCATGTGAACAACATGGATTCCTAGGAGGGCAATCTACGTCGGATGCCGTTGCCTTTATTTTAGAACACGTAAAGACCCGCCAAGATCAAGAAGAGATGACATATGCCGCTTTTATCGATTTTAAGACTGCATTTGACTGCGTTAGAAGAGACAAACTTCTTAAAGTACTTCAAACCCAATATTCTTTAGAGGGAACTATGTATAATCTAATACGTGACATGCTGCAAGCAAACTTAATTATTATTAAAAACGGGGCTCATTATGTCAGCAGGCCAGTAGCACAGAAAACTGGAGTTGTCCAGGGTGACTCCGCAAGCCCATTCCTCTTTATATTGTATATAGCTGGCTTAGCGGACGCCCTCAGAAATGTAAAAGCAATACATGCATTTTATGCTGACGACTTAGTGGTGCTTGCGAAAACACGGAATCACTTGCAGTTTTATCTCCAGGAAACCTCAGATTGGTGCCAAGAACACCAATTGACAATCAACATAGCCAAAACAAAAATACTACGATTTAGTAAAGGCGTACGCTGCAGATGACCGGTGCATCAAGATAGGGGGAGTAAATGTTGAACTCGTTAATCACTTTTGTTATCTAGGGATAACAGTGACCCCCCGGCTGTCATTCAGCAGACATATAGAGGAAATGCGTAGCAAGGCTATGGCGGCCATGATTTTAGTGGGAGACGTTACTGACATAGACCTAATATTCGCGCTAAATTTATGTAGAATTAAAATTGTTCCTATAGTAAAATACTGCCTTCCCGCAATTGCCCCTTATTTCACAATATCGGACCTTAAAAACATAGATAAAATAAAATCTTATTTCAAAAAGCGCACTTTAGGCTTGCCAAAGAACGCATCGTCCACGCTCGCGCTCGAACTATGGCACGAACGCACACTAGTAAAGGATTTAGTACTGGACAAGGTACCGTTCAGTACACAAATCTTAGAAGCCTACAGAGAATTTAGAGAAACCCGCAACATGGCCTTTGTAATGGGTCTCTATGTCGAGGGTCCTGCTTTTTGCAGCAATAAGTGGAAACTGTCATCACAGAAAAATAGATCTATAATATGCCGAACAATATGGCATGGCTTCCACCACCTTTTGTGGTTAAGAGGAAATTGTTATGAAATTGACGAATGCGTATGTAAATATTGTGGCGAGTGCAATATCGAACGATACCACATACTTACTTGCTCGTTTATCGAAACACCGTCACTACAAGCACGTGTTAACGATATTATTAGCCTACAAAATGATATGTGAACTTTTGTAATACACTACCAATTTATGGTGAATAAACTTGAAACATGTATAGATTTCAAGGCGAGGGTATATATATATATATATATATATATAGTACACTGCCAAGTATATTTTAAGACACAAAGGTACCAAAAGTACCTACAATTCAAGGAAAATCTGCTTGTGTTTGTCATTTTTGTCAAGTGAAGGACTAGGAGACAGGTCTAGTTCTGGAAAAAGTATAGTGCAGATTCCCAGTCTATTGGTGCTGATCGTCGTCACCCACCGAGAATAATATTCAAATAGTTGCCCTCGATGGAAATTTGCGGAACATGTTTATATTGTTTTTGAAGTTAAAGCAAGCTCGTTGGTAATATAAAAACACTTCTCTTGCCAATATTATCTAGTAAGTATTTACGAAAACATTTGTGAAGCCAAGCTAGTTACTTAAAGACAGCCCGGACACAACTATACGAAATTGCTAATATGTACGTCCAATTAAAAACAATTGCGTAGCTTACATTACTATAAATTGATAAACGTTCAATTAAATATTACTGTTGTCAGACATCGTGAACCAGCGAAGAGAACCGTCCGAGCAAAGCTGATACTGACTGTTGTTGTTTGTAGCTTGAAAACACTATTTCATAGCTTCAATTTGCTGCAGCCCACTGTCAACAGCACACCATGAAATTACTTACGGGTAGCAGGATACCTAGGAATTTGGGTATTGTACAGAAGCAAATTGCAGCTAAATATCTCGTTCGACAGGTTTTGTTCACCTTGGTAAAGATGTGTGAAGAAATGTAAAGAAAAGAAACATATAAGTAAAGATGGCGTTTACGATTCGCTAGAAGTGCTCGGCAGAGCAATAAAACTGTCAAAATGTACAGTATTATTTAATATGCTTACTAATGATTGTATTCATTGTTCTGATACTAATGAAAACAATGGCTGAGGTGTAGATTCTAGGCATTGTAGGATAAAAGATAATCATCTGTACCCTGCCGGGCCACTACGATACATTAGTCATCCACCATAGCGAGGATGGAATGTGGCATATGACCTAGGGGCACGGCAATTGTTATATGCTAACCTCACTACTCTTTCTCTCTGTATATATATATATATATATATATATATATATGTTGAGAACACCTAAATATATTTAATGCGAGACCTGGCAGCTGTGTGTCTTAGCGACCTCGGACGATTTTACTAGTCGTCATGTTACAAAAGGGTGCTGGTTTCAGTGAAAATATGGCCCCACACATCGTTGCTCAAAAGAAGATAGGCGGCCGCATCCAACAACGCTCAACAATAGCAAAGCACAGAACTTTCGAACTCTGGTAAACGCTAGGTCTTGGAGATAAGTAAGCAAGCTAGAGTAACGTCTCACACATACGCACATATTTGCCCTGGGCTAGTGCTGCTCCCGCAGAAGTGCGGGTGATGCATACGTAAACGCGTAGGCCAGCAACAGCCACATACGTTGCAACCACTGCCTACCACTGAAAGATACAATGCGAATTGACGGAACGGTCGCACAGTGCAGCCGCTGTGTTTCCCATCTACGCCGCTTTGAGACGCTCCAACGATACAACCCACCTTAAGAGAGGCTCCTATAAACGCGGCAAAAACCTCAACCCTGCTAGAAAAACTCCAACATTTGGAGTTTCCGTTACATGGCTCAGCGTTTACCGTGTCTTACTGTTTGACCTTGGCCAACCAAGCATACGTGGCTATTTGTATGCCGGTCGTTGCGTTAGCCGCCCATCAGAGGCAGCCTAGCGCCTCGCAGTAAATGGGTTGTTATCCGTAGGGCAATGCGCTTTGTTTTTTTTCTATCCGAATCTGCATCTGCTTTGTTTGTATACCTTCTGGAGACGAGTCAGACGTTTGCGAAGTCAGGTGCTCGCGTAAGGGCACTTCGTGGTGTCACAAGACGTGAGCACTATACATAATGCAATAACGTCAAATATAGTGGTATCTGTGTGAAAAAGAGTGAACTCCGTTGAAGAGGTATACATCCATTGAGCATCCTCTATCAATTCCATCCTTGAGTTCGACAAACGCACTTGTAAACCATATTGTCACATCGACTTATAGGTGCGGAAGGAAATCTAGTTTGTGCTTCTTTCTCTAAAGTTTTTCCAAACATTTTCTAAAGGTTACGGCTTACTTCTATCAGTAGCACATTACACACACTACTCGGCTTGAGATAGAATATGCACGGAAGCGTTGCTGTATTAGCTGGAATACGGTGACACCATCGACGATGTGTACCTTGTTCGACGGTCAAAACGGCTAAACGGCCATAGTCTCTTAAGGATTACTATGCAAGCCTTATCTGCAATTGCAATCGATAGTTTCTGCAGCTTGCATGTTTAAAGTGTACTAGGTTCGTAGCAGCATTGGCTGATCTCGGGTATATTGCATAGTCTCATAGACGTATGTATTTAAATATGTGTATCAGCGTGTACATGTAGTTTCGAGCTTGTCGGTTTCTTTTTATCTGTATGAATATTTACTATTATTATACTATAGCAACATGGCACTTGAAAGTACCTGCTTGATTGTGCATCACGTCTATATAGTAGTATAACTCCGATTTGTCATCTCATTCGTAACTTGTGCTAGCGTAGCTATTAGCAATACTAGTTAGCAGCGTAGGTTGGTGAATACGGGATTCGCCAACCTACATCGCTAATCGCCTGTTTTTAGATCAGTCCTGTACGGCTCTAGAGCCTGGTGTCGACTGCATTTCGAGCAACTTTCTGATGCAGACACAGCTGCATCACTACAGGTACTGCGTCCTAGCGGCGAACGTGATCGCTAGGCATAGATGGTTCAAGCAACCATTTTGTAAAAGTGGCTCGAGGAAAAGTTCAGCGAAGTGCCTAATGCTGTCAGCAATGAGAGCTGTGGGGTCACAGCTTGTGTTTAGCGCGAGCACTACTCAAATGTTTAGTGCTTAGGTTAATGACTAGGACTCTGTGCCTCTTTTACGTTACTATCGTGTTTTGTGGCGTCATATGTTATCCTACGACATTCTGTTACTCCTTCTGTAGTTCTCTAGCGTTATCACTAATACGTGTATCGACTGATCATCACGCCAGAGCTCTGTAGCTCTGGCGTGTACAAGTTTGGCACATATACTATAAATTATATGTTTTTTAGGCAGAAACCTGACCTCAGGTGAGAAAAGCAATCATTGAAGTCCCACCCAATATGTTTTCTAAATCTGCCGTTCAGTATTATCTTATATGACTGTAATACCCGGCGACTATAATGTTTTCGCTATTATTCCATGCGAATTCGGTAACTGTATTATATATATATATATATATATATATATATATATATATACTACACGGCTAATATGCTTAATACTTTCTGGGCTGACTCTCAGCCACGATTTAACGACCATGGGACTGCTTTTCGCATTCCTTCATAGGCGGACCCCATAAATACAAATGTGCAACGGTGGGGCTAGAATTCGACCACCTATGTGTCTCCTCCGGTCGCGAGGCGTAGACGAATGCACCACGCCACCGGGCTCGACACGTTAAGTGTTTGGTGAGATGCGAAGGGGTGCTCTTTTATGAGCTGTTACAACTAAACGAAACGATCAATTCGATAAAATACTGTCAACAACTGGACAACTTGTAGAGGGCAATTGATCATAAGCGATTGGAATTGGCGAACAGACGAGAAGTGACTTTGCACCACGACAACGCAAGACCGCACTTATCTTTTCCCACCACCACAAAGTTAGTAGAATTTGAATGGAATATTGTGTCTTATCCTGCGGATAGTCTTGACCTTGCTCCATTGGATTATCATCTGTTTCGGTCCCGTGTTCGATTCATGGAATAGTATTAAAACGTATATACACCACTACTTCGGAAGCCGGGATGCCACCTTCTGGAGAGATAGAATCATAAGCTTGCCCGAACGTTGAGCTAAGGTAGTTGAACAAAATGAACAATACAGCATTTAATAAAATCTTTCCCTTGTAGCGATAAATGTCTTCAAAAATGGGTGAAAAATCGGAACGAACTTAAGGATCAACCCAAATTATATATATTGTGAGCAAAATCGGATTCCAAACGATGTACTATAGGTAAATATATAAGTAAAAAAAAGAGAAAAAAAAATGTTCCATGAAATTTCCTCGGTATGCTTGTGCAAACGCTGCGCGAGACAGCGTCACATATATCACCTTCAACAATGCGATAGAGCAGTTCCGTTGACTTGACTTTAGAACCGTGATGAATAAATGTATATGTAAATGTGTGCTTCCTCTGTCCGCGCAATTTTGTAAACCAACCATCGGTCAATAAAGCTAGTATGATATATAGGTAAATGACGAATATGTCTTTAGGTGAGACTACTATATATCAGAGTCTACGTGTGTGGTGTGTGTGAAAAATACGGCCTGTGAGGAAAATAGCAGGTGGAAGTTCTACACGAAGACGAAAGAGTTTTTAGGCTCGTTAGCGCAGAGCCTATTGCCATTACAGAAATTCCCGTAGTTTGAATTTGTCAGTGGACCGGCACTGCAACAACATCGTGGATATTATCGTAGTAGTGAAAATGATAACATATCATTGCTGTAGTAGTGAAAATGATAACATATCATTGCAGTAGTAGTAGTAGTAGTAGCAGTAGTCGTCGTAGTAGTAGTGATGAGGGTCAACCCGAAAAGTTTAAATTTTAGTAGTGATGCCTTGAGCAGCATTTGGTTAGCAGCATTTCTCAGGAGCGCTGACATAGAAGCGTACGACTCGGCAGAGCGAAGAAACAATGAAGTAGAAGGAATCAACGAGACGGGAGCAAACGCGCGGTTGAAAGCAAGCTTCGCCGACTGGGCAGTCCGTAGTTGGGAAGTAGCGGTAAGAGGCCTCATTATCATCTTCAGCTGCAGCAGCAGCAACAACAACAACAGCCACCCACCTATTCGACTCGACAAATCGACGAGGAAACGAGGAGTCCCGCATTTGTCGAGTAAAGCATTTATGCTGGTCCGGCCTTTCAGCTAGCTTTTCCGTTGCTCTTGTATCCTATTCCTTTGTTCTTCGTTTTATCAACATAGTCATCATCATCTTCCTTCTTCCACTCTCCCTTCGTCTAGGCCTATGCTTGCTACGCAAGGTTCCGTATGACCTTTATCTCGTTTCTGAGTAAAGTCTACGATCGAAGCTTTCGTCTTGCTCCTGACCTTGCCCGCTACCGTTGTGCAGCGGCGACAGGGTAGGGAAAGAGTGTCTCGACACCGGCTGGCCCTGTATAGTGTGACCAAGCGACTGCGCTCGTCTCTCGTGCCTGACCCACAGGAAAAGCACCCGCATCTTGCATTACAATGATGGCGCACTTTGCGCCTGGTTGACGACAACATCAACGCAATAACAATAACAACAAAATTATGCTATTTGTACGTTGCGTTTACACTTACTAGACCGCCTTATCTGCCGCGTGCTACACTGTATAGCCCTCGGCACACACTCACAACTACACGCTTTCGTATAAATAAATATATATATATATATATATATATAAGCAAGAAGGTCCATCGATAACTAAGTGTACTACGGGTGCGTTTTCGGTGATGGAATGTTCATGAAGCGAGGGGTATAGCGTCCTCTGCGTGCAGAAGCGTGGACGGCGGGAGCAGGAACAGCAGCATCAGTTAGTGGCAGTAACTACAACCATGCGCAAGTAACGCGAACCACCGCCTACAGCGGGTTACGGTCTTTCTGCTAGCGGAAACAATAATGATTGTACGCAAGTTGGTCCGCCGCTACATTGCTCCTCTTCCATCTAGTGCTGCTGCTGTTGTTGTTTCTTCTTATTCTTCCTTCTCTGTTTCTTGTTCCTCTCTTTGGCGTCGTCGTTGTTACCTGGCTATACGTGTTACACATCGTAGCGCAATAAAAGTGAATGTTGGTTGAGCAGGTAGGTGCCTACCGACGGCTCTCCCAGCTATGTGCAGTACAGAAACTACAGACTGTTCGGACAGACATGTACAGGTTCTTCCGCTACCACGCCCTTTCAAATGACGGCTCGGGTGGCGACCAGGACCAATACATTCCATGTCTTGTTTTGTTTTAATCCTGCTGCTAGGTTTTACCAAGTCCGGTGACATTGTGTTAGGCTTGTAGAGTGACCCTAAATCGATCCACATCTCCATCCAATCTCACTACGACCTGGTCGAGCTGACACTCAGGCAGTCGATTTTCCTTAGACAAGAGGCGTCAGCAGCCGATTGAACTGGCTTGAAGTAGCAGTAAGAATTGCCTAGCGCCGTGAGGCAGCTATGTTTTGCGGGTTGTCCAGCGACGCTTGTAGCAGAGGGGCGAAGATGCACGGAGCCAACCAACAATGATGAAGGCATGTATGCATACATTTGTCTACGCAGCAGTAGTAGAACACTGTCGGAACTCGTTCAAGGCTGTTGCATGGCCGGCAAGCGGACTCAGCTAAGTGTACAGAAGCACAGTGACCTCATGTTCCTTTCTTCCCCATGGGACGCCAAATTTCTGAACTCAATTTCTGATCACCGACTTGAGTGTCTGTCGTGCCCGCCTTGCGCCGACCTATTTAAATTCGGAATGTGTGCCGCCTTGGACAGTCTAGAGAGTGAGAAGCTACGACTAATGGGCGCCGAGTGCCGAGGCGGAACGCAAGACCGGGCGGCGGCAGTATTCTATCTAGGCCTTCCTCTCTCTGGGAAACGGCTTCCCACTGTCCCGCTGAGAGAGCACTGCTGCCTACTCAAACAGTAGAAGTAACGACAGAAGGGCGAGCAGGTTGAACAATTTTCATTGTCGGAGATCTCGACCTCGGACGTAGGACGACACAAGCAACCTCCGACACTAAAGGTCGACCCTGGAAGTTGGTGCTTGCTCGGCGACTGAGAATTTCCATTACAACGTACGATACACATGTAACTGATATAACTGAAGACGCACTTCGAGCTTTTCTACGCGAAACTGAATATTACCCAGCCCACGCACAGCAAGTGGGTGGTAAAGGAAAATACACAACCTAAACATATTGTCAGGCGGCAATTCATTTAGGTAGCCTTTGTCGTACGGATATTTAAAGCGATTTAGGGCGGATAATAGTGTCCTTTAGGGTCGCGCTACAGCTTGTATTTTGTATAAGGAGTAAACCGCGCTCTTTTAAACCGAAATTGAACCAGCGTTTGCAATCGTGTCCAAAACTGGTTCATACTTGCATGAAAAATTGCTAACTCAACATATAAGCCAACATATAAAAGGTACGCATCATGGTTATAGCCCAGCAAGAAAAACGGGTCTTTCAAGGCCGCATCGAAATAAAACGCAATTCAAAGCAAAGCACCTTATTCGAGGGATTGACTTATCTAATCGACGACTTGCCAAAGCTGAAAGAGTTGACACTGTTTAAAGTCGAGTCTCTGTTGAGCTTATCTCTGCTACCTGGCGACAAGCGTTACTAACCGTCTGATTCTGGCTGACCCTGCCATTATCTCCTTAATGCTAAACGCAAATAAAAGGACAGATCCTTTAGGTTGTGCTGCCTATGGATGTTATAAACTGAAACATCACGGCATATAGTACACAAGCAGTTCAGAATGACGCCCCAGGCATGCCGTTATTAATGAGACTTTCAGCATAGCCCATAGGTTGTGCGGCATATGTCCTGCGAGAAAAACGGTAGGCGTCCAGGCAGCACTGTCACCGACTCCCTAGCCCCTTCTGTGGTCGGTGGCGGTGCTTCCCACCTTGTGGAGACCCTATCCATCGGGTGTGCCCACGAATTCCGCTATCTTGATTTCAAAACCTTGGGTGCTCCTGGAGTTCAGACCAGGAAGCTATTCCCCAAGGTAGGCACTAGTAAAATTCTCATCCGGTAATAGCATATTGTCTTCCCTCATTAAGCAACGTCTGGCAACATTTTAACATACAACCTGGGAGTTCCGTCTCTGTTCGGAGCACACTTGTGAAGTGTGTGTGATTGTGACACAATTTCCGCCTGGTCTAGACTAAACGAACACCTTATAATCACTGTACACGTTCGCTAGGTACGTTGGCTTAGCAGATCCTTTGTTATACGTTCAACTCACTTTGTTTTCACACCATATTGGGTAAATACATTTTCATAAATATATATCCATGCCAAAAATACTAGGCATCGACTAAGCTTGCCAATGTGATAAACCTTGGGGATTCTGTAAAAATAAACTTATCATTTGGCTCGTAAAAGCCATCGGTGCAGCATCGCAACAATACATGACGATTGGTTGTTGCAACTTCTTCCAGTTAAAAAATAACGCCAGTAATAAATAAACTGTGGATCAGTTTTAGCCATTTGTTTAACCCCATTTAATAATATCTCGTATGTATCCTTACGTGGAAGAATAAAACGTTTTTTAAAGGCGTTTACGAACTACAGAGTGTCACCTTAAATGTGCACAGGTCTATTCTTCGTTGATAGGTGCAAGCCTATAACTCTCTTAAGGTGCGTGGCCTTCACTCGCTCTAAGGTTTATCTATTTTAGATTAATGACTGAAAGCCTCATATGATTTTTACTCCGTTTGACGCAGTAGGGGCAGCCTTCACATCAAGCAAAGCTCAGGCGGTTCCAAGCGAAGGAGATTGCGGCTCTTCAACTATCCCCATCAATATATAAATGCTTCCCGCGGGCCAAGATATGTGAAGCGGTTCACGTGCTCAATAGTTTAGGTAAAGTAAACGGCCAGTTGCAGTTCAACGTTTGTCCGCTGCAACGGGTGGATTGCCTCGACGGTACTTAATGGCATGAATTTTTGCTGTGTCGATGAAGAGGCCCACTTCTTGAATATACTGGCTGGTAGCTGCAGGCCATTGTTGGAGATAAATGCGGCTTTGACCGAACAAAACCTGGTCGTCTTTGTTATATATATATATATATATATATATATATATATATATATACACGTGATTATGCCAATACCCTTACCCCCGGCTTCACGTCACGCAAGGCTTAACAACCCAAGACTAACAAATAGGCCCAGCTCGCCAACGAGTTTATTGTCGCGCCGCCAGTATTCAAAACACTAGGCAAACCTGGCGTCGAGACGTAGTAGTTCTCCTCCAGAAGATTGGCAAACGAATCAAACTGGCAACAGGGGAGAACAGAGCCCTTGACTATATACTTCAACGGCTATTGCTGACGGTTCATCCTGGCAATACGGCAGCAATAATGGGCACAATGAGGGGCTGTCTCGAGGACAAAGTCGACCGGTAGCGCTTCTCACAAGCCCTTGTGTGGCGAGTTAATCATATATATAATATGGTCGAACTAGCGTACGCGCATATACACGGTAATTTCGGAGACACTTGTTTTCCCTGTAGCTGACGATTGGATAGATATAAGCCCAAGGAACTCGCGTTCGTCTGCAGTAAATAACATGTGTTTTGAAATAAGAGACTAAATCTAGAGCATCGTCTACCCATACGGACAAGTACATTAACCAAAGCAATTTTACTTTGACATCAACCCAATACATAATGCGCTCGGTAGTTCTTTGTACGGAAGCTTAACATAGGAGCGTTTGTGTGTATGGCGTCATGTCACAGATGAGTATCTTTGTGGAGTCTGTCCTTGTCAGCGGCCGTCGGCAAGCCAAAAAACGGGGGGTAACGGGGGAACTACAGAATCGACAGAAACGTTTAATATTCGGCTGTAGCTTATATCCCCCCCCCCACGTTCCCCGAAACAGAGACATATAAGCGCACCTACGACCATATATAAACCGTACTTTGAAATGTTTCGTATAAGACATGCCTAGGACTTGTTTTAGTGCGTATGCTTTCTATATTTGCCTGATTGTTCCATACCTAGGCTAGAACGAGCAAGGCAAACGCATCTTTCCAAGATAACAAATAATTTTCAATTTTGAAACAATTTTCAACGAGCTGTTCATTCCAAAGCTCGTTTACCCTCCAAATGTGAAGCTACAACAACGGGCGGACAAGCTGTCAGAATAAGCAAAGCTCAACGAAATTAGGATACGCGCCGATTCACAGCGTCTCCGAAAACAACAAAACATTCCCCCGAGTCGCATTCATATTACGCTGATGTAATGACCACGTTTTATATGCAAAGATTACTTTCAAAGAGCTGCTTACAACATGCTGCGTGCCCTTGCCGTATCTAGAAGCATGTCGGCCGAGCTTAGTTAGGCATTTGGTTTTGTTTTTCTACGAGAAGAAAAAAAAAAAAAATATATATATATATATATATATATATATATATTATGGTTTTATTAACATCCGTGATTGTGTTACACACTTATACAGGTTTCACTTTCCGTCTCGGCCAGTGTAGGATTCAACCCCAGCAGATGGATGTTAGCCCGCTTAGACCCAAACCCACTAAACGCACCTCCCCCCTTAAGATCCACTCTCCGATGGTTCAGATCTCCATATAACAGTACTACGGGCCATCAGGAAGAGTGGCGAGTGCGACTTGGACTACATGGCCGGGGTCACACACTGGGCCGTCCAACGTGCTTTGTTCTTTCTATAAAGCGTTTCAGATGGTCCGTAATACGCGCGAACCGGTATAAGTCGAAGTCAAGTGGACATGCTAGTACAGCAGGCAAAAATAGGCAAAAATCTAACTCTCCTTAGCCTTCCCACAGCTCCCTTCTCCACAATGCCCCCGTAGCTGTGACCAGCTTCCACTCAGAGGTCGTGCTGCATATATAGGTCTACGGACCCCTTAAAGGTTCCTCCATGGGGGTCTGGGACACACTGGGCCGTCCAACGTGCTTTGTTCTTTCTATAAAGCGTAGTTTCAGATGGTCCGTAATACGCGCGAACCGGTATCAGTCGAAGTCAAGTGACATGCTAGCACAGAAGAGAAAACTAGGCAAACATCTAACTCTCCTTAGCCTTCCCACAGCTCCCTTCTCTACAATGCTTCCGTAGCTGTGACCAGCTTCCACTCAGAGGTCGTGCTGCATATATAGGTTTACGGACCCCTTAAAGGTTCCTCCATGGGGGTCTGGGATATTTGCTGCCTTTCGGCCTCCCTCATGAGTCCATTTGTTTCTGAGTTTTGCAATTGCTGTGATTCTAGTCTGTTCTAATACCTGAGACTTTAGAAGATTGTGAGTTTCAGGTTTATTCGCCATGAATTGGTAGTATAGTACAATGCTATCTAATAATCCGACTCTGTTCTGCTGTAACAGTATGTTATGTCGTTGACCCGTTTAAGGACAGCCGGTTCAGGCTCTGTAGACAGGATTTTCTACCGATGGCTGACAATGATAAAACCATTATCATGCTGTCGTCAGCCACTCCGCCAATTCGCTGCACCAGCGCGATAGGAACCTAAGGCCGTGTGTTAACTGGGCACTCCTTTCCTGATCTCCGCTATGCGTCCCATTTAATGCACACGAGATTATACGTTCGAGAGACGCCCAACGTGTGAACCCTTTCGCAGCTTCTGTTCTGCTGTTCCTAGCGGAACTTTTCGCAGCCAGAGTTGTGCACCATATCTATAGTTACGATTGAGTCTCCTTAAGCTCGTCTAAATATTTGAAATGCCTCCCTCAACGTATTATATATATTTATATATATATATATATATATATATATATATATACGAGGCAATAGTGACGCGTGCAACCTTACCCACTTCATCGTATTTTACAAAAAAATCGCTTTTTTGTTGATTTTCCTCGGGATATACGCCGCTAGGAACCTGTTATCGCGGGAACAATGTAAAATCATGTTTTGCTGAGTTATTGTTTAATATAGGACGTGCCTTTAAACAAAGGAGCTAATATGAATGATGACATGCAATCGTGCATGCTTATCGGATACTAACATCTACTACGTACCCAACTTTAGTTCGATGTAACCAACTATCATAATCGAATCGCACAGGCAACGGGACAATAGGGACACCTCTTCTATAGATCCGTTAACCAGAAGATCTGAGTGGCTGCATAAAACTTATAATTAGACTAAACGAAGCTCCAACAGGTTGAACTGTCAACGTTGTAGAGAGCCTCGTTCTAAAGCAGTGTCCACAGTTCGCTGGGTGTTTTTTCGTGGCAGAGCCAGCCATTTGGCTTTTCGATTTGTCTGCGGTCGAGCGGGGATCTGGTAGGTGACCAGGAAGTAGCCCCATTTATCTTTAGTCTTCAGAAGACGGTGTAGAGCATTCCCGGCTTCAATAGAGGGGGGGGGCTGAGTTCAAAGTCGCTTATGTCAAAATGAGAAAGACACAGAGAGCAACGATTTGCTCGGGCGGCCGGCGAATCCCTCGTTTTTCTCGAGTTTCCCTGAACTTTCGCGATTCGACAACGTCAAATAAATCACTTGGCTCGGCCCCCGTAAAGCGTCTCGCAGCAAAATATAGAAAAGAGCCAACTCGCGCAAAAAGAAAACTTGATAAATACAAAACTAACACAGAAGGGAAAGTCTACAACACATGTTAGAATAGCTGAAGCTAGTTACGTTGCTTACAAACGAGGACGGGTATCGTGATGATTCTTACCTACCTGGTTCTATCTTGCAAGCTTCTCGACGTTCATAGGCTACGCTTCATTCGGATAACCGGCCGTGGCCAGTAGACAGGGGGATCCGACACCATCGATCGTCACTTTGGCACGCCGGTTAATTCCAGTTTTAATACCAGCTTCGATTGTACACGAATGTTGTTGCCTTGTTCCTCTCTCGCAGGTGCTTTAGCTGTTTGACGCGTTCATTTGCTTGCAGACACCGCAACAACAGCACACACAGTGTCAACAGAGCGGCATCACTAGTCGGATCGTCGCTAGCGAGTCTCCGAGGCTCGACTCTCGATCCAAGTCGCAGGCAGGAGCAGTTGCTTTCCTCGAAGGAGACGGAGGGAGGCGTGGAGAGGGTCGCTTGTCGGCTCTCCGCCCGTGCTCCTAGCCACGAACCCCTCTTGACGTCAAGATGGCCAGCAGAGCAAGGCAAGCCCATACAGGCGCAACATCTAGTCTCCAGCTTAGCGCCGAGAGCGCTCAGAGCCCCACGATTCACACACATATAGATCGGCCTGCACCGAGCTGCTTCTCTAAAGGACTTCGCCCTTTCGGGTTGCCCTCTGTCTCGCGAGGCATCGCGAGGTCCAAGTGGTGACGACAGCTGGCCAACCGACGCCCTCGCGTGCGGCCTTACGATTTGATGGAAGCGGCGATAAAACAGGCACAAAGAGTCTGGGGCCGAAAAAGGCTAGAATGCTCTAGAAGAATGAGGTAGGCCTGTGCGGACATGCCTGTATCATGCACTAGGCAGTGCATTAGGTTGATATGTCGACGATACGCTGACGGCTCACATAGTGGCAGGTGCTATTGCCGGCCTTGTTAATCATCTGTATGCAGGTGAGCCAAATCAATTGATGCGGCAGCGACTGCGTGCTATAACTGCTTGAGAGCGTTTGTCTATTTCAAGCAATATTTTATGTATTAAGTTATTTATATATATATATATAAATATATATATAAAATATCGTATATATATAATATATACTTATAATAATATATATATTATATATATTTACCATTATATTATAATATATCATATATATTTATATCTCTATCTCTATAATATTCTACATCTATATACTATAATATACATACTATATACATATAATATATATATTACGGGCTCCTATTGTTGTCCAACGCCAATAGGGATGTCAACTCGTGAGAAATCATTTTCAATGGTGAGCGGGAAACGTTTGTTGATGAGATGAATTTATAAAACATTATTCTCTTTTCTCCACATGTGTGCAAATCTACTGCGGGAGACATCACGCACAAGACCGTCATACGGCGTGTTTGCGTTAAAATGCCATAATATACATACTAGCTCGTATCAAAAAGCGATATCAGATTAAGGAAAGTCATAAAAAGTAAAAATGTTACGTTTAACGCTTTTTGTGCAAACATCGTAATTTTTTTCTATTACGACAAAATGCACGTCCAAAAGACTACTCTCAGGCAATAGCAGATTTAATGCCCACTACATTCGTACCAAAGTGATGGGTGCTGCGTACGTAGTTGCCAAGGAACTAGCCTTTTCGACAGTCATATCAAAAGCAAAGGCATGCATACTTGCATAGGGTGTATGAGAAAGTTAGGTACATATTTTGAGGTTGGTAGAACTCAGCAAGAGAATAATTTTTTCTAATGGGGGGGCGGAAACGTCTTGGCAAAATGCTACAGTTTCTGGACGTGAAAACTTCAACGTGAAACATAACACTAAACTAACCAACTAACTGTCGAAAAAGCTTAGTCACTTGGCAACTACGTAATATATATATATAACATACTACATATATACATATACTAGCGAGCTACATAGTCGCTAGCGTTATTATACAATGACAAAAAGGTGATGTAAGGAAATATTAAAATTATACGTATTTAGGGTATTTCAGAGTGATTTGTACTGGTTATATTGAAGTCATAGAGAAATAAACGTCTAGTGATAAAAGCAAACTAAAAAGATCTCTTTACTACTGCACTTATCACATGTTTGTACGTATAGTTATGTACATATTTGTAAGTTAAGAAGCTTAAACGAAAATGTAGATTTTTTTATAAATGTTGTTACGAAAAATTAAATCCACACTAGCTCTAATTGAGGAGTGATCAATATAATCACAAGTAAGTTTATGGTAGCTTTGAATTTCATTTTGTCATATAGTTTTGTCAGTGTCGAAGCGAAAAACCTTCATACCAAGTAGATGGTGAAAATCATGTTACGCACTCTACATATAACCGATCGGTTGCTTCGGAAAACCTTTTCCGGTTGTTTGTTCTGTATGCTGGACCTTTGGTCTATGCATTCTCTAACTAAATTAGAACGCTTTTCCTATTGAATCCTTTTTACTCTTCAAAATGATATCCTCATTAAATTCATATCCCCGCAATAGCAAGTCATGTATTGCGGGGCGAAGGCGGAGTTTCTAAGGATCTCGAAATAACCCCAGGGTTTTCTCTGGGGAGGCGGCTTTCCTCCGATAAATTCCCTATAAATTTTAGCCGCTAAGTATTAAGAAAAGCTTTTCATACAGTAATAATAAGTTTCATACTGTAATGCTAAAGATAAGTAATATATGTATTTAGTTTTAATATGTTCACTGGATCATTGTTTCCAGCACCTTTGGGTTGCTCACAAGGATCATGGCAGATGCTGCATTTGGTTCCCTTTTTTTGGGCATGCCATGTAAAGCTCAGTTTTGGTCTGAGGACAACACCAAAGTAGGGTGAATATGTTATATAGTCCGTATAGTTAGAAAAAGCCTATCATTGAATCGAACATATCTATCGGCTGCTGTACACTTCCCGAACCGCATTACATTGGTTTTTCCTGTGTTAATGCGAATCAAATTCTCATTACACTTGCATACATTGTATTGAGATAATTCTGCAGATTTTCCCTAAACATTGCCATCATCAGGAGGTCTGCCTAGAATACTGGATCACCTTGTACAAATCTAGTTGTTTGCGACACACATGTCGTGATACCGGATGGTCCCTATTCGGGATTCCGATGCTGTTTTTTTCTAAATGTCCTTGCTAGATGCAAGCATTTTTCCTCGAATGTCGAATTTATCGTGCGGCACGTATAGAAAGCGGTGCCGCGAAATCAAACGCTCTCTATTTGCCAATGACTGCCGCGTAGGTTGATTGTTTGTCAGATATTCTTGTATTTGATCAATGGTAGTGCTCGATCAATAAGCCTGCTCTGTAGATCTTTTCGGAACAACACTGAATTATTCATTCAATAGTCGCTTATGGCACGAAGTCTGACACCAGGCAACATGATGTGTGCTAATTAGCTCTTACAACCTCTTGCGCCAGAAACAAAATATCATAATCTTTGTATTGGAAATATTTATTGCAAGCTTAAAAAGTTTAAATTAATTGTTTTAATTTAGGGTCTATTTGTTATTAAATGCCATAGTGTCGTTTTATCTTGTCCGTTAATTAATGCTAAGTTTGTTACATTATTACTAAAATTAATTAAGAAAAAAGAACTAAAACTTAACGATGAGTTTTCAAATATTTGAAATAGTGCTGGTGACAACCTGTGCCTCTAGATTTGACTATCAAAGAGGGTTATCTGCATCTTTTATTTACTTAAAGTCGCTAAGTACTTATATATATATATATATATATATATATATATATATATATATATATATATATATATATATATATATATATATATATATATACATATATATATGTATCTTTCTACGCCTTTTACATACCCAGAAATACAGCGGCTACAAATTTCCTATTCCTTGTAACAAATTCTTGCACATCTGTGAAAGTATATCAGTGCTAAGTTGATAGTTCGCCTGTTACAAAAACCAAACTGCACGCTTGAATAAAATACGTGCTCGCTTTACATTCATTACTACTAATCGCATACCGAGCAGCTTTCCACCCAGCACGTTTTACACCCGTGGGTGGTGACTTGGTCCCGAAGCACTTCCTGCGAAGTCCCTTCCACAGTAGCTATGTGAGTCCGGCACCTTAATTTCCTTGCTCCCCCGTTTCTTCACCTCCCTCTTGCTTTTGTGCCTATTCTTTTTTTCGAACGGCTGATATTACGAAGAAAGATAATTCGTTATTCACCTTTATATGTTTCTTCTCTTTATACGCCCGATGCGTTCCGCTATATTCGTAGCATTCGCGGCCTGGTAGGCGTAAATGGTCTCCAGTTAGTGATGCGAGAGGCCACTTTAATAGATTGCCTGCGTCCGCAGATCCAACTGTTGAATCAAAGATTCATTATAGCAATTTGTTTGCATTTGCGGTGTGCGCTGGGTTTATTCTGCAACAAAACCGCACACAGACTATGGAGAACTAGGAAAATCAATTTATCGACAGCTTGTTCAACTAAGCAGGACTAGTGGTTGGATACGAGTACCAGGTGCATTGCGAACAGGACGCCTTTGAACCACTTAAAGCATCGACGTCTGTACTTGTGCCGATTGAATCAAACAGGAAAGCCAGCTTCAGCCTGTGAGGACTACTATAAGGGGGTTTAAGTTACCACCTATCTCATCCGCTCCAGGCGTTCAGAAGTTCAATCTAAGAGGTTGGAGCACCCGAACACTCGAAGAGAGGTTGGAACAATCCGGAGCTGGCTCCCCCAAGTTTAAACAGGTTTGCCCTGGCTGCCGGAGGTGGCGATAGCAAGACAGCGAAAGTGGTACGGGACGGATGGCTGTGCGAAATCGAGCGATTGTTCGAATGGAAATTGACTGGCCTAACTTTGGCTAGTTGATGTGGCGTACGTTCATAGGCGCCTTTAAGCAAAGCCAGCAGGATGAATCTTTAGTTACAGGTTGAGTCTTTTAAGACACAGCGAGTCGCTACGCCAGCCTCCTATCGTCGCGAGAGACCAATCACCTCTAGCAGTTGCCACTGAGCTGCGTTGTCTCAAAGTAAGTCAGATGGTGGCACTGACCTATATGTGATCACGACTGCATCTTATACAATGGGCAGATATTCTTAACCAAAGGCCGAATTGAATAGTTTATTGAGTACTTCACCTGCAGAGGGAACGTGTCTGTACACTCTGTCACTCTAACTAAACATTAAACAATGTTCCCTGTGTTATCTTACGCAACAGAATATGCCCCTTTTATTGTTACATTACGTAGTGTAATTGTTGAATATATTGCGTCTATATTAAATAAACAACAAAAATGATTGTTTGGGCACAGAAATAAAAGTATACGCATAAGCAATGGCATAGTTAAAAAAAAAGTTGTGGATGCTCGTAAGGTTATGTTTTTGAGATATTGGACGTGAAGGCTAATAAAGAACTTTACTTTTTGCGACTTTTCTTCTAAACGACCTTGTCGCATTTTCTGGCCAGCGTTATATTCTCTTGAGAGGAACCGCAAATACGACGATGTGCTTAGTTTATGTATAGGAGAACTTAATGTCTCGCTATGGCGCATTTTGTCGGGCAATAACACTAGTATCACGGATTTTAGTAATATCACTCTCACCGCGAAACAAGACTTCTTAGAGAACATGTTTCATTGAAAGCAATATTTAATTAACTGAGCTCTATAACTGTATATATCGAGCTTCAATTTTTTCTAGGAAACTCTGTATATATATATATATATATATATATACGAGTACATATAGCGGTATGTATACTCGTATATATAGCGGTACACTTCAACGATCAAGGAGTATCGATAATGTCGTACTTCAACGGCGCTGTTCCACTGCTGCTGTGCGCAGTCTTGTATCGTGCACTACGCTACACTAACGCCACCATTAACACTGCCCCTATCCCCACTCCTCTCCCTCTCTCTCTCTAGCGCCCTTTTGTCCTCTATACCTCCTCTGATGTTGTCTTCTCTCTCAAATGGGCGCTGCTTATTGAACAATGGCGGCGCGAAGGGCACATTCATGGCACGTCTACACGCGTCGTGAGACAACAATCCATGAGCGCAGGCTAACAGGCATACATACTCGTCTCGTACATAGTTACCGTCGCATTACAAGTCTATACAAACGCATTCAAGTACACATGAGAAACGACAATAACAACTTACAACGACTATGTGCCAGCATTTGTGACAGGTACAGTTCTAGGCGAACATCTTCTACTCGACAGCTATGGATAACTACATACAAAGCTTTGTCGTAATGACGTAGTTATAATAACAATACTTACTAAAAAAGCTATTATTATTATTATTATTATTATTATTATTATTATTATTATTATCGCTGGCGTGGGACGTCACTGTCTCTGACACGTACGCCCTCGGATATCGTGCACGAGCCAGGGCGGGTGTCGATCACATCATCCACCAACGGGAGATGCACAAACGGCGCCTATACGCGCATCTCCTTGAGAACCACGTGTATGGCGTTGGTTCGATCTCTGCGTTGCAAGATGCACCAACCACTGACGAGAGCTGGGAGAAGCTCTTTGAGGTCAGCGAGCAGATCGACCCGTCCTCCAAGGGTTTGAGTCGAGAGGCTACCCAAGTGATGTTGATGGTTCGAGCATAACAAGATAATAATTAATATTAGTAATGTATTACATATTATTCATTTATTCAATTTTCAGTATTTCCCTAAATTGTGGGACCCAAACGTGTACCCGCGTAAGCTCACCCCATTCTTCCTCAATCCAAGAGCCTATGATATCGGCGGCGTTCCTTCCCCTACACACTGCGGAAGCGAGAGTTGCTGAGCGCAAGAAACTCCCGCCCTCGCCGCTGGGCCACCCGTGTTAGCACTAATTTGGACACCTAGGTCTTTGAGTGAGGACGTTATTATTATATTATGGATTATTATTATTTTCCCCGTACTCACACAATTGGCATTGGTTGGTTAGCCTCGATTTTGATCATACATTGCTTGGTTGCCAGCCTTGGTTGTGCGTGCGTGTTGGGGAGCAGGACAGTAGTGCACCACCGCAAGAAGCAGCCGCCACACTGGCAGCAAATGGATAAACCATTATCGCTCGAAGCATCGAGGTCGCTCCGGGGAGCAATCATGCAGAACGACGGTGAACATTGGCGGTGGTAGATTTCCCACGTTTGGGCTTGCCTTAATGCGGCGTCGGTTTCGTGTTAAGTCGCGAAAAAATCGCAATGCCCCTGGACATCTAGACGAACAGGTTCGCATCATTCGTATCGTCGTTGTGACTTGATGCGGAGCCATTTTTGCTGTACGAGAGAGGGCTAGTAAGAGAGCGAGCAGTTTGTTTTACGTGAGCAACCAACTGTTGACACGGCTATTGATGCGTCCTAGTACAGTACGCGCATAGTATTTTGAGAGGATGGTTAAAAAACGCCACAGAACAGTCCAGCCAATCAATATCACTTAACCACGACACGTAGCGAAGCCGTACCGGACGGAATCAAGCGACGTGATCCAACAACGCGTCAAAGTCAATCAAGTGAGCCAACGTATCCAAGTCAACCTGAGATTTAAACCCACGTAGACTACGTCTGCTTGTAGTAGACTGTATCCCAATGGTGGGGGTAACTGTCCTGAGCGTTTCCTTAAAGCCGCATCCAGCTCATCGTTTCTGAAGTAGTACAGTCTCTATTCTCACTATGGTGTGAAAGGACAACGTACACTGACTTCCGATTATACATAGCTTGCTGTGTACGGATAGTTATTTCATCGCACGCTACGGTGTCTGCATATGTGCAAAGCTTGTACGAGTTTAGTACGTATTTAAAAGCGTTGTTTGCATGTTGAGTTTCAAACCCCTTAAATTGTGGACAAGGATCTGTAGCTCGCAAGCAGGTGTGCAAGTATCCACACTCAAATAGGCCGAAAAACGCTCATACGATCGTAATCGAAACACAATTAGAAGAAACCAAAAGCTGGCTGAATTGCGTTTGCTCAATTCGGCACACTCGCCCGTTCCGCTTGCGTTGACTGTTTCTCAATTTCCATCGAAATCTCTTTGTTGCTGTTAGCTATTGTGTGAACCAATTGGAGAGCGATGTTGTTTCGTCATCTTACGGCTACGTTTCGGTCCGTTTGCCGGCAAGAATGATTCCAATTTCATCTGCAATCTTGCTAAACTATGTTCTGACGAAACTTACTAACTACTCATATGGCTTGCTAAACTATATATAGACTTTTATATGCATACCCGTGTGTTCATATGTTTTATGCAAGTGCTATCTCTATTGGCAAACTCATCAGCGAGTAGAGGCAAAGTCCCATTTGGCTGATGGCTACCAACAGCTGTTACCGTTGTCTCGCCTTCTACCTCGCACTTTGCCGTTCACTTTCACTTTCAATCTCTGTTTTTCTCCATCATCTAACACCGCCTGAGACCCAACAACTTTGTCCAAACTAGTCCAGATTTAGACCAGTTTTGTTGTTGCCTTTGCAGCTCTGATAGCATGAATTTGATCCCGACACGGCGCATGCTACATAATTGTTAAGAACTTGTTTGTTGTGTAACACAACAATCCTCAACAAATCTTCTACAATATATAACGATGATTTATTAAGAATACAGATGGAGCGACCATTGTCTCCTGAGAACGTGTGCGCTGGGAATATTACTAGAGTATATAGTATAGAGTGGGTTGGGACCACTTCAGCAGCGTGCCGCGAACGGACGCCGCGTTCTCGCGTTGAACGTCGAAGTCGAGGCGCTCGCTCAAGAAAACCGCGGATAACAGAGGTTCATCTGCTCGCCGACTCTGTAAAGAAGTTTGCGAGTGAGGGTGCCTGGGCCGCACAAGGTCTCGAACGCTAGCGGTTGAAACTCATGTGGGTAACCTACTGAGGCGTATTTTGCGAGCTTTCTCGTCTCCGCTAGATTACCGGCGTGGCCTGCCGAGATTGCACCGCCACCGACAATTGAAGGTGTTAATGAGTCGATATATATATATATATATATATATATATAAAGCGAGTTACTTCGTTGACTTAATGCAGACAGCTGCACTCTATGCATACATACTACTATACAGTGTTATATATTGATGATTCATAAGTTTATTCCGAAAATTGCATGCCCCGCACTGTGCAGACCCGGGGATGAGGAAAACTTTGTAAGAGGGTTGTTTTTTTTCATGACGGTTGGACCTGTGTTGTATTACACCATACAAATGTATATGGACCATTGCTTCAAAAGCCAAGACGCCACCTTCGGGTGAGATGGAATTATAAGCTTACCTAAACGCTGGGCTAAATCAATTAAACAAAGTTATGATACAGCATTCAGTAAGAGCATTCCGTTGTACCCATATGTGTCATCAAAAATTAGTAGTAATAATCAAAACGGACCTATAGACCAACCCAATACATCACGTATACTAGAACACGTTAATCACAAGGTGTACAAGCACAATCGTAGGTAGAAGCCTATCGCTTCTACCCTTCTGTATTACGCATACGTACGTATTAAGTTTAGTAGTGTGAGTAAAACGTTGCTGTGTTGAGATGATGCAGCTCCGTGACAAAGCGATAATTGGAATTGAATTTGATGCGTTTAGACACACCTGTCTGTATGTGTATACATACCATCGTACGTGTGTAGAATGCGTCATTGTCCTAGGGGCAATTTCAGTTCTCTCTCTTTCTCGCTCCCAGTCCCGCTTTCTCGATCGCTCTCTTTCTTTATGCAGCATCAACTTCGCCAATGTCGCTCAGAGCGCTCAACTTGAACCGAGTCTGTGAAGACGGAGACTTCGTCGGGGGAACCGGCGGGCCTTCGTTTGTTCAAACCCACTTCGCTGCAAATGCGAACAAGCGGCCTACACATTAGGCTGCCCGTCGTCTTTATGCTGTGAAAGCTTTGTGTTGCGAGGAAATGGCGCTCTTCCGGCGCTCTTCCAAAGGCAAACGAAAGCACCGACATCCAGGCGTCCAGGCAGTGCTAGGACATAGATACACGTACGGGCTTACATTTACCGCCTCACCACACGACTGAATCACAAGCTCGACATAACACGTGGGCTATAACCGTGAGAGCAGCGGTGGCTGTGGCAGCCGCAGCAGCAGCAACAGCAGTGATCAACAATGGTGCTGCGAAAACGACAAGCAGTAACGGTAAATAACAGTTGTTATAAAGCTCCTCGCAATATTATTATTATTATTATTATTAAACGTGCTACACAGTTGTTCACTTACTGTGCAATAAAAACCCGTATAAAAGAGCTAACCGATTGGTAAGAACAACGACCACAGCAATAACGGGCTATTCGAACATCTAATAGCAAAAAGCATCAGTCTGTAGCGGCAATAGGCGCTGATGGTCAGCAATTTCTGATTTCGGCGCCCTATCCCTCCGATTGAGCACAAGTTTTTTTTACTATGTGTTAAGTTAGGGGGGAGGGTATGTGGGAGGGAATGGGCGTATGTATGTGTAACACATACAGTACTGTACCTAAGTTGTAAGGGGTGCCATTTTCGTTGTCATTCACTTTAAGGGGTGCCATTCCGCGTGAACGTGACTGTCGGTCGCTCATTACTAGCTGAAAAATGCACGATGGTACCACGGGCAGCGTGTCGATCCATCCAGCAGACCATTGGCAGCAGTATGTTTTGTAATTCGAGATATAATTTGTAATAAGGGCTGACGGAATAGCGAAATGATCCCGTCACCGATTCACACCGCATTCAGTGCACTTATATATGTAGTATATCCAGGGCTAGGCGTAGTGTTTAAGAAGATGATGATCACGACATCCATTAGAACGATGTTATTGTCGATATTGGTAGTGGCCAATAATCAGCAATATGACGGTACTGATGGTGTTCGTCGACACCTACCTATAGGGAGGTCGGCATTGACCTTGCCACCGTGTCGGCGCACCTCTACTTCATACAGATCGAGAGGGTAGACATTCCTACTAAACCGATCAGACAAAAACCAATATAAGCAAATCCTGAATTTCCTCTGGCGGTGAAATGTTGGAATGTGGAAGTTCTGAGCCGTCTGACTAGTGTCCCGAGCGAGGGGCTATTTGAAGATATTCACTTGTATTGTTGTTGTTGCTGCTGACTTCGATGAACTTTTTTAAATCACTAACGGGAAAATGCGGTACGCACACACGGGCACCGCTGCAAGACACTCGTGTGCAAGTGTGGGACTTCAACTTACTAAAAACCAGTTATGTCCCCATTTCTACCTCCGATCAGGAACTACATATAACTTCACACGACCGGAGAAGATAGAGTAGTTTGAAAACCTAACTATTCCGGGATGCCCCGCGGGATTTTATCATGTAACGGGTTTTCTTCTCGTGGGTGCACTGGATGTTCTCAATCATACGAGCAACACTAGTCAAATCGTCACGTGACTTAATTATATGCTGAATTAGCGTTCCAAGTGTGCAGCCATTAGCTCTAGGTAGACCCCCACGCTGGGAGGTCCATGCCAGGAACCACGAGATTGTATGTTAAGGCAAGTCCTCGGTTTCGCTTTGGTGGCACATGCAGAATGGTGTTGTGGCTTTTTCATTTCTGAACATGTATGACTGGAAATCACTGTGCCCGGTGAGGACCTGAGTCATGTAGAACGTCAACTCGCCATCTGGCCGGTTCAACTATGCTTTACTATCCAAAATCAGAGTTCGGTTATTTACCGAACCCGGTGCCCGGGCGGTCCGTGTGGAATAGAGTTCAATTCGGTTTAATAAACATCAAGGATGATTGTCGTTTTCTCTATTTTATCCTTTTTCGGGTCTCCCAGGACACCTGCTGGGCTGACAGTTCTATAGGCCACTGTGATGCTCAACGGGGCCACTAGTAGGGCTTTGCGCATTGCTGCTTTGTTGCTGGCTATAGATAGTGCGGTTAACGGCCGCATGAAAGCTGTGAACATAATGAACTCAGATACCGACATAATGAGGCGCCCGTTTGACTCCCTTAGCCTTAATCTAATAGCCTTGTTTGCTGCCAGACTTATGTGGGGTGTGCCCTGTAGTCCCCTGTCTAGGTGCATTTAAGAGAGCGGGCGGTATTGACAAACTTGTGTCCTAACCATCAATAATTTCAAGAGAAGGCACTTCCTCCCCAGATGCCGTCTCTTCTATTCGGTGCCAGTGTTAGACCAGCCCCTGTCATTAAGCCGGCGTTAGCCCTCAGTTCCAGTTGCTGGGATGAACGGATCTAGAAGACGACTGCAAAATTATCTGCGTACGCCAGCAGACCAGTGACTCCCGTAAGGTCGTCTCAATATAGGATGTCGTCTGACAGATTCCATAGTAGGGAACTTGACCGTTATCTATGCACCTCCCACTCAAGTAGGCCGAGATTGTGCGGCACAGGTAAGACAAGACTCTCTTCTTGAGCAGCTATGCCTAGCATAACCGCCCGAGGCAGGCTGGTGAATACGTTTCAAGCGTCCAGCAGTACAACTAGTAGCAAGCCCCTAGCCTAAATCGGAGATTGGCGCAAGGTTTTGCCGTTGTAACCACCTGCTCTGTCGTCGAGAGAACTAATTGGCTCTTTCGGAGCGTCTATTGTGTCAGCGAGAGAAGACCGTGCTTATCTGCAAAGCATCCTTCTCTGCACGCAGATTTCTACCATTGACTCTGTTCCTCTGACCAGCGTGTTAACTAGGCAGATTGCCTTAAAGAAGTGAATACCTCTGGAATTAAAACACAATCGATTTTCTTCCAGGCCAGGAGAAGGTAGCTGCGGAGTATTCGTATGGCTTCATTAGCCACCACACCCGGGAACTCCTCAAAAGTACTTCCGTGGCCGAGACAGGAATGTCATTAGGGCATAGTGCCCCGCCAAGTTGTCAACCTTCCCTGCAACGAGTACCTTTATCGAGGTTATCTCTGGGATAAAATCCTCGGCCACTCCCAATTCATACAGTGCCCTGAAATAGCACGTTTATTACTCAGAAAAGTTTATCAGGGGAGATTTTTCTTCATTGCTCTCAGTAAGAGCAATGCGTAGGGAAGCCCTAACGCCCGACGACATATTTTATGAAGTAGTTGCCGCTAAGAGTTTCCTTGTCAGGTAATGCAGTCTAGTTAAAAACCTAAAGCACTTTCACCTATGCAGATTGGCAGCTTTATGTGCGACTTCATTCTACCGCGGCAAAAGGTAAGATCCGTATTTCTGTTAAGGGACAACCATGTCCTCCGCCGCTAGCCCCCGCCTTTTCCCCTGGTAGACCCCTACGTAGTTGAAACAGTATAAATATCTACAGAAAAAAACTAAAAGCGGTAGTGAGCAGCGCTAAGCTGATCTTTCCATGTGCTGTAACATGCCTTCACTATTCTCGAGCGTTCCGTAGGAGACGCTATAGTATAAATAAGAACGACCAATCTATGCGAAAGACGACGCACTTCTGCCCGTTGCTGCTCGATGGCAGTTTAAGATGTTTCTATTATACAGGTGTTTTTTCGATCGTCCACCACCCATGTTGACAGGTTTCGTTCAGCCAGCTTACCGTTTGACTCACTAATGAGAAAGAAAACTGCTCCTTTTCTCGTCGCTATCTCGTCCAGCATTATGTGAGATGTACGACTTCTGTTACAGTTCACTTGAATTACATTAAGTTGTGTCATTGGAGTTTTGAGACTTAGCAGCCCGTTCGTCCAGCAGCGACGACCGTATGATCCTCTTTCGCGAGAGTAGGTCACAACCCTTATCATCCTTAGAAGCAGGCATGTTAACTGTGTGGTCTGGACCGTCTAAGGAGTTCTTCGGCCCGGGCAAGGTGTCGGGTCTGGTGGGGCTGCGAGGTTGCCTCCTTCACTAGACACCACACTCAGTACGTGCATATAAGGTGCTCAAATCAAAGGAGCTCGGAGCGCGCATCAAAAAGCAAGAAGCATCTGCAGAAAGAAAATGCAGTTTTGCACTGCCTTAACTAGTTGTGAAGTTCCCCACAATCCAGTCCAACCGAAATTTCCGCTCTGCTGTGTAATAATCCACCTCTGCTTATTTTGTAGCCGCATACAAATGTTGGTAAACAAAACCGTTATAACCTTACAGATCTCAAAAAAAATTGACAGTAGTTGATCTTTAATGTAATTCCTGAGATGTAGTTTCTAGGTCGGATATCGTTCCTCTTTATATTCTACTTGAAACGGACTCTCGTCAAGACGCATGCCGGATTTTTGCAGGGAGCCCGTTAGCAGCGCGGGCTGTACATGTCGTGCCTTAGAAGCCGCTCACGTGTGGTTGCCAAGAGGTTGTAGACGGACACACTGGCGGCACAATAGTTTCTTGAGCTTGGTATATCCTCAGCCTGATTTCGAACCCACGCAAGCCATATAGAATAAGCTACAGAACAGGGAGCTCTCTGTCTGCCGCGCACCGCCGGGGCCGCTATATCTGCCACGCTAAGCTATACCTATCTATACGCTGATAAGCTGGGTACTGCGGGTGCATGTTTACGATGCAAAGACAGACTATTTAGACAATTCTTAGTTCAACGGTGTTGCAAGGTGGAAGACCGCAGACCCCAGCAATACCAGCAATCGTTGCCGTCGTAAGGATGTCTGGGTTGCAAGTTTGGTCAAAGTGACATACACGTCATATTTGGTGCATTGATGATTTCCACGTTGTAAATTCCCGGATACGCTGTGCACGACACAGCTTGCGAGAAGTAAGCTACGAACTGTGCGGCGCAGTGTGTGTGTTATTGACGTCGCTGGCTACACTGAAATGTTTAGGCTGATCAAGTGAACACGTGTTAATGTTTTTTAAACGTGCACAAAATCATATTTCTGATAATAATAATAATAATAATAATAATAATAATAATAATAATAATAATAATAATAATAATAATAATAATAATAAGCTAACACAGTGTATGTGTTATTGACGTCGCTGGCTACACTGAAATGTTTAGGCTGATCAAGTGAACACGTGTTAATGTTTCTTAAACGTGCAGGAAATCATATTTCTCATAAAAATAGGCTAATATATAATATATATGGGAATATTTCGAACCAGTACGGACTAACAATCCAATCATGCCGTTGGCGTTTCACGCGTTAAGCACACTCCGGGTTCCACCAGCCACCACGCCCATTTTATCCGCAAAGTGTCGAGATGGCTGGTCGTGGCTGCCAGCGTAGATAAGAACAGGGGCGAGCTTATTTTGTCAGCGGTTATTGATCGATCCCCAGTGAGAACACGTTGCCTCTTTTTCGGCACAGTGACGGAGTGGTGGTACCAACCACCTTTGTGACCTCGTGCTAGTGTCATAGAGAGAGAGAGGACGGGCCATGAGGGTGTTTGGCCTTTAGGAGCGATTCAGTTCATCATCCCACAATAATGCATAGAACGTAGAGTATTTTTTTTGTTAATCATATCATTAAGTGTATTGCGCTAGCGCAAATATGGAAAGAAAATATAGATTAATTTCCTTATTACCGCCTTGGCTGGGTAACAAAATATTGCATACAGCAACATATTACACTTTCTTTCCTCCTCTCTCAGCTCCTAAGTAATATGCATCTACGCTATTAAAAAAATATGCGTATATGCACGTGCACCATGTAACATTGTTACACATCTCTATAAATGAATTCCGTGCTCACATACTTAGGGCAGAAACGGCGTTCGTGTAGCTTGGTAGTTTAAGCTATGTTCTTGGAATGAAATATTCATTTATGCAGATGTCACATACGAGGTTTTCTAAACTGATTAGTTGGTGTGTGTGTGCTTGTGTGAGGGTAACTAAGATCGAGGCAAATCTCTTTTCATTACGCTAACAAGTATGCGTTTAACGCTCCAGAACGTCGAGCAATCAGGGGTATGATATCTGGCGCCTTATGCATATGCAATTCATTTTGAGCAAAAAAAAGCGGAGCCAAGATAAAAGCGTCTCTATGTACACTTAAATGTCGGACCAGCCGCATGCAATTGCACAATAGTCGTGAAAATCTTATTTGTACTGGCTTGCATCGGGAGTGCTCATGAGTACCTTGGCCTTTGTTTGAGAAAATGAAATGCACCGATTTAAAATGTCCACGAAGCTACTTGCTTTTGCTAAAGATTGCTTTTTCGAGCGCTATGGTTATTGCGAAAACGGCAATTGTGCTAGCTGGTCTTATCAACATTCTGTTCGAGCATAGACTAAAGGCCTAAGTTGCTGGCCGAGCGCTACATATATATATATATATATATATATATATATAAGACACATCATTCATAGCAAGAGGCGACCAAATTTTTTAAAGCAAGCGCTGGGCTAGACACACATATCAACCCTTATATGACAGCGACGTGCCTCTAAGGAAACAAAGGGAATGCCCAACTTAAGAAGCACATTGGTGTTACCTAAGTCTCAGGCTACCCCTAAAACAAGATACTATATTTATCATAAGGGAGGCTCTACTCCCGGTCGCCAGTAGCAATAGCTGGTATTGCGCTTTATAGCAAATGGACAGGCATTTGCACACACTGCACCAATTTTGTTGATAGATAGTGTGGAACCGGATATGAGGAGATTTAAGACTCCATGCAATGCCCACTAAAGCCACTTTCCTTGCCTATATAACCCAGATGTGGAAATACCTATTAAAGTATCTACGTCGGCACCTATCCAATAAATCGCTGGACAATGCCGACCACTGTTGCACAAGCTTGCACGCCGTGTTCTACGCTTTTCTCGTAGAATACGGCGACACTCGCCGTATTCTACGAGGAAAGCGTAGAACACGGCGAGTGTCGCCTACGCGATCTAAATGCGTAGATTAGATCCTCGTGCGCAGAATCTAATCTACGCAAAATCTGAGCCAGTCTAATTCTACAATTTTCTCCTCCAGGTTTGAATCGGCGTCGGTCTTTGGCTTCGCCTCTCGGCTGAGCTACTTTTGCTTCAGCTCGAAAAGCTCGTACCCGCATTTGCTGCCTCGTGAGCACACATCAAACACTTTAGAGATACGGTACAGCTGAGCAGTTGAGTGAGGTTGAGTTGTTTATCTCCCAATTTAGCTGATTGTACCACCGCTGGATCAGCCTTCTTTAATCAGCCTTTCCATCCACTACGACGTTCTCGAATCTACGCGCCATTCTCGCTGTAGGGAACTCTACTTCATCTTATTTTACGTGCCCCTTTCCCTAACGCTGTTTCCTACCTCTTTAATTTTATACAGCCACTGCTCATAATGTCCACAGGTATGTTGTCATTGAGATTGCCAAAATCAACCGACTGAACGGCAACCGCCTAATGAACGGCCTCGTCGATCGGGCCAGGCAATTAAACAGGGATGCAGCAAAAGAATATTTGCACAAAAACCGAATTTGAATCTAATTTTGACAACTGCCCATGCTAAAGCAAGCTTCTAGGAAACATCACATGGAGACAACGTACCCTCTTGTACTAGTGAGTGGCAGATATAACAGACGCTAGAAGAAATGGGTCACAACCCGCAGAGTTTATACAATTTTTAGATCGGCTCAAAGTCCCTAGAAAGCTCAGCACGCCTGCCGGAAAACACACAACAAATGCATCTTCGACAACTTATTGAACAAAAACGAACTAGAACTGCTCACAGAAATTCTACATTGGCGTAGTTCCGTAGAGAACAGGCCACCGAGTCTTCAAAGACGTTGCTGTTGCATAGCTCGAACCATTTGCAGTCATCAGAAGAAGTAATAGGTCACTTTATAGGCGTGTTCTGCCCAGAATGTCCGCCGTCCTACGGAGCTCAAGTATCCCGTAGCAAGTCAAATTGCAGGATAAGCGCATGCGCCAGAGGATAGAGTAGTGCAATTCCGACGAGAAACTCTTCTTCAATTTGCTCTAAAATGGTCCTTAACGCTTAGATGTTTTGCCATGTATCACTTTTGACAGTACTCAGACAATAGGGTACTCTGTATAAAAGACACTTTTTTGTAGGGCAGATACCAAAAGAAGTACGCTTCGTCGCAAGTGTAAAGTAATTTGTAAAGGTGAGATGATACGACATTTAAAGTGAAAACGATGCACTTTCCAACGGCTCACGGTCGGAATCTTCCTGTGGCGTGTTCTAGAGTCCAATGGGTATGCGCGTCACATCTTAAGTTGACGAAGCTCGCCCATACTATTAAGTCTGTCAGGCAAACTAAGATGTGAAATTATTTATTATGAGCCCACAAGCTTAGCTGCGTGCAAATGACAGATATATTTTATCACCAGCCAAACAGAGACTGTGAAGAAGAAAGGGCAAAACAACATGACTGGTATAGAACTGACCGACCAGTCTTAACCGCTCATTTTTGCCTGCTTCTGCTACGACAAATCGGTACAGATTGGAACAGAAGCAGTCTTTCGCTCACGAATGGCGCATTATTTGATAAGTTAGAAAAATCTCTATTTTATAACTGAAAGTCTTCACCCAGTTTGGCCTCTGGCAGTGGGCACAGTCTCTATAACATAAGTTTTGCCTCTGGATTATTTTAAAACAATACTGGAGTTCAGGAGTATCGGACTCATGGCGGACAAAGGACCAGATGGCGTTCGCATATTACGCACGCATTATTTATGACGGATTAAAACAGATTATTTATTATTAAAACGGATTATTATATTATTAAAACGGATGCACGAATCATATAGCTGCTGTCTCTGGACTTTTTCAAAAGAAGATTTTCGCTGGAAAAAGATTGCGATATATATAGGATCTCCCCGAACTCCAATTTGGAACGTAGAAGCACAAAAAACATTTCTTGAGAATTGTCTTTAATATAATACTTGTTTTGCTTTGAGCAAACGTAGAAAGCAATTTAATGTAAGCATCATTTGCCTCCAAACACGCCAAGCCGATTATACTAACAGGTTTGACGATAGTGAGACTGGGGCTCTCGCATTCGCAGATTTGGTGATTTTGCTCTTACTCCAAAGGAAAACATCTCCGTCCCTTGTTCTTTTGGAAATAAATGTATTTTTTCGCCGAGTTGTACTAGACTTAAAATTTGTTGGGGTCTAGTACAACTCGGCAAAAGTTTGGTCACGAGTTTTATAAGTCAGGGTTAGCCCATTATTATTCATTTCTTATTAATAATAATTTCATAAGGTGCAAATAGGGTTCCGGCATATCGTGGTTAAAACATACTGGAAGGGCTTCAATGAAGCGAGCCCTCTTAAAAAGTAATTTTACGCCATCTGAGCTCTTATCGTTAAGATTCCCCCTGACTGTCGAAATTTGCAGGAAAATAACTTCCGAGCACATAAAACATGAATTATTCTGCGTTAACATAAATAATGCTGCAGGTCCTATAATATTGCATGCACTTCTCTCTTTTCGTACAGAACAACTTTTTATTGACGCTTGCAAAATCAGTTGCTCTTAGAGTAAATCGAGTTTCCTCAGCTATCACAATTAATGTTTAATATGAAATGCTTATATATATATATATATATAAATATATTATCCAAGCAGGTTTGCTTGGGAGATACTTTACCTCATGTCCTTCCAGTGAATTGACTAAGCTCCTTTAACGGGAGTAGTCCAGCCGTTTATAGAAGGAAAAGCTGCACTCCTTGGCTGTAATGGCTCGAGACCAAGACGTCACTAAAAAGTTATATTATAGATTTATATAAAGTGCATTTTCGAGAGTAATAATAATGTCAGAAATGATAGTTAGAATTATTAAAGTTGTATTTGTGTTTTATTAACAATTATATATTTAGGTAGAATTAAATACAAATTACTCTAAAAGTTCATTCATTTCACAATGCTGCGGTATTTCAATGCAAAAAAAGGATGGCTATATGCAGCGATACTCCAAAGTTAACGGATCGCTCGTCGCATGCTCGACATTTGGTTCATTTTCCCCTGAAAAAAATAACAAAAAAAACAAGTAAAAGGCAATCGAAAACGACGATACGTTACGTCAAATCAGACTCAAGTGAGGCCGACAAGAAGAAGTAGAAGAAAAAGAAGAAGCAGATGAACGCAAGCAGGTGGGCTCTTCTATGCTTCGGTAAGCGGTGTAGGGCTTCGGATCGTCTTGGGTCGATTGAGGGGTGATTCAGGAAAGCCTGTGACCTGTTTGTTCTGGCAGTAGCAGCGGTCGCGGTAGTAGTAGTAGTAGTAGTAGTAGCAGGCCTAACAAATGGAGATGTGACGGCGAGATCAGTGAATAGTGGGTAGTGTTGTTCCCGCCCTTCTCGCCGCCACCGCCGCCGCTTTGACTACTGTGTGTTGTTGCAGAGCCGGCATCCAACGCGCGGCACACGCCCTGTTTGAGTCCCATGTTCAACTGTGAATGTAGTCGGCCCACCAATGTCAGCGGGTCGGACAAGTCGGACAGAGAAGCGGTGCTGTCTGTGGCAACTTCGTAGAACAGAGCAGTAGCGAACGGCAATGGGTTGTAGGACGACACGGATTACTTATTGTTCCTCTCTCGTTGTGTTTCGCTTTGTTTACGTGTGTGTGTGTGTGTGAATGTGTGGGAGGAAACCCTGTCGCTGCCAACCTCACCTTTTTGTTTGTTATGATTGCCACCTTTTTGTTCGACAGTTTGCATCCGAAACCATCGTAGCGAGAGCCTTAGAAGCCTCTAACACTTCGTCAATCAAACACAATAACCAACGCCCATCGATATTATCGAGGTAGAAATTAATGGTGGACAACATGGCAAACATACGCCAATGTAGGATACAGGCAGGTCGGTAGGATGTTGGCAAAATAGTATCCGGTTGCTCTAGGCTAGTTATCCACGTGTCCAGGCGGTGCTGTTCATAGTAGTGATCTTGGGAAGCTAACCGCAACCGAAAACCTAAACGTCACATATTTAGCCGAATAAAACGTTTGCTTTATATTTCTATATAAAAAAGTTTTTTCTGCACACACACACACACATATATATATATATATATATATATATATATATACAGGATGCTCTATATCCGTATCTACTTATTTTAACGTTTGGTAGAACTCGGCACGAAATTATTTTTAAACAAATGGGAGGAGGGGAACACGGGGTTATAATCGGCGCATTGTTCTTCCACAAACATCGTTTTGCACATTTATGTAGGAGACAAAAAGGCAGAATAAATACTTTTATAAATTTCATGCTCATTCCTTAACAAGACGTTTCCGCCCTCTCCTTCCACTGGGAAACATTATTTTCTTGCCGAGTTCTACCAAACCTTATAATAAGTACATACGGTTATGGAAGACCCTGTATATATATATGTATATATATATGATAGCTCGAAGAGCGTTATTCAGAGAGTCACACTTCAGCTTATGCCTATGTATGTATAGACGAGTAGTCTCGGTCAAATCGCCCGGGATTCGAAGCTTCAGCAGGGAACCGTCAGCCAGGATCCCCAACGCGGCATTCCCGTGTTGAATATCAATAGACTTCAACTTCTGTCGTAAAAAGGTGCCACGTGAAGATGCGACGGAGATTCCCCTACTACAGTGTTGATCGTGGCTTTCTTGCAGGGGATCTTGGATGCTATCCCACATATTGTAGGAAGGAGGTATTTAAGCGTACCAATTTATCCTCAGATCTTTTCAGAATGAAATACAAGTCCCAAAACATGAATGGATAGGACCTTGGTCGGTCCCACCTGATGATGTCGACAATTACCACCGACAACGCCTCAGCTAAACGGCGGCTGGTTTTCCCTGGCCTTAGCAGACCACGCATATGCCTGGGTCGTAGGGGCGGAGCTGACGGGCAAGGTGCTGGTTACTCAAAGTATGGCCCCCAGAGAGGTTTCGGCTTGTATGTCCGGGTGGGCGGGGGGATAGGATACAGAACGAGAAGGCAATCGGAGGTTGTCTGGAGTGGAAGAATGTTTTTTGCACAGGGCCTATCAGGCCGGCGCCTAGAACGAATCCGTGAAGCGAAGGACTCGCGCTGCTCCGGACACGTCGGCATCACTTAGCGTAAGTGCGGCGTTCCAACGCAACGGCTCTGCGGAGCTGGGTCCGAAATGAGCCCAAGGCTGTCAGGCGGAACATAAGTACAGCACGCGCCCTCGGCGCGGTTAGCACGTATGATTTAAGCAGATGAGGTAATATAAAATATATATATATATATATATATACATTAACATATATATACAAATATATACATATATAATACTAACATCTATCGATGGGATCCTGTTCTACCGAGGTCACTTAATCAAGTAAATAATTAGTTCCAGTTAAACAATTTTTAAACGATCAAAAATCGATTCTAAGCGTTCACTTTATTAGTTTAATAATCGAAAAAAGACTAGCTATGAAGTATGTTAGTAACAAGATAAAGCTGAAGAAATTTCCACACCGCATTTACTTTTCATTCACTAAAAATGCATGACACATAGAAGCCAAAACGAAAGGTATGGCAAACTACTCCGAAGACGCTTTACTTGTTTGAAGTTTTGTATATTTCGATATCTTATCAGAAATTGTAATAACATTGCATATACAGCAGGATTTCAGCAGTCACATGCTGATTAAGTATTGCACTCGGACTCGTAAAATAATGTGCTAGATATTTGGACAACACGTGTGCGTGTAATTAAAAATCTGTATTTCGTATAAGTAGCGTTTAAAGGCTTCTGTCTAAACTGAACAAAACGCACATATATTGACGAATATTTCAGATTATGGAATAAAATATGAGTTGTTTAATTCTGGTGTTTGTTAATTAACACCTCTTGATGCTTGATGATTAATGTTTCTGGGGACTTGGATCTTCAGCTCTCAGTCAACACCACGACGCGTTGCGCGGCAACTCAGTTACCTCTATGTGAGCCAGGTAGTTTTCTGGATGAGGAAGCTTTAATCAATGAGGTCGTTGAGAGGGCAACGCCCAATTAGATTTTATTAGCATATACCTGAATGCAGAGCCCGTCCGGCACATCAGGTTTCACAGCAGCATGAACGCTTAAGTGTCTGCTGGTGTTGGTGTTGCTTTATCCTCTGTACCATGGAACATATCCTCTGTAACGGCTCTTCCGGTTCTGTCGCAATATCTACGCTATGTTCCTTACGACGACAATAAAGAGAAAAACGCCATTTATAAGACAAATGACTGAAGCTAAGATAATCGCTACCTGTCCTATTTTCTTCCTATACTATACATAGGTTGGAATATAGGGTACTTTATGCTAGTTATAACGACTTTACAGGATCGCATACACTAGTATTTGCGGGCAGTTAAGGAAGTTGTATGAAGTGCCTTACAAAACTACTTATACTACATAAACTTTTATGTTGCTCACCCATCTGGAGCCCATACTTGTGCAAACACATAGGAATGCTTAAATGTGTTTCAAAAAAACTTTTAAAAAGTCTCTGTAAAAATATGATATAAGGCCAAATACTATAAACCTTTCGTCTCTAAGCTTTATCTAAAGACAGCGACGCGGGGGTGATATCACTACTTGTGAGCGCTCATCTTATTGATCGCTTCTCCGATTTTAAAAAATCCATATTATTTTTTTACAACTTTGTACTGAGATTTATTTTATCAAAATAGTATTCGAAACATCAGTTCTACGGGATCTCAGGTAGTCCCAAGACGGAGGGGCAAAGGGGCTCTTCGACTGATACCACTGAAGCTCGATCGATACGCGCTGCCTGTGGAGAAGGAAGATCCTTTGTGACCGCGTTTAGTCTTTTTTGCGCGCTTGTTGAAAAATAATGACGTTTCTTGGCCCTGGGTTCAAAAGTCTTAATGGCGATAGGCTGAACGATAAACTGCGGACTGAGTTCTCTGTATTTCACCAACTTGCGGTTCTCCTCAAGACAAGCAGAGGCACCGGCTTTCGGACTAGCTCGAGCAACATAGCTCCTGGCGAATGTACGCGACACGGTAACGTCCCATTTAAGAAGACGATCTCTCGTGACCTCGGTGTTCACACAGCAAAGATCTGATGACAGGGCCAGATCTCTGCTGGTCCCTGTTCTAGACCCCCACCTGCGACGACAGGCTGCGTAGCTTGGGCCCATGCGTTGTCTCCTAAGCCAACATTGAGCAAGCAATTATATGTCGTTTGGAAAAGCCCGTGGAACCCGTAAAGTAGGTCACCTCTCATACATGAGAGAACATCGTAGAAGACAAAATTAAGCGAGGCTTTGAGAGGATTTACCGTAGAAGGTACAGGGCTGGGTGTGCATCTAGATGTTCTAATTTGGTGCACCACCGCTTCGCAAATGCGACTTTCTTTTGGAAAACGCCCACAATTTCTGAGCCAGTTAATAGTGCATCCAGTAATCTGATGTTTTCCTTTGTTAACTGTTTGATATTGGGTAGTTTTGTTAGTACTGCGGAAACCGTATCCTCTATGTTTCGTGCGGTAAGACGAGGAGTTTGTATTAGTTGTCGTTGAGCTTTAGGCCAGAGACGGCCTTAAAGCCTGGACCTTCTCAATGTCGGAAAGGACAGCAGGCAAATCGCGTACAAGTGGTCCATCGTTAAAATACCGCGGTCGCAATTTTGACTGTAATCGTGCGTAAAGCTTATATACTCTAATGGAGAAGAGGACAGCCTCACACAGGTCGCCCTGCTGCACCCCACACTTTGACAGTATAGTGTTTCCTTGTCAATAGAGGCTAGACGGGAGACGATACACCTGGTAGGTAGCGGCGTACAGCACACGGGTACGCTATTTTACAGATTCAAAATATGGTCTCTTCGCATCAAGTTGAAAGCATTTTGGAAACCCAGCTTTACCAAAATTTTATTTTTGCTTGTCTTGTGTAATTCAATACATGCAATCTCACTGCAAGCGGCAGCCAAGTTGCAATAAAACAACTAACATTAACAATATGCTTGATGGATGTATTGATGATAAATTTGCCAGTAAGTCTTCGTAGAGTGAGCCTCATTGCAATTTGCTTTATCCTGCCGTTCTTCTTCCCGAGAGCAATCAGACAAGCTCAGCAAAATATAGGCAATATGAGATCTGGTAGTCGTCCATTGATGGCCGGAGCAACATCTCATGAAACGGTACCGATGAGGGTATGCGGATACAACGTACTACCTTACTCATTATCTTACTGATCATGGCAGCTTTCTAATCTATTTGATTATAATCGGGAAGGCTAGGGTATGTGTCTTGAGCGACGCCGGCGAGACCGATGACGTGGATTACACGCTTTCTACAGGGCTCTCGTAGACTAGACTAGATCACGAGTAGACGTGTAGAGCAGTACAATAATAATAATAATAATAATATCTGCTCGCGGCCGCCGGGAGTAGTCACGTTCGGATCGAGGTGCCGAAAATGGTGTGATTTTCATTACACTCCGGCTGTCTGCTTGGTTACTAACGACTCACGTCCGGTGTCTCCATATACGCCTCGGCAAGGGTCGCCCGATACCTACTTGAGCGGTAACGATTATTCGCCGCAGTCATCCCGCGTGTCATCATCTGTGTGCAGACGAGCAGGTGAGGAGAATCATAGGTGCACTGTTAAGTGTCACAAATCGACGAGGGAGACGGCAGCAGTAAGAGAACGTCGGCGCCAAGAAGCCAGGCTATCCGAGAGGATGGAGAGGGCGACGGGCCCGTAGAGCTCAGTAAGTCTGTGCCGGGTGCTAACGCCTGAATTACGACGCAAGGGAAACTGGCGATTTGCTTAAAAGACCCAAGCCAGATGCTAACGGCGAAGGGGCTGAACAAAGTATGTGGTGTGAGCAATGTCCAGATATATCCGCATTTTGGGGTCAAATCTATGGAGTTAATTCTCAGTTCACCGATGATGATATTTTGGAATGTAAAGATCGACGCAGTCAAACGAGAAGTACATGCCGTCGCGACGCGGAATGATAACGGAAACGCAACAAAAACGTGAAAAAATTCATCCAGAGTCCGACTCCGCTTTGACACCATGTCTGTCTCGGAAGTGCATATGGCCGGTGAGAACTACAAAGTCACATTGTGCGCAGGGTCCCCCCTGCAGTGCTTACGGTGCCATAAGTATGGACACAAAGCCTCAGAGTGTCAAATACAAAATGATCCCTCCAATAGGAAATGCGGTTGCGCCGGACACGAGATGTGGGAATGTCAAAATAAACCTCGTTGCGTCAACTGCGGAGGTGCCCACGCATCCAATGACAACAGTTGCGGGTTTAGGAAGGTATACAGAGAAGCCGAACGAGTCAAACTCTACGCAAAGATCTCTGCGCGTCTTCCCGTATCAGGTAATTTTCCATCACAGATAAAGGAGCCACACAACGTCAGTTCTGAGCCTGTCGAAAAACAGGCTTCTTACGCGGATGTGGTCCGACCAGCCACACAAAAACTCAAGCAGGTTTTGCATAAAGATGGCGAGACAGTACTCTGTAATCTCCCGCCACCCGCTGCACCAAAAAAGCAGGCTGCTGAAACGAAAAACAGACCTGGCAGAGGATGCCTGCAAAATCACAGAAAGAAAAGAAAATAAGTTCGTCAAGTAATTCTTCACATATCGTCACCGCGATCTTAAGAATCTGGAAGAAGATGAAACCCATGCTCTCAACATGGCTTGGACCGGATAATCTCATTCCTTCTACCTCAGACTCTGGCCTTCAATCTGATTCGACCTCATTAGTACGGATTCTAACAGGTGCCCGCAAGAATTTAAGGTTTGCCAAAGTCATACCCCGCGGAGCCAGAGAATGCTGCGCCGCAGCATACACCAAAGCATTGAGCAAGTTTAACTGGAGGCTTGACCTCAAGAGCTGGAACCATCTCATGATGCTTCCATGCAATTCGCAAGAGCAAGAGGAATCTATTCAAACGATCATGCAAGCGCTTCCCGGAATAATTTGCACGACACAAGATGACTTAGATATTCTGGGTGCTCTCGTCATGTGTGAAGGAATCCCACGGGTTCCTCGCGCAAAACGAGAAGCTCTTGTAAAAATCCGCCCACGGTTGACAAATGTGCACCCACAGGCGGCCCTTTGTCTGTGGAGGCACAGTCTTGGGTTACCAAGATTTAACTATTTGTTGCGAGCATCCCCGATCTTCACATATACAGAAGGCCTCGCTGCTTACGACGAGACTACTAGGGTTATTCTGGGTGAGGTATTGAACATTAGTTTAGAGGATAATTTATGGAAAAGAGCAAGCCTTCCAATAGCCTTCGGAGGCCTTGGTATTAGAAGCTCCATCGACCTCGCCGCAGTGTGCTATGCTGCATCATTGAATCAATTTGGCTCCCTAGCGGAATCACTTGTAAATGAAGATGCAACAATTGTGTTAAAGAAAACTACCATGTACCACATACAGATGCGACGATGAGAAGCCAACTTGACCCCGGCCCCTGAAAGAGCACGTGAACCAACATTTTCTCGACGCTTGTACAAGTAAGAAATCATCAAGGGATTTCATGGATGACCTTACATCATCAAGATAACGTGCCGTCTTTTAGCGGCTCAACATCCTTTCACCGGGGGCTAGCTCCAAGCACTGCCCTCCCGCCAGCTTGGCACCATGCTGGACCCCAACTCCTTCCGCATGGTGTCAGCCCTTAGGATAGGCGCGCCCGTCTGCCAGCCTTTCTCATGTCTGTCATGCGGCCAACCTGTTGACTCTGATGGTCTTCATCCTCTGAGCTGTCTAAAAAGCCCCGGCGGACTTACAAGACACGCGGAACTCAACGCCATAGTAAGAAGAGCCCTTAGAAGAGCAAGGATACCATCCACACCCGAGCCGAAAGGTCTTTATGGAAGTAGTAAGCTACGACCTGACGGGGTCACCATTCCGCTATGGTCACATGGTAAAAGCCTTGCATGGGATGTAACCGTTTCATGCACGGCGGCCTTGCCGTATCTACGTCATAGCGCAGTTGAATCTGGATGGGTTGCAGAACGCGCGGACTCTGAAAAACGAGGAAAGTATCTCGAGCTGTCAAGAAGTTACCACTTTATACCCATTGCGTTGGAGACACTTGGGCCCATTAGCACAGGTACGGCGAAAATCCTGAAGGATATTGGAAAGCGTATAGAAGATATTACGGGTGATCGACGCGAAGCCATGTTTTGAGACAGATGATGTCTTTGGCCGTCTGTAGGGGGAACGTGGCTTCTATCATAGGCGCCATGAATTGAGGAAACAAGCAGAGCATTATGAACCTGGCTTAAACGTTCATACCTCACAATTGTAAAACCGAAAATAATAATAATAATAATAATAATAATATTCGTAATTGTGTTATCAGAGTACAGTTGTGAGGTTCGAACGTGTCGCGTCGATTCAAGAACGTATTTAGCTGCTCATCCCATGGCGCCGATTATAGAAGCGGCATTGCCTCTACACACCGCGAGAGACAGAAGCTGTCTCAGATATTCGCCTTCGCGCTGGTCCCCCGTTGTTGCTATCATTCTCCTGGCCAGATCCCGAATGAATTTTGCTGTTCCACTGCTGATGGGTCCTAATGTTTCCATAGCCACCGGTACAAAGTGAAGACTGTTTTCAACGTCTGCGTATTTGCGTCTTTTTTCCTGTTCGGCGTGCTCTGCTACCCATCCTGTGCTAACAGAGCTATGGCTGAGATACGATGGAGCTACTGTGCAGGACACTGTAGCATCCCAGGCCAAGCACTTGCCGTGAGACCATAATGGTATGGTCACGCCGTCAGGTCTCTTGTCGTTGTCTTGTCCGAGGCCCCGTGGTTCTAGTTTTGCTGGCAACTTTGCCTTCCTAAGAGCTCTTTTGATGATTTCATTTAACTCCATGTGCCGTGAAATCCTTCCAGAGCTTCTTGGACAGCTCAGTGGGTGTAGACCGTAGGCATCGACCTCATTTCCGCATGCTGCGCAAGGAAAGGGTTCGCAAATTGGAGCTCCTATCCTGATAGCAGCAGCCATGCGGAAAGTGGTTGGGTCCAGCATGGTGCCTAAATGTGGAGATGGCAGGGCTTTAAGCCAGCCTCCACTAGAAATATCTCTGGCGGCTCGGAAAACCGCCTGTTCACGGCGCGTACACAAAGAGTCTTGAATGTCTCTTGCTAGCTTTCTGCTACTATATCCGTCTAGTTTGCGCTGATATAGATGTTCTTCCAACGGGCCGGAGTCCAATTTCATCCTGATCTTACATTCAGCCTCCACCTGATGTTTGTGAATTAGCTGTTGCACATCGTGGCTTACCATAATAATAATAATAATAATAATAATAATAATAATAAACGTAGAGGCGTCGACGAGGCTAAACGAGATATGCCATCGCGGCAAAATAAAGTGGAAAATTCAGTCCGACTGCAGGACTCTTTTTTACGCTTAGTGCAAGAGTAGTCACGTTGTCAGCGACTGTATTTACAGGCTGACTGTTGGGTGGGCTCCCTCGTTGTTGGATCACGAGCGTTATTTGCGGAGACGTCGACACTATCCTGGATGACAGCTGCAAAATTGCGCCTGCCTAAAGCTGAGGAGATGTTTACGTCCACTGCGGGTGCGCAAAGTTTAACAGGGTAATCCTTGGGTTGTTTCTTATTTACACGCTTTGCGGATTTCTTTAAAAGTTCCATACGGTTTAGCCGTTGAACACACGACCTAAATGTCGCTTCATGGTTACCTTTGCATAGCAACAGCAAACGGGCTGACTGCAATCCTTTTTAATGTGACTGGTGAAACCACAGCGTCGGCATCAGGGACTCGACATTCCGATTGGAAATGGTCCAGACTGTAGCAGCGGTAGCAATGGAGAGGCTCCCGGTAGAAAACCACGCTTGTGGTTCTGACACACCATGCGACTTAAAATCCAATCGTACCTCAGTCGGGAAATTAGCTTCTGAAAATGTTATGAGAAAATGTTATGACTAAATGTCATGAGATTATCCATAGCCATTGCTATACCCGTTCTGGCGCCTTTAGATCAAACATAAATTTCTTCGGTTACTCCAAGCGTTTTAAGAACACTGGCAATGGTAGATTTGCTTAACGATGGGCGCACACCGCTAAACTTGCTTTTCACAGCCTATCTGGAGTCACTTGTTCGAGAAGTTACAGGAACGTCGGCTAACGACTGCAGACTCCCTAGAGGTGCTCTATCCTCGGGGTTTTCCACTAGACCTCCCGCCCTTTCACCGCTCTGATTAAAGTTGGTTCTCCCTCCAAACCGTTAATATATTTTGCAATGTCGTCGCAAACGACAGTAAAGTTTGTTTTCAACATAATAATTTCGGCTGTAAATATTTTAACGTCGGTTCTATCTTTGACTTGAATTTAATAATTGCTTCCTTAGCTGCCACAAGTTTTCCCCCAGCGCCTACCTCACACCATCCTACATCATACCCAGCGTCAAGCGGCGTTTCACTAACAACCACTTGGTTTCTTTGCAAATGTACAATTATATCGGAGTCGGCTGCAACTGAAGCCGCGCTGTCAACGCTGTTGCCGCTCTTCACTGGGTACTCTCCAGCTGACTGCCTTTTTGCTGCTGAGACTGTCAACTTCTTCCTTCCCTTCTCGTCAGCCTTGCTCAGCTGCTGCTGAGGCGTGCTGCTAGCCTTTCGTGTGTTGTTTTCTTCTCTTTCTATCACAAAAAGAGCAGAAAGCTTCTCTTATTTTTCTTTAAGATATATATATATATATATATATATATATATATATATATATAAGTGGACCGTTGACATCACATAATATTTTCATCCAATTAAATGCTTGGTCTTGAAGGCCACTTGGCGAATGATGGAACGCCCAGTGGCCTTTAAAATGGTCGTTGACTCACTACTGAGAGAGGGACGGTTTTCAGAACATAGCAAGAAGTCGCCGCCTAGCACTAATCACAAAGCAGGGGAGGGAACCATGCTTCGGCCTCAGCCTACAGGCCCATCTCCCTCTTTGAACACAGGTGCCAAGGCCATTGGAGTCAATACTTGCGGACAGACTCAACGACGCAATCGAAGAAAGGCAACTCTCCCTCTCAGAGGACCAGTGCGGGTCGCCGTGAAGGGAGGTAAACGCTTCAGTCCATCCACAAGGTACTCGCTAAGGCCGAAGAGGAGAGATAGAAAAGCTCCAGAGCTCGCAATATTTGCCTCATGATATTGTCAGATGTAAAGAATGCGTTGGACAGCGCAAACTGAGGGGTGAACGTGAATGCGGTGAAGAAAAATGAAATAGCAGCGTACATTCGGCGTCTAATGACCTCGTACGTGACCAAACGAATTATGAGTTACGACGGTAGAGAAAACGCGATAACTGCAGTTGTGCCACAAGGTTCCGTGCTATGACCTACGCCGTGGAACCGTGTGTACGACAGCGTGCTAGAGGTGAGCAGGCATCGCGGGGTTGAGTTCTGGCAATCTTAGTCACTGCAAGAGACTGCAAGAGAGGGGTCAATCAGTGGATGAAGTCGGAGATTGCTGGCAATTAGGGTCACTAGAAAAAACGGGATAGTGTCCACAGATGCTATACTGGTAATTACCCGTATAATTTCTTAGCCCAAACAAATAGAGGAGAATATCCTTCTGTACGGGAATTAGGCACTTAGAAGCGACAAGGAAAAAGACTAGAGAGCTGGGAGGCTGGGTGGACTGATGCAAAGTGAGAGACACCGGGGGCGTGTACGAGGTCTATAATCTCAGATCTCATGAGACGGTACGGATGAGGGTACGCGGATACTACTACTACCGTACCCAAGTTCTTACCAGTCATGGCAGCTTCCAGACCTATATGGTCGATGTTATGGATTACACGCTTTTTGCAAGCGGTTAACCAAAGTATGCCATCGCGGCATGAGACGACAAAGGAACTGCAAAAACATCAGTCAGAGCTTAACTCCGTTTCGACGCTGTGTCCGTCTTGGGAGAAGGCATGACCGTAGGAATATTTAAGGTTACACCGTTCAGGGTCTTCTCTGCAGTGTTACGACTACATAAGTATAGATACAGAGCCTCAGATTGTCAAAACCGAAATGACCTTGCGTGTCGGAAATACGGTTGTCCTGGTCATGAGATGTAGGAATGTCAAAAGAAGGCTTATTGCGTCAGCCGCGGAGATGCCCACGACAATTAAATGCTTGGTTTTGAAGAAACGAATGACGGAACGCCCGGCTGCTATTAAAATGGTTGTTGACTCACTACTGAGGGAGGGACGGTTTTTAGAAGATTGCAAGAAATCGCCGCCCGGCACTTATCACAAGGCCGGGAAGCCGGTTACCATTGTCGTGTTAACAACTGCGGAGTTGGGAAGGTATACAGAGAAGCCAAACGATTGCCTTAAACCTTGATACGATCTACCGCAAGTCCATTCGGGGGTTGTTCCATCTTTTCCATTAACAAGTAGACCCCGTACGGAGTCTACTGCGGCCTCGACAGGCGAATTCTTCTCAGAACGACGCCAACTAAACGAACTAAATATCTTTATGTCTATAGTATTTAATGGCAGTTTACCGCAATTTTGTTTGCCGATTTTCTGTGGTGCTAACCTAGTCCCCCTCCCCCCCCCCCCCGCCCAGAGAACGCCGTGAGAACGGGCCCTAAGAAGAATGGCCAATATTACTATGCCTGTGAAAAAAAGATTATTGAAGCAGCAATCTCTGCTTATTAAGTTGGGATTGCTATAAAATGAGGAGCAGAACCTACCGTGCCGAGTACGCGTTTCGCTCTAGTTAGACTAGACTTTTTAAATGCGTACTACAATCAACACTTACAATCATGACCATAATAAAAATAATACACCCGTCTCACCTCGGCACCATGCTGAACCCCAATTCCCTTTAATTGAGTCTTCAAAAGCCCCGGTCGGCTCGTCGGACAAGGAGAAACTCAACAGCATGATCCCAAAGAGCTTGTAGAATGACACATTTCAACTAAGAGGCTTGACAGCTGCAGATGAAGCAAGGCCTGGTAGAGTAACTGCTCTATTTTGGGCATATGACAACTGATTAGCATACGACGTGACAGTCTTATTCACGGCGCCCGTATCCATCAATTATGTCTATTTAATTGTGTGCTAAAGTGTTCCTTCATTTAAAATAGATCCAACCTAACTTTGATCCTGGACTATTCTTCTTACCTTTACGGATTACCTTTTTTACCGCATCGGTAATTAATGATTTAGAAGAAAAAACAACAAAGCTGGTTTAGGGAACTGCATAAAAGACTCTTAAATCTGAAAAATAAAAACATACTCATTTATTAATATCATGAACTGAGTCGTACTTGTGTTGGGAGACTAGATTATTTTTAAGTTACTACGCGTACACACTCCACGGTATCAACTATAGATACAGCATTTCCTCCTTAAGAAAGCCTGCGTATAAAACATCTGCTTTAGTAGATAGACAGATGCTTACCTGTTCTTACTTCAGCGGTGCTTGCCAAGCCTCTCGGTCTGGGTTTCTCTTTTGTATATATATATATATATATATATATATAATACATGGGTATTACGCGCCAATTTTAACATCTAATGCCGTGCCTTATCGCGTAAAACGATTCTCGAAGTTTCGAAATAGTGTGGATAGAATTAAAGCCCAAACACCAAACGATCTTTGTGAGCAACGTAGATATGACAAAGCTGTGATAAGGCGCTGTCATGCACGCTCGAAAAGTTCAGCTCTTATTATTTCATCCGACATAACCAAAGGATACATACAAAGTCCTCTATTCAAATTGGGACATAATTTTGTCTCTTGTTATTAAACTAGTATCTAGCAAATAAACACGTTCAAATGAATGACCTCCATCATCCATCCTCAGCAAACGCGTTCAAGGTTTCCACTCAGAACAACGCTTCACTTCAGAGCAGAAAAATAAAGTCTACTTATTTTAGCAAACGGGCCTACTCTATAATGCGAGTTTCAGCAGTGGTATCCACACTGTCGCTTAGAATGTGCAGAAACGTCGCCGAGAGGATCTTCGCATAACAACGGTACTGCGAAATCTGCCTCTGATTGTCTACAGTAAGTGTAGAGTAAATATAGAATCAATTAGACTGCTTTGACTGCACAGTTGAGTCAAGCAAATAATTTGCCCGGAATTTTGAAACATCGCAAAAATGTTTTTAGTCAATCTTAAGTCTCTTTGGCTGTGTCAATAAATATTGCTGCTTCGGCAGACACATGCGTTTGAAGCGATTTATCTTAAGGGCGAATGGTATTAGACATTTACGAAAATAGTTTTCGCTCCGATTAAAAATGTGGCCTAGTGATGAGCCTTGAACGGTTCTCTGCTCTGATATATAATAAAACCTGGTTCATAGCTTGTCATAGCATCATATGAGATCTTACATGACACGCAGGCGATTGGAATATGTTTTGTGAACAAAACAGCCCAATGGTCGGGTTCACAAATAAAGTCACCAAACTCTTAACTTTCAGCCATTCCTCCCATTTCGACTTTCATAAGTCACCCATGGGCGCCTAAAAAAGGTGTACTACAAAAGGACACATTAGATGGCAATATACACAATATTAAAAATGCATGGCTGCGCAGGTATGATTGGCAAAATACATATGCATATTGCAGAATATATATTGCTCCTTCGAGTGACTTGCACAGGTACTGAATGTACATCTGTTCCAACGAAAAGATGTGAACACCCAAAGCAATACACCATGACAAGTTTGCAACGAGTTTGTCACGAGTGTGCTCTTTGACACTTCTTAGATTGCTACAGATGCTAAATAGACTTATTTTCAGCGCCTATTCGAAATATTCCAGCGAACGAGATTTGTGTACATGCATGACTTGCGTGAATGTTGGTGTTGTCGGTCTATGCGGTATGCAAAGGTGTTTCGTAGCTGACACCGCTTGTTTCTCGTATTGTATTTCAACTGGGGCTTGCTTCCACCGTCATCCACATAATATTGGATCAACGGATATGAATAAGGCTTTGTATAGAGAAATAAGCCTTCTTGGATATAGGGCTTTCGTGGATCTAAAGCTTGTGCGACTGTCACTCACTACTCTACCGTCAGCGAATGATTTGCACAAACAGTGCGATGTTGATGCCACCCGTACTGGCAAACGTTTTCCGGTTAGGAGCATAGAACTTATTGGTAAAACGCCAAACTCTTTAATCTAATCTCCTGTAAATCACCATGCAATCATTCTACAGAAGGCATCTGTGCCAACCGTGAATGGAACATTTTCATCAAATTTACAAGCATATCACAATACAGCGAATAATGCATAAAGCAAGGATCCGCCACAATGCGGCTAAATCACCTCTATACTATTGTGCTTGCATACGAGAGACGTTACTTGGCTTGTTGGCATAATTCAAGTGGCGAGGAACAATAGCAGCAATGACAGCAAACATTTTAGATTTTATTGATAGCTTATTGATAGCTGAACTAATTTCGGCAAAAGGCCAAGTGTTTATTATCCAATAAAGTAATTGTACATATATAACGAATATTTTAACAGAGACTCTTGCGCTTGATGTAGAATTGTCCAGGCACGACTATCTATTTTGCGTAAGTGTTTATCGTCGCCGAGACAGAGCATTTAGGCCGTCGTCTCAAATACGTTCGACAAACGAAATCGGCTGTCTGTTTGAGACAATTTCTCTGGTTTAATGTCTTTGTATTTAGCACATCCTTCAACATTAATTAAAATTGTCATTGTTGTTGTTGGTAATATTGTTGCTGTTGCGTCTTCTATTGTTTTTGTTGTTGTTGCTGCAGCAACAATAATTAATTAATGCTGGATTATCGTGGTTGTTACCGTAGCTGCAACGGTAGTTGTATTATTGCGTTTGTTGATTATCCGGTGTCGTATCCGGTGTTACTGTGTCTGTTCGTCATGCTACGGTAACTATGGTCGAGTCCGATAAGCAGCTAAAGAGAGCGCTCGATTTCGTGGGGTTCAAACCATGGTAACCATGGGATGGCCTGCAAATGAAAAAGCAAAAAGAGGAAGGCTGATTGCCACCGACGTCCCACGTATTCCAAGCTAGACGCAGTCCTCAGGTTGCATCGGACAATACATATGCATATTGTAGCACAACACACGATAGGCGATGACGAACTATCGCTTCGTGGCTGAAACGCACCTAGTCAGCGACTTCTAAGCTCTCGCTCCGGATCGGCTTTACGTCAAAAGCTTCTCGGAAGGGGTTTAGCAATCGAGAAGACGTTTGCTGAATGCCTAGCAGCTCAGGCCGCTGAAGCTTTTCGAGGAGCACGGAAAGTGTTTTTCTTTTTTCGGATGATTCGCAATAGTTTCTGCGACATTCGTATCATGTATAACGTCGCGCAATCAACGCCAAGACGAAAGGCTGCACAGCAATGAGGATCATGGTCATGGTCATCATCGCATCAAAATGGCCGTCGTCATCGACCTCGCACAACAACAGCAACAACAACAACAACAGGCTTGCATTAGGGGGACAGAAGTAGTGTCGTTCGCAGAACGAGAAAACATACGGCTGTTGTTGTTGCTTTCTTCTCGTACTGCTGTTGCCTTTGCTGCAAACAACGCTGAGACATTCGTCGTAATGGAGTCCTCGTAATGGCGATGTCAAAAACATTAGGCAGACACACAGTCGCATCGATACCAATGCGAAGGCCTGCCTGCGTGACAGCCGAGTGACAAATGTGATGCGCTGCACTGCGAGGGAGGCGAAACGTCCGTGTAACGAACGACTGGTTGGAGATGAGGCCCGACTGAACAGAGGTTCGATCGCGTTCTAGCACACGTTGTCATCAAACAACGAGGATTCTTCTCATCCTTGCTCCAACCCCACTCCTGCAACTGAAATGAGGCTCAGCTCAAGAAAGCCGCCATTCCAGATAACGACAATGACCACATGCTCCCCCGTGTGGAATCGATCGCGCCAGCGCCAGCGGCCGTTAGGCGCGAGTTGAAGCAGCAGATAAACCACCTCTGCATTTCTCCGGGGCTCCACTGTATTGAAGCTCAACACAAAATCGAAACCCGTTATTTCAAAATAAAATAACGACATACATGGAAAGAATAAACATAGTAGGCATTAAGTTTGTTATTCGCTTGACATGTATACCTTAATACACATGTCATCCTTTTATATCACATACAGTAATGCACAGATACACACCACAGATATCCTTCTTAAATAGACATGCATGTTGAAATCGAATCACAAGTGAAGAAGGTGCACGATCTTAACTTGATCAGGGCACTCTTTATGTGCTGTTACTTCCAAGTAAATAGCAAGTAAATATATCATTTACTTGTGACGTTGTTTTACCACTGCAACGATGATATACATGTAGGTCAAAAAACTGTTCACAAAATTGACTCGAAATAGGAGTTTCGTAGGAGCATTCGTGTCGTGGTGATTGAGGAGGGTGGCGACGTTCTTAGCACTCTTTAGAATCCTGCATCTCCACAGTATGTGCAGATCTTTCATATATCGTGTATAGGTTTTCCATCCAGTTCAAATAAAATCGACCATATATTTGAACTGTAGTTAAGCCTTCACAAGATGATCGGAGATCTGAGTAGTGTACAGGAAACGCTAAGATTTCTCAAGAACATAATCAATAAGCAACGGCATACATGCATAATTCCTCAGAATCTGCGTGGGTTAGGCACACTACGCTACAACATAAGCCAAATAAATTCTGGCGTTACACATAAAGAGAGGTCCTCCGCGCATTCGCCATATGAAATCGTTCGTCATATATAGAAAAGAATCCAGTTGCCAGTCAAAATGAGTACGGTAGAAGATCGACCTACGAAAAGTCCGGCCACTTGCGATAGGTCATCGCGCAGATCAATGCGAGCGGGCGTTTTCATGGTGGAATACGTCGCATGTAGGATTGGACAGTATGGACAAACACGGGCATGTATCACGTAGCGGCGGCTAGTTCTGTATGAAAATGAACGGACCCACGGCAGGTCCGGTGGGTTAACTCATCCATACGGCCACGTGTACGATCCTGTGAATTGTCGAATGTGTAACACAATATTCGCGAGATATTTTCGCGAAAGGCCATTTAAAAGATAAATTGCTATTATCCGTCCAATATGAGACCAATATGTCCGTAGTTGACCAGTTACAGTCAATATGCCCTCATGAAAGGAGTCGACCCACCGCATTGCGGTACGATAGCATAGAGTCTTAGGCTGCCCTTACACCTCACAAATCTTTGCCACCGAAGAAATCGCATCTAGTTTGTGCTGGTCGTAATGAAAAATATATTCATACAAACTAACCATTGTAGGTATACCTTCAGACAACGGACCTGTCAACGCCAGATGCTTTCTGAAGAAATTAACGCAATGAGTCACAAACTACAAGAAATGCAGACTATTCTTGCGGATAAAACACGCTCAACTGTACCAAGATGCGCAAAATAGAGTGAAGCCCAATCATCGACAGAACTTTTTGATTGACTTGATACAATTTCATATATCGCTCTTCAAATCTTTCTGGGACAAAGTTATTTATGCGTTCACTGAATCGCGACATCCCGCCGAAAAATCTTAATTGCTCCGCAACCGTATTGCCATAAGTTTGGTACTAAAATATTCGTTATGAAATGTGCGTTTTCCTGAATGTGTTAGTTTTGAGCGCTGTAAGTAGTCGTAGGGTTGTGATTTTGAGGTATTTGGCGTAAAAGCTAATAAAGAACTTCATTTTTCGCGAACTCTCTTCTAAGCGACCAGGGCATCGCATCTTCTGACGAGCGTTATAGGTTCTTTAAAGGAAGCACAATTTCTCACGAGCACGACGGGGTGCTTAGAGTCTGTATAGGCAGGGATGGTTGTCTCGCAATTGCACAATTTCGCTCGGGCAAAAACACCAGTAGTTACAAATTGTAGTAATTTCTCTCTCACTCAGAAACAAGACTTCTCAGAGACCACGAGCTCTACAATTCCCTATGTCGCTTTCTAAATATTTTTGGGAGACCCTGTATATACAGGTAGTTCAACAGGTTCTTAAAATGAGCTTTTCAGAATTCGAATTTTGGCTTTTGCTGCTATTGGAAACGGCAACTTTTCGACTGCTAGCAGACAAAATATTATGGTGATTGGCCGTTGCGATTTCGTTTGATCGCTTTTCCCGTGCAACGTATCGGCGTGATTTTGAAAAATTGAGAAAAAAGAGTTTCGAGTGGTTATAAAGCATTTTTATTTTAAAGGTTGGAATGCGACCCAAGTAAAAACTGAGTTAGACGAGGTGTACGCTGACTCTGCGCCATGTTTTGCCACTGTTTCCAACTGGATTAATAAGTTAAAAAGAGGTCGCAGGAGCACCGAGAATGAACTACGTTCAGGACGCCCAAAAACGGCAACTGATTAGGAAAACGTGGAAAAAGTGCGGAAAATCGTTGCCGCAGATAAGCAAGTGGACATTAGGGAGATAGCGGAGGCCTTGGGGATCAGTTTGGGTAGTGTGCATTTCATCCTGCACGAGAACTTGAAGATGAAAAAGCTCAGAGCAAAATAGGTGCCGCAGTTGCTCAACCAAGGCCAAAAAGACGCGCGTGTTTCCGCTTCACAGCAAAACTTGGCCAAGATGTCGAAAAATCCGGATTTTTAGCGCAGATTCGTGACCGTCGATAAAGGCTGGGTCCATCACTACACTCCCAAGACCCAAGAAGCATCTCGCCAATGGTGTGCACCTGGTGAAGGACCTCCGAAGAGGGTGCGGACAACGGCATCGGCCGGAAAGATGATAGCTACGGTTTTTTGGAACCAACGTGGAATAATTCTGGTCGACTACCTTGAGAGCAGTAAAACGATCACGGGAGAATATTATGCAAGATTGTTGGACCGCCTGAAGCAAGAACTCATCGTAAAGACCCGCTTTGCAGAAGAAGGTTGTCCTGTTTCACCAGGACAATGCTCCTGCACACAAGTCCCGGCAAGCATCGGCAAAACTGGCCCAACTGAGGTTCGAACTTATTGAACAATCTTCCTATTCTCCAGACCTAGCCCCCTCTGATTATTTCCTCATCGGACATTTGAAGAATAGTCTCAGTGGAAAGCGTTTTTCCAGCAATGAAGAGGTTAAGGCTGCTGTCAGTGCCTATTTTTAAGTCTAAAGACGCGGAATTCTACTCAAGAGGTATAAATGCTCTGAAATCTCGGTGGGAAAAGTGTACTGAGCTTCTCGGGGAGTATATAGAATAAGAAAGAATTAAAAACAAGATTTGGAAAATTCTTGGTTTTCATTTTAAGAGCCTGTTGAACTACCTGTATATATATACATATATATTGTTGCACTACTTCTTTCGTCGGAAGCGTGAAGAAGATAGAGCTTTATAACGGAACATTTTGAAATGTATATTATACTCAATTTGGGTGAAATAAACATAATTGTATATATATATATATATATATATATATCGTGTTCGCCACATCGCAGGCAAAAAGTCAGAAGTGGTCCAAGCCATGATCCTGCTACGTAGTGGTAATTAGACATTCAGCTAGTTAATATGTGATGTTAGTCATCTATTTATTTATTAGTTAGTTGAGTCAGTCGGACGGGCGCGTTAAACGTTCGAGTCGGGTGAGGTAGTGAATCGACAATTCATTCTACGTGAGTTTAGTTATTTAGTTAGCTATACAATTTATCCGTCAGTCGGTCAGCTGGTGGGTGATTCATAAGTCGGACGCTGAATCAAAGAACTAATAGTTAACTGCGATATGTTATATTGGATATCAAACTGAACGCTCAGCTAACAAACCGCCAGAAGTTCAAAGCCAACAGTAGTCATTTATTATTATTATTTATTGCACCATATGTATGGTATGTATATATATCATTGTAATAAAACACATGTTTATAGTTAAGTAATAAAATATCATCGAGCTAACCGCGTAAGAGAAATAGCTCTCTGACAGGTATTGAGATGGTAGATAGGGCACGGCTGGTTGCATAAACGACACGAACAGCTGACGTCAAAATCGTGGGAGCCTCTTCGATGGCAGAGTTTATAGTGAAATCCGTGAAGTAAATAGCGGGTCACGAGATGTCGGTTGTGTTGCAATGGTCTCTGTCAGTTCTGAGTGACCATTACTGGTGATTTAAAGAAGCTTTCGGGAACTTCTCAAACTTTCATTATGAAGTTTTCTCTAAACTGAAAAAGAGCAGGGGTTTCTGGAAGACCGAATCTAATAACTAGATCTTCTACAAGCGGTTAAGTAGAGTAATAAGGTAAACTAGACGTTTTTTTGCATTTCGTTGCAACCCAATAGCTTGAAAAACGTGGGCTTTACCTTATCTAGTTAATCTAGCTGTGATAAACTGAGATGCTCCTATATGACCTGGATGCCGTAGGCCGCCACCGAAGCAACTTTCAGATCAAAACGTGCTTTCAGTTTGCTCAGAGACATTTGTTGGGGCTTTTCGATTATGCACATCGCGACAAGACTTTTCCTGGTCCGTTCGGCAATGTGTTGTCTGAAGGTTGTGCCCTTCATCGAAGAGTTAACCCCAAGGTAGCAGAAGATGTTAACAAACTCGACTGCACCGGTACTGAGCTTCAGGCGATCGAAACGAGCAAGCGGTCCTCCAGGTCTAAATTTGATGGCTTTCGTTTTCTCGGCGTTAATTTTAAAGCCGTTGTTCTCGCAGTACCCCTCCAGGGTGCGTATGCTTCGCTGTAACTCCAACTTGTCACGAGTGTACATGACGATATCATCAGCATATAGTATGATGCCGACCGTGTCGTGCTCCTTGTGAATTATTGACAGCAGATCGCTGAGAAGGGTAGAAAAAAAGCAAAGGGCTAAGATTATCAACTTGAACATAACCCGTAGTCTGGATAACGGGCTCATGCTCACAAATCGAATCGTCGAGAAATATCGGGTTTGCTTGGAGAATGCTGGCGATTAGAGTTAGTGTCTTAGGGCTAACACCTGCATTGGCGACATACTGGAGTTCAACATTTCGCAGAGCAGTGTCAAGAGCGGACTTTAGATCAATAAATAAAACACATAGAAACCTTCCACATGACTTATGAAACTCCAGGCTTTTTTCACTTCGGATAATAAGTTTCTGCATGCTGTTATGACCAACTTTCCTCTACGGAACCCATGCTGTTGTTGCAGTATTATGTTGCGCTGACGGAGGAATATAGAAAGGCGTGTTGTGAGCACCGATGCCAAAACCTCAAAAATACAACTTTTCGTGGCATTGCCCCTGTGGGATCGTACATCAGTAGGATTACCCTTTCTTTTTGGGATGACCTTGAGGAAGCACTCCCGCCATGTTTCCCAGGGGCATGTTCCTTATCTAAGCATCTATTGAAGATTGCAAGGAGACTAGGCTAAATATGAGGAATGTCTTTAAAGCGTTTGTTCCGGACAAGGTCGGGACCGAAAGCTTTATTTCTTCTAGCTTGGCCAATATCCTCTAGAGCCTCGCTATAACTGACGGGTGCCCCTAGAGGAGCTACTAGAGCCTTCTCAGATTTCTCGTCAAGTTCTGCTGCAACTGAGATTTCCCGAGGCACTGTATTGGTGGATCGAAATGTTCACGAAGTACATCTCCAGGAATTGTGCAACTGCGAAACACCCGCGCTGTCTGAGCGGCGAGGTAGGGTCGTTCCTGTGCTTCCATCACTAACAGTAGGCATTTAATCATTCGAACTATTCTATGCACGCAATAATTCTCACTTTTCCATTTACGCAACAATTCTCACGATATTATTTACGCAATAATTCTCACTATTCTATTCACTCAATAATTCGCTTATTATGTTATTTACGAAATAAAGTACAGATCACTCTATTCACGCTCAATAAACACACTATTTCATTCACGCAATAATTTGAGGAGCCATTGATAGTTAATCAACAACTTACAGCGATCAATCAAGTAGGCTACTTTAATGTCCATTAATTAAATACTGATTCGAATTCAGTATTATTCGAAAAAAACAACAGCGAACGAATGACCGCCACCTAACCAACCAGTGTGAACGAGGTGTTGCTACCAGCGACAGGTAGTTGTATAAACTGTCAAAAAATCACAACCACCACCACCACCATAACTTCTATCAGTAGCAGAATCAGCCCAAACTGCCCGTAGTATGTATGACCAGCACTAATCTGTCATCTTGGCTGGCGGCCTCTACGTTGTTGTCGTGGTTGTGGTTGTATTTGCTGTTGTTGTTGCTGTTGTGGTTGTGGTTGTTGTTGTATTTGCTGTTGTTGTTGTTGTGGTTGTTATTGTTGTTGTTGGTGTACGTCTGTATGTGTACGACCCGGCCGTATTGTATATGTTGTGTGTCGTGAGCGGTTTGAGGAACAAGTCACGTCTCTCCACTGTCTCTCCGACTCATCGCTTCTTTCCACTTGCCGTGACTCCGTTCGTTTGGCCGTCTGTTCGCTTCTCGCCCTTTGTTGGACCGCCCATCCATGTTCTATTGCTGTCGTTGTTGTTGTTGTAATTGTTGTTGTTGTTATCGTCGTCGTCGTTCTTGTCACCTGCGATTGTCTAGGTGAGCTTACGTGAGTGCCTGTGTGCATATGTACGTGTTCGTGTATGGCTTTATATATATATATATATAAAAAATCCATTCGGGCCTGACTCTCAGCCAAGATTGAACGTCCATGGGATTGCTTTTCGCGAAATTGCTTCATAGACGGACGACCCCGATAAATACAAATCGGTGCAACGGTGGGGTTTGAACCGGCGCACCTGCTATGTGTCTCCTCCGCTCGCGAAACACGCAGACGCATGCCACTACGCCACCGGGCTCGACATATATATATATATATATATATATATATATAAATATATATATAAATATATATATATATATATATATATATGTCCAATCTATATTTGCATACATGTATTCGAATGACCCGCCGGCTGATTCATCCATTTGGTCGTAGTAGTAGTCGTTGTCGTCATGTAATGTGACGGCGACCATCGTCATCATAATCGCCATCACCAGAAAGAGCAGTCGGGGGGGGGGGATCGGCAACGATGATACTGATGATGATTATGGGGTCTGTGGGGGTCTCTCTCTGTCAGTCTGTGTACCTGTGAGGGTCTCTCTTTGTCTGTCTGTTTGTCTGTGTATCTGTTTGTGCGTGTGTTGCCTTCGTGACTCCGTGAAGGGAGAGGAGAGCTGTGGGTGTAGCCGGTGCACGCAAGCGCTGCGCCCAACTTGTCATATCGTAAACATCTCCTCGTTCTCTTCCTCACTCCTTTCTCCGTGTCCTCATCCCTCCCTCTCTCATCTCTCTCTCTCTTTCTTTCTATATATATATATATATATATATTCATCTCCCTCTTTCGCTTACTCAGTATATATGGAGACATATCGTATGAATAGATATTTTCTCCTTGCACTCTCGCTACATCACGCCTTCTGGATTTCTCGGAGACGCGCCCCGTTTTCCCCGCGCGCGCTCTCTCTTTGTTCCTCTTTCTCCTTTCCTCCCTCAGTTCGGTCTTTTTTTTAATCCGGACTCTCTCTTTATTTCTCTCTCTCTCTCTGTTGGTTGTCATTTTCCTTGTCCTCTTGCAGTCGATGCTTGGTATCAACACCCTCTGGTGACCGTTGTGTGTGTGGTGCATTTTTTTTTGGTATGAGCTCGTCTTCTACGGACGGTAAATTGATTTAAAATCTTAAATTTCCATAATTTCAGGTTTTCAACAATGGTAACACGTAAGGACATTTTGCAGTAAAGGCAATTGCCCGTGTCTAGTAATCTGTTACTGTTTGTAATAGGAATTATCATCATCATCATCATCGACATCATCGACATACTTAGTACGATGTACTACTAGTCACTATAAAACAAACTATCATCATCATCATCGTCACTGTACGTATTAGTAGTAGTAGTAGTCGACATTGTTGCAGTTGTTTCGTATTTTTACTGAGGCCCTTTCCCAAACCAGCTGGCGCTACGGTCACTGCCGGCGCTACCGTCGTCGTCGTCGTCGTCGTCGTTGTTGTTGTTGTTGTTGTTGTTGTTGTTGTTGTTGTTGTTGTTGTTGTTGTTGTTGTGTTGTTGTTGTTGTTGTCATCGTCGTCATCGTCGTCGTTGTGGCTTAGGTCTGCTGCTGCTGCTGCTGTTAGAGTACGATGACATTGCTGTCAAAAATCGTCCGCTACCGCCGCCGCCGCCGCTCTCGTCACCGTTGTCAACGACGACGACGACAAAGACGTCATGGCGACTGCTAGAGCTGCTATCACTATTACTACTACTACAACCATCACCACCAGCCTTAACTAGTACGACGACCTAGTACTGCAATAGGAACAACAACAACAACAACAATTGCTATCCTCTGTTGTTGTTGTTGTTGTTGTTGTTGTCGTCGTCGTCGTCATAGTAGCCGCCCCGGCCGCCACCCACCACCACAGCAACCGTCGGCTAGCGTGTTCGTCGTCGTCGTTGTTGTTGTTGTCACTTTTGTAGCCGCTATTATTGTTGTTGTTGTTGTTGTTGTTGATGTTGTTATTGCAGCCGCTAGTATTGTTGTAGCTGCTGCTGCTGGTAACGTTGTTGCCGGTCGTCGTTTGGTGGTTCAGCGGCGCCGCCGCCGCAATACCGCAATACAACCGCTGCTACTGCCGTCTTGACTGTTGGCAGCGTCACGACCTTCGCGTCGTCGTCATCGTCGTCTTCGTCGCGAACTTCTTCTTCATCATCGTCGTCGTCGTCGTCCTCTTCGTGAACTTCGTCGTCGTCATCGTCGTCGTCGTCGTCGTCGACAGCAGACGCAACCGCAACGTAACAGCGGCAAGAAGGTCGGCGGATCGCTCTCTCCACCGGCGGCGCCACCACCGGCGGCGCCACTACCGTCGCCGGCGTCGCCGCCCTCACCGTCAGGCGAGTGAGTTACCGAGATAGCCACTGACTGTTGTTGTTGTTGTTGTTGCTGTTGTTGTTGTTGTCGTCGTCGTCGTCGTTCGTCGGCTTCATTCCACCACAACCGGCGCTCGTTTGGTCGTGGGTCGGTCAGTCGGTGTTCCGCTCGTGACAGTGTCGGACTACCTATTGCCGCCAGCAGGACATTGTCTACTACGGCTAATTCTGCCATCATCAGATCTACAACTACAACAACAACTTGAGCTCAGCTGTTACCGCTGTATCAAGCACCGCAATCGTAAGTTGTCAACAAATGGCTCCAAGACTTGTTGCTGTTATTGTTGCTGTTGTTGTTGTTTTTATTGTTAGATCAAGTTATGACTTAGTTATCAAAGCTAATTTCCCTATTGTTGTTGTTATTTTTTATTGTTAGATCAAAGTATCATTTAATTATTAGTGCTGGTGTTCCTATTATCACTGTTGCTTTTATTATTACTGTTATTGTTGTTGTTATGATTGTCGTCGTCGTTGTTTTACTGTTCTTAGTTATTGAAGCCGACTATCAACAATAGATTCGTCGTTTCATAGTTTGAGGACACTGTGACAGACTTGTTTACGTTGTCGGCGCCACGTTATTTACGTCGTTTGACACTTGAACGAACACCTTGATAATTGTGTGTGTTGCTTTGCCGATGCCATTATCTAGCACTGCCGCTGTGATACGCCTTTGGTCAATTTGGCGGAAGTTAGACGATCTATTGCGAAGCGCGCACATGGTCGATTTCCCTAGTAGCTGCGAGTGAACTGGAATCAAGCCTATTGCCAATTCTTACTTACGTTCTGACGTGTAACGCTAACCACCCTGTACAATGCCTCAAACAAACAACGAGATAATTCGTGTACACTATCTGTCTTAGAATTAATATACACTTTTTTGACATGTTTGTCTGCTTCCTCGATGTATGATGCGACTTGTTTAAGGAAATACGAAACGTTTAAATAATTTCGATTTTCTCTATATATATATATATATATATATATATATATATATATACGCGTGTCCTCTTTAACAGACTTCTTTTACGACCTAAAAACAGAAGAACTGGCTTCAAAAAAGCCCTCAGTTAACCAGTCCGACGAAAATACATTTAATCAGAAGAACAGATACCCCTTTTTTTTGGCTGACTCCTCAAGCCAACATTTAACGTTCCACGGGATTTGCGTTCGAATTGCCTCGTAAAACGGACCCATAAATACAAATGTGCAACGGTGGGGACTCGAACCCGTACACCTATGTCTCTCCTCCGGTCGCGAGGCGCTCGCGACTGCACCACGCTACCGAGCTTGACAGAACAAGACATACCCTAATCAAATAGAACCAGCAATGGCAAGCAATTCAGCCGGGTCATCTTGGATAGTGGAACAAACCGAATACTCTTTTTTCTTTTAGAAATTGATACAGCCTTATCAACACTCACTTATGCCTCGTTCACTACTTACCCCCTACTCGCGCTACTGCTAACGCACCGCGGTGGCTGTCTTCAGCAATACCTACACCGCATGGGCGAAACTGACTCTTCCTTATGCCGTATGTGCAACTCACGCCTAAGGCACTGCTACGAAAGCTGCGCCTGTTTCAATACTGAACGAGAGCTACTGTCTTGGACCCTAAAACAATAGGGGAAGTTCCCTTACAAGTCCTTGTAGAGATACGCCCCATAAGCATGCGTAGGAGCTGTTGTAGCTGAAAATGAGACGAATAAGCGACTCGAACGTCCTTCTGTGATAGAGCATTCAAACCGGGAAACATTTACGGCTGAGGAACTGCTGATCTTCAGCAGCTTGCTTTGATCAGCTCGTACATCCGAATCGGAGCCTTTCAGTCTTTCATCCTGCAGAAGGCATCCCCGTTTTGTCTCGTCTGCATATATATATATATATATATATATAGCTGGCGCCATCATTGTACGCGAACCTTCCTCTGTTGCTCAACTACTATCAGACGTTTCGGATGCTGTCTTGCCACGACGAGCAATGTGCTTCACGTACGGCGGGCAGCATCCAACAACTGCACAACAACAGGGAAACTCTATCCTTAGTGTTGTGATGCGCGTCATTGAGCGAAGCGGAGAGGAAACGATTTGACGCGATCTAACAATTCAGGTCCAAAGACAAAACGAAACAACGATAGGAAGATAACATCAAGACGGAGAAGAAAGGGCGCAGGGCGAGAGAAGACAGAAAAACCATTATCGAAGGCTGAAGCTGAAGGCACGCAGAGACAAAATGAAGAGAACACAAGAGAGAGGAGAGAGGAGAGAGTGACTTGAGATCAACGATGGACACTGCGGCAGAAGGAGGAATTTCCCTATATATCCAATGCCGGGCGGCTGGCTGGCTGGCACAGTAGGGCCGTCTTCTGCCGAAAACTTTCTTTCTTCTGTAGTCTGGAGGCCCCATGTACAGCGTATTTGCCTCTAGATTTTCCTATGCTGCAGACGTGTAGAGATGTGCACACGTACATTGTATATATATATTATATATATATATATATTATTTATTTATTTATTCATTTATATATGTATGAATATATATATATATATATATATCTCAGTCTTATATTTGTATAGTTGAGTATGTATGCGCCGGCGTAATGGTATCGTGGCGGTGAGAAACGAAAGAAAGGGTGCTTTAGCATGCATCCACTGCATTGCGGCCAACCGAATTGACTGCTTGCGTTTTACGTCAACGTGGCAACTTTGACGCGAGGCCAAAGACGCGTTCGTTGGTTAGTTACAGACTCTCAGCCGCTCGCCAGTCGCGATAGTGGCAATAGCTGTAAAACTCTAGTTAACTAGTGTATATATATATATATATATATATATATATTACAGATCAACGTTGAATAAATAGATTAGATCGAGACCGTTTATTGGCACCACTCTGAGCACCAGCATAAAGTCGTCGCAAAACACAACAACGCTAGGCCCAAGAACGACGACAACAACAACATCGTGATTATTAGTATTATTAACGAGAACAACAACAGTGAATATTAAAATGCATCCGCGCAAACCACCAACCCGGCAAACAGCCGCAAGTACGCATCGAACAATGACGATGGCGACGACGACGACGACACTCTGTGGATGCAAGGAAGGCCCTAAGAAGAACTGAATTGTCATTTAGGATGCAGACATCAACCGTAACAAGAACAACAAACGCAACAACAACAACAACAACAACAACTAGCAACAACAGCAACAAACACTACAACAATCACAGAAACAGCACTAGCAAGCAACAATATGAAAACGCACAACAATAACAACACCAAGAACACTGATCAGCAACAACAAGCAAATGCTTGATCGATCAGAAACGAAGAACAGGGCCGCCGCATTCTGGTCGTTGTCGTCTGTCTGACATCTTTAGCGACAACAGCAGAAGCCGTAGCCATAGCAGCGGCAAGAAGAGAATGATAATGCCAAAAGCAGTGTTTATGCCAATGAGACAACAATAATAATACTGATGATGGTGGTGATGGTGGTGGTGATGATGGTGGTGGTGATGATGATGATGACGACGACGGTAACGATGGTATGAAGCCCGAAGACCTGTTGTCCTTTCTGGCTGTGTGAGTTAGCATAGAGCTGCTGGCAGACGGCCGCAGCCTATGGCATGAGGTCGCCGACCCCCAGATCGCGTACTTTCTTACTTGCTTACGCTGATGCTGGCCGTGGCTCGGCGCGGCGATGTCTTGATTGGTTACGTGGCGAACGGCGACGACGTTTTTCGGTTACGTGGCGAACAGCGGCGACGGGGAGGCGGCGCTAATTTGACTCTTCGGCGAGATAACAGCCAGCCGGCCGCCCGCCGGGTTCGGGCTACGGCCACGTCCCTCGTTCAGTGTCGGTACAACGCTCGTATAAATGCATTGATCGACGCCCCGATCGCATGAGGCGCTGCTCGGTCCAAATCTCCTTTCGAACAGAGAATTGCTACGGCGACGACGATGCCGATGACTTCTTCTCTGCGCGGTCCGTCTATGTCGAGCAGAAAATTGTTGCTAACCATACGGATAATAGCGTATCAACTTTGTGCAATAATAATAATAATAATAATAATATGGGGGCCGTTTCCGAAAGCATATTGAAAGTAGAGTAGGGAAATTCATTCGAGCGGCAGCAGCATTTAACAACCCGCCAATGTTGTCTACATGTACATATCGCGTCCACCCTTTTCAAGATTGAAGTAAAACCAACAGAAACACATGGTATATCACTTATATGGGAGAAATTAGGAGAGGCAGATCTACAGTTACTAGATAGAGATTCGATTTTTCTTCATGAAGCGGGTTTTGGGGTTAGCTAATTCCTGTAGGAATAGAATAGTTCATATTTTAGGAGGGGGCACTCTAGTGACACAGGAATTACAAGTACGATGGGGACTACCTAGAACGACGGCGTTTGTGGCCTACGCTATGAAGTGGGGGGAAAACTTCAAGGACATAGACATAGGGATATACACGACAATAGCAATGAGGAGTACAACTTGGCAAGCAGCCGGATATAAGAGTAGGCATCTTACTACGGCGTTTGCAGCCCAAGGGTTCCATCACGTGTGTTACGCAGCAAGCGAGAATTCCACGATTCTCAGGAGTGTTGTAGGAGCTCGAGATGCTTAGGCCATTGCGATAGATACCACGCCGCAGCATGTCCAGCAGTTCACTCAATGGCTGAACTCGCAAGATGAGAAAAGATCCGGTGATGTGGAAGAGCCACTAATTGAAACGGATGTACCTGTTTATAATTTACCCAACCTGAATGTTAATAATAATAATAATAATAATTATTATTATTATTATTATAAATACTAGCAGTACAGAGGTGCCATTGCTAGTCTCATCGTTTGACGAATGAAAGAGTCGTTGCGGATTCCTCGGATAACCAACCGATCGGCTCATTTCTGGCAGAAAAACGTCAAACGGAAGAACGTCAAACGGCAAGGAAGTGATTTCCGATTTTCTGTTGTTTTTCCAAAGGTGTCGTCCGTCTGTTAGCCATACTGAGCTACTCAAGGGAAATGTACTGTTGTTATTTTTTTTCTTTTTGTGTGTTTTCTTTTTTGTTGTTATTTTTGTTGTTGTTTTCGCTGCAGCTGCCGCCGCGGCTCTCCACGCACGTCAGTACGTCTTATATCTGGCAGATCCTAGGCGAAATAAACACGCCTAAATTAGCTTGTTTTCATTCTTATATATGGAATATCAGAACTCGTGTTGTGGGTGTTACGATTGAACGAAAGGCAATAAACCATTCGGTTCTCATCATTAATATGCAATTTGCTCCGTCGGTTGTTATTGTTCTTGTTGATGTTTTGTTTTTCCTTATATATATATATATATATATATTATTTATATAATATATTGGAACATTGCCGCAGTCTTCTTATCGTCGTCGGTCGATAAAACGAATTGGAAGGTTAAGACTTGTTCCATTTTAGCGGCGGCTTCCACCGAACTCAGTTATCTTTTCGTATATGTCTATTTATACACAACCAAAACTCATCTACAATGGCAGAGTCGCTGCTAGAGAGATTTTGGCAACTTGCCGACCCACAACAGCATGTGCGACTGCAGAAGGGGTATGCTTTTCGACCAACAAACAAATGAACGGGAAAATACACAGATGTGCCACGTATCATGCCGTTCGACGAACGAATTTGATACTATATCACTGCCACTTAGTACAGCTGCTAGGCTAGAACGAATATCTTATCGTAGAGATGACGAGAAATATCCACACTTGTTGATGATTTTGACGAAATTGTGTCACGGTGACGATCGTGATAATGATGATGATGATGATGATGTGGATAAAGGCTGATATTTCTGGTCATCGTAGCATGGTACTGTTGATCTAGTGATCAGCCCCCCGCCTCGATGTGATTACACACGTTTTCATCAACTACCAAAGGCCCCTTTCCTTTCTGGATGGATATGAAGTCTTTCATCGTTCCGTCGAAACTTTTCTGTCTAATTCTTCCGCGTCACTGCTGCTTCTGCTTTTGCTGACGTTGCCTCTCGTATAGCGACGCCGGCTAATGAAAAGGTAGATCAAGTACATAGTAACAGAGTAGTTTGCTTTCCAAACGCAAGACTAACCTTCTTGAATTCGAGAGTCAGTCAGATCTCTGGCGTCTCATCTTCGGCGCTATCGACTTCATTCATCGTCTCTGGTCGCCGTGCTTGGTTTTCGTCTACTCCTCTGTATCTGCTTCTTCGTGATGTCCGTTCTCTGTCCATCACGACGGCGGCCTATCGTCGTATGGGTGAGGGTGGTGGCAGCGGAGACTTCGTCACCCCCTGTCATCGCAAGTGTGCGAGTGTGGCATTGTGTGGCACTTCGGCCTTCATCCCCTACTCTCGCCCTACCGCGATTAGACGTATACGTTGCTGGCTAGACAACTGCTAGTTACGCCGGTTATCCGTACAGCCAGCTAGCTGACCGAGAGACGATATGAGGATGCTGGTGTTGTTGAGCGGTGAGCAAGGCAAACAAGCGACGACGAGTCAGACTGATCGTAATAGTAAACATAGTTCCAGTAATAGTAGTATTTGTATATGCTCAAGGACACGCCGATATCACGTCGTTTGCGAGTTCGTCTTCGCTTCTGCCAGTTTGTCTGTGCATATCTGTAAAGCTGAGAGGTAAATACATGTGAATATATATATATATATATATATATATGTAAATACACAATATGATGTACTTATTTATATGCATGTACACACAAGTGTGTGCACGGCAGAGTCTAGGTGCAAAAAGATTAATTGTTCGGCCCGGACGACATATGAGTGCAGATTCTCGAGCTTGTTGTCGACCACGTTAAAAGTAGTGAAGGCTTTGATCAGAAAGCGACAGTACCACAGTATCCAATTGTACATCTCGTTGAGATTGTCGCAGTCCAGCAAGAACACCTTCCAGTCGATTATGTTGAAGTGGTTGGCCAATATGTCGATACTCGTTTGCTGAAAGGTGGACTTGAGCTCACACAGCAGTTGAACTGTTTCGGTGACGTTAATTTTGAGATGAGACGAAAACAAGCTAAGCTTGTGATCAGAGCTGCCGCAGAGCAGGGTTGCGGATGGCAATGTTGTCGATGGTATCGGGATAATTGGTCAGGAGAAGATCGAGGGTGGAGCCGAAGTGATGCGTGGGCTCTCGAATAAGCCTGAGAATTGAACTGTCCTCAACGCTTCAGTTGACGAAAAGAACTACCATTGACTCAGCAATGAAGGTTCCCGTCGTAGCCCAGTGGATTCGAGGCAGCAGAATTCTCTAAGCAGGGGTGTAGGATTATGTAAGTGTGTATACAAGAACATGTTAATAGCTGTTGATCTTACTCGTTAGTTTACTGAACCTGCCGATTGACCACCCACGCGTATGTGTGTGTGTCTCTACGTGCATGATTGTGCAGAATTGTAAGAATACATGCGCATACACTGCTCTATGGCTTAGCTGACTTGGCTTGCCTTCCTCGGTTCGACTTGGCTGTGTATTTCGGCAACATGCCCTTCTGGCCTATTCTCAGAGGTGAATTCATATTCACCTCTGCGAATAGGGGATCTTTGATCGATCGATTGATCGCTACAATGGACAAGACGGACACACGACAAAGGATAAAGGCGTGTTTGGACGCTTCCCAGATTGGCCAGCTGCAATGCCTGGTTGGATGTCGTGTGTCAGCGGGTCAGTGAGTGACTGAAGTATATAGGGAGTAATTGAGTCAACCAGCCAGCCAGCCAATCACATTCGTTCGTTCGGAACGTTTGCAGCGCAAGCCGGTTTTCCATTGTTCATACCGTTACAGTTGGTGGTGGTGTTGATTGTGTGGGTTGCATTGCTCCTGCTGCTCCTTCTCCATTCGTTGCGTCTTCGGGTTTGTGTCTGCAGCCAACTGCGCGGCCTTTTGGACAGGCCCTTCGGCGGACGACCATACGTATATCTGAATCCGGCGGCATTCTGTGGGAAAAGGGGTATTCCCTACCAACAGACCCGATTATTCGACGGTGGGGACGACGTCGACACTCTATACAGCAGCTCTAATCAACTGCCCATGAATTCTATACAGCAGCTCTAATCAACTGCCCATGAATACGTGTGCGTTGAACGAAGGAGGGGCGTTATCTAGCTGGTGGTGACTTTCTTCGTCTGACTGGACGAGGCGATCCAGAAGAAGAAGAAAAAGAAGAAGAGGAAGAAGAAGAAGAGAAATATGATAAAGAAGAAAAAGAAACAAGAAAAAGAAGAGACCGGGGGAAAAGGGTCATTGCTCGCTCGTTGTCCCAGACGAACGAACCATCCTGCTGTTGCTTTGAATTGTTGCATGGATACTGCTTCTTGTGTCGTCGGCTTGTGCCGAGCTTCAGCTACTGACGCTGCTTCTGGATCTGTTTTATGGGCTCTTGCACTGTTGCCAGAGGAGCACATCAACTTGGCGACATTTATGTGTAGACCGCTTAGCGTCATTGCGCCCATCGAAGACGTTGATTCTGGAAGAATCATGTGTTGACGACACCACGACAGGTCAACTGCAAAGAAAGCTTTATCTCGGAATGGGAAAATAAAAGTTCGTCACAAGTCCGACGAAGGGTTGTAGACGTGGATATTTTCAGCGCATCTCACCGTTCTGGTCTGGTCTTGCATGCGACAATCGCCACGTTTATACCATATATACGCAGATTATGGCTATCATCACCCTGGTCTGTTCGTATACCAGCGCTTCCACGATGAGCACGCGGAGTGCGTCTGTGATCGGCATATGCTCTAAGGCATGTACGAAGCGTTTATCATGTGTCTGTCTGCCTTACCCTTGCCTATCTCGAGTACATGCCGAAGGCAGCTGACCACTGTATAAGTATCACCTATATACAAATACTCAACATGAGTGACATACATGTGATGACAGGGCAACCAAGGGTTGCAACGATGCGAGCGTACGGCGGCGCCATTGGGCCTGATGAAACACAGAGAAAAGGATGTTTATTTGTCGAGAAGTACTGTTTTGATGCAAAGGCTACGAACACGCCGCGAGGGTCGAACTGACCGCGATAGCAATTAGTGCAACGAAAAAAATAAGCACAAACCAGAAGGACAATGTCTGGTCTCTTACAGACATCTCTGTTTCTAGTCAGTTCTAAAACAACTAATAGCAATAAGTGATAGCGCACAATTGTATATAGTTTGAGCATTTTCCCTATCGTTTTGGTCAATAACACGGTAGTTCCTCGAAAACAACTTCGTAAGGGGCCGTACTGATGTATCTCAGTAGAAAACGAAAATACCGCGGCGATCTTTCTTGTGCACAAACATTGTACTGATAATGCTGTCGTTGTTGTTGTTGTTGTTACTATTTTCGCCATACCAGAACATTGTTACAACGTTTGTATTGATTTCTAAAAAGTGCCCGAATTCTGGTGACGTCATTTGACAAAACCGTTCGTGATTTCACTTCTGGAATATGGCCAGATTGGTGAAGACGCTATGGCTATTCCTGAGATCGAGTAAAACAGGAGCTCTGGGAACGTCACTACAAACACTTGCTCTGAGTAAATGTTCTTTCGGTACCTTACAAATGTGATTTAGTTCTCAATATATCACAGCGATAAGTGATCGTCGGTGACATAATCGCGTTTATTTTCGGTGCATGGCAATGTGTATTCTTCAGAAGTATATAGTTAGGTATAACGTAGGTAAATTATGCAAGGTGTAGTCGGAGTATGCAAAAATACATCAGAATATAGAAAGACATACTTTGTTGGCTTACTAAAATCTCGCCGAGTTGCCGTTCAGATTCGTTCCGCAGTCACTGGAATAGCGGTCTGTGCTATTACAGAGCAAACCATCAGTTTCACCTTAAAAATACTTTCCTCGTTTAGCTATTAGACGTAGGAGGAAGTTGTGTAGTAGTAGTAGGCATGGATTGCAGAAACAGGATTACCTTGCATTTCGTCACGTTTACCTCAAGCGCCCAAAATGGTCAGCTATGCGTAAAGCAATGCGTAAATCGACAGACGCAATGGCATCCCAGCAGCAGCAGATGCACAAAGACAGGAAGGCGAGAGAAAGCGAGATACGTTTGCTTGCAAAACTTGATTCCGCAAGCGGTCGCTAGCTGCAGTTGCTAAGCGACGCCTCAGCGTCGCTTAGCGGATGAGCAGAATTTGTCGTATGAATGATGATTCATTTACGTATTAAACAATTATTGCTGGCGCCATTGCGACAGTGAAAGCCGCATCTCGCGTTTCAAGCCGCATTACGACTTAAGCAGCCGGCCGGAAGCGTATGTCATTTCGTTATACAAACGCTCATGATCACATGGCCGAGACCAATTATGGTGCTTCGGAGATTCTTTCTCTCGCGTATATATAAATAATATATATAGATATATATATATCTATATATATATATACATAATATTGCCTACTAGATCATAATATTGAGCATGTACATATACTGTGCCTACAGAATCAAAGATTACGCATCCACGGTGTATTAACAGCACAGGCGGATACATGGCCAGCTGCCAAGCGATTGTTAGTTGTGCGTTTCTTTTTGGGCCGACAAAAATGTAGATCTTGTTAAGCCTGCCCACATTATGTATACCCAGAAGCACTTAAAAAGCCGTCCGATATTGTGTGTTTGTACATACATTTATCATCAGAGCGTGTGCCATGCGAGTCGCTCTGATGATAATGTCGAAATTAGACGGTACATCATTTTGTTTGCCTGTGTGTAGGGGGTTATGTCAGCAGCTGCGACAACAAGCGTCTTTGTCGAACTTGTCGGGGGCGTACCAAGCAACATGTGCATTCGACCTTTCTCACGCTGGACGTAGCAGGGACGCAACGCGCAACTTTCTTGAGAAAAGAAGAATGTATATTATACACGAGTATATGCATGAATGTTGTATGTTTCAAGAATAATGAATTCGCGCTGCAGCGCTTAACTTCTAAGGTGATACATTGCCTCAGAGAAACGCTGCGGTTTGCCGTTTGTCCCTGTTCGACTTTTGATGATAATCTGGCCAATTGTACACGTTATTTGCATGACTTCCGTCCCCACAAGCCTGATGTCTTAACGGTGAACGGGCAGCTAGCTGGTGTGCTCGATTCCCAAGGCTTCATAATGACGAGTCTTGACGACCTTCTCCGCTTTGAGTACATCACCGTCTACCGTGCAGGAGAACGCTGACTAAGTGTACCGAAGTGACACGTCCCGGGTCCCAACAGTTTCCCTACGGTCCAGTGGGTCAGGGTCATACTTGGTCAGGTCATTTTTTTTTCGTCACACAGATGTGTTGGCTTGACGCTCACGGCAGAGGCGGCCTGTCTGAAGGCCTTTACGAGTACGTCCTTTACGGCGTTGTAGCGTGACTGCTTCATGGGCGCCGCCTCTTTGCAGCTCAGCGTATGGTGACCCTTTGCATCAGCCATGTTCGTGCCACAAGAACATGGGTGACAGCAGCTAAAATATCAAGACCTAGGCGGAAGGCTGCATACAGTCCTAAACTCCGGGTTAGACAATACGGCGCCAAGATTGTCATCCGGCCATCACGTTCAGCCAAGGACCGCTCGCCGGTCTTTATGCGGGGGCGGCTGGAGAACCTTTAAGGCGGGAGTTGGCTTGGAAATTTTGGCCCACGCCGATTGTTTGCCTTTATCTCCCTCTTTTGGGCATGGGTTGCCGAAAGTTAGCTGCCATTCCTGAACGACTTCGTCTTAGTAAGCTGTTGGAGAATCTTATTATTATTATAGAGACATACACGACGCAAGATTGGTTTTCACATCCGCCTTAAATGCTGAACCTGCTGAACCGACATCCACAGTATAAGGAAATATGCTGCTGTGTTGCTTGGTTATGCTAATGCTGTCATGATTATTTTAATGTGTTGAATTTCATTTGTGTGCCGGCTGATGAAATGCGCCGAGGAGTCGCGCGCCTTGTACACACCGTCGTTATTTGCCCACGCGACTGGCACCTTGTAGCCGATAGTGAATTATATCGCATGGCTCTATGGCAGTTGGGCAGCTCAAAATCCACAAGTTAACAAGCGAGAGAATCATACCAAAATAGGCAAAGAGAGCGAGGCAGAACGGGAGAGATTGTGTACGTCTTTATTTGGAGGTGTCCGGCGTAAGCCGACCTGTGAGTAGAGACAGAGCTACGGAAACAACGAGAAAGACAGAGCGCGCTAAAGGCGACGCAAAGAAGCAAGGTGGCTAGAACGAACGCCATTAGAGGAAGTGTGGCGGGCCTTCGTCCTTCAGTCTGTCCCCTCCTACTTCTACTAAGCCTGTTGGTTTGGCTGCTGCCCTGCTCTCACAACAATTAGTAATAATTGTTATATTAATCATTTATTTTAACTATGACCATGACTTCTGTGGTTGCTGATGTTGTTGCTGGCATTAATAATACTGAGCCTTCAAGTTGGCTACAATTTACTACAGTAACTATAATGCTAATGACATCTACATTTGCAGTCGCTGTAACTGTTGTTGTTGTTGTTGTTTCGCCGCTTCGGCGAAGGAGGAAATGCTGGTTGAGTTCTGCCACTCCAGCATAATTTCTAGCTACATTATTTGAGGACACTGGGTGTAGATAGAAACAGCAGCGGCAACGGCAACAACATCATCGTCATCAACAAATAATAATAATAATAATAATAATAATAATAATAATAATAATAATAATAATAATAATAATAATAATAATAATAATAATAATAATAATAATAACGGCGTGACCGGAACAACGTCAACAACAAAGCCAATCAAACCAGCAACAACGAAACAATACCACCAATATCTGCAACAGCTACAAGAACACTAATAACAGCAGCAACAACAACACTAATAACTACTACAACAATAACACAACAACACTAATAACAACAACAACACTAATAACTGCAACAACAACAACATATTTATCAACTCCACCCGTTTGGTGCCGCCCCATAAGCTAACGCAGTCCAGCGCAGCCATTGTAGGAAGCCATGCTGTTTTCGACCACTCCTCACACGCCTCGACCGTTCGACCACCCGTCAGCCGCCTCAATACAACAACGAGGCCATTGGCGTGGGCCGCCATCTCATCGTTCTCTCTGCTTCTGCTGTTGCGACGCTGGCAGTATTAACTAGCACTGGTAGTTGTAGTGGTAGAATTCCAGTTGTAGTAGTAGTATTAAATCGAGTGAGTTGCCAAATTTTCTCGCCAATATGAAGGACAATGGCTGATTGGCTGACTGATTGGGGGAGCGACCCGGAGAAAGAGAGAGAGAGAGAGAGCGGAATAAGGGCGATAACGTTATCTCCTGGTTGTTGAGTGAAGACCGACGTCGACATGAATTTTGTTCATATTGGTCTAATTATTATCGTCACCACCACCACCACCACCATTATACCATCGTTATTATCAACATCATCAATTAACATGGTTCATATTCTCTGCTCATTATGACTTGATGCTGTCCGTTGGGTCTGTACGGGCCAGAGCTAGGGGAATACATGGTCGGATGGAAAACGGATTAGGTTGCTTATGACATTGACAACACAACAGAAAGTAGTCTATTATATATATATATATATATATATATATATGCTTTTTACGTTTTCCCTTCTGTAAACCTCATCTAGTAGTCCTTGGGACAATAAAAACGCTTATGTGGCCCGGCATGGTCCGGACTTAGCCTGCACTTATATGGGAGTTGTCTAATTTTTGTTAACAACACCTTCGTGCCAAAAGGGAGAATTTACTTTTTTAAACCTCTTAAAAGTAGCTGCTTGGCCAATGTGGCTAGTAATGTCGCCCATGAAAGTTGTCCCAATTAGTTATTTTTTCTATAATCGTCTGTTTGCATACCTGACCTTGGATCGTTTAGACTATGTATTCACACCTCTAGGAGTCACATGTCCATGTTAAGCTCTTTGCAACTTAGCTTCGTTTTTTAGGGCTCTAGTCAAATTCTACTTTACACCCTATGCTGTTCACGTATTTGTGCAACTTAGCCACTACTTAATTTAACGTCCTATTTGGTACAAACTTATTGACTACCACTTGACTGACAAAGCCAATGTACTTCTGATCTGCAGTGCTGCAATAGGAAAATAGTTCTCCACGGTGTTTTGAGTTGTTGTCTATATTTGTTAGGTTTAAATCATCTAAATTAAAGTCTGAATAATTATGGGCTTGACCGTGTTATATATATATATATATATATATATATGGATTCGGCGCGCCATTTTTTCCGTTACAGTGAGTGACCATCAGTTTTTGTTGCCGATTATATAACGTATATTTGCTTGTTTCCAATAACTCAACTAATCATCGATACGTAGCCATTCAAATCAATTGCGTTTTAGCTTCGTTCAGTGCATACAGGTTGGCTGGATTTAGCAAATACAGCTACGGAAATTCTCAGCCAATTGCTCATTCTCTCATACTTATAAATATATGCGCATACACATCTGCGCTGGTATGAGTGATTTTAAATATAGCGAACGCTACCTTATATTTGTCGTTTATCAACATTACCCTATACATGGCGTAGGTTACATACATGCTAACACAGGTAATTGATAGCGGTGCAAGCCGTATCTACGGTGGCGTCGAATTAAAAACAAGAACAATAACAACAACGATGATAATAACCCTGCGAGATTTGATATCAACAACAGCAAAAGAGAGAAAGCGTGTCATGCTAGGAGGATTGACCACCCTCAATTGTTTCTCCGCTTCTTCGGCAAGGCTGTCGGCTGCTGTTGTAACTGCGTCGTTCTTTTTGTACGGTATCTCAATGAATGCCAGAATAAGCCAGCAGTTAGCACAGCAATGGCGGTAAGCAACAAGAAGGATAAACTATCGTAACAACAATTTGACACAGACAACAACGTGAACAGCGAGGTCAACGGCAATTCAAACGGCACATACAAAACCGAATGACAACAACGACCGGTTATAGGCCATAATGACCACAACGTTAATTACAACTCTGACGACGATAACAATAACAGCAACAGCAACAACAACAGCAGGCAACAGCAGCAATAACAACAATGAACAATAACATTAACAACAGCAACAACAGCAGTACACACAATAGCAATAACATTAATTGCGTGAGCTATAGACTAGGACACTGGATGCTCAAATTCGCCCATACACACACGCACATTAGCACACGCATGCGCGAGCGGCGTCCAAAGTCATTGCCCAACAATTCGACCTTATTTCGACGGCAACATTGCCTGTTGAACACACTGCCACTTCTAGCTGTAGGTTGGGAGGCATCCAAGTGATTAAAGGCGGCGCTGCGTTATTAGTGAATGAGTAGAATTGGCCGACTATTGCCGCTTGAACGTCACGGCATACGCCAAAAGCGGCCACCACGAGACAGGGTCCGCTGCGCCGAGAGAGGAGATATATGCTTGCGTACCTGAGGCCGCGTTGAAGATTAACCTATAAACGGGCGCTTCTGTTAGATGTCACGTAATGCGAGCAACGATTGGCGTCACGTCGATGCAAACTCACTCGTGGCCGGCTCAAGGCCGAATAAGGTTGCTCTTCCGTTTCGTTGTCGAAAAAAAACCGAGCAGCAGCGTATGTTTCGAACGCTGACCTGCTCCGAGCTAATAATGCTTGTCAGACCCTCTTTTTTTGTTTTGGGAAAGGTGCAGTGTATAGTAGAGTTTATGTGCTAAAGGGCATTTTTTACATTACATAAAGGGCAACTGAGGAAATCGCTTCCTGTGCAAGTTGATGAATTAATCAAGAAAGCTGTGTGGGGTGGCGTTTGTCAACATCGCAGCATTTCTGCCATTGCTAAGCTGCAATTTAGTCAGAGAAATATGTCGGGTGTGGATGGAAAAAACCAGGCGTCAAAGTAGTATTCTTGTTTCGCACATCCTTCGTCGTATGAACCGGTTGGTCGGGTCAGTTTTTGTCGTTATTAGTTTTTAACGTAAATACAGAAAACAGCAACGCGTTATATGTGAAAACGAAAGCGTCGTGTAGTCGCGTTACCTCCGTTGAAATGTGTGAAACAAATACTCTGTTTTTTTTCGGTCAACATTACGAGAACGTTGTGATTTGACTCGCAGCCGAAATTTTTGGCTGGCCTGGGATCCGTCGACACAACCAACGTATCAGCGCAGATAACTAGTTGCACGAGCTCGATTGCAAAATCTCTTCTTTTTACTATTACTAAAAAATCTCTTTTTTTTTACTACTTCTTTGCACTAAACGTTGTTACCGCGCGAGATTTGCTGGATAAGCCTAAAGCCATCGCTAAAACACTGATAAGGTCAGCCAGCCGTCATGGTGAGGATAATATATTGCATATCATAGCTAGAGCAACAACTAAAACAACAGTAACGGGCAAAAAGTGCCGCAACGAATTCCAAAACAACCCTATAAGCGAAAGATAACGCTGCGGTAGTGGCATATATGCATATCGTATCTGTTACTGTGGCTGACGTGCAAGCAAAGGAAACGCTTAGGTTTACGTCTGGTATCCACGCCGCATCTCCCTGCTGGCTCTAGAACAGACGCTCAAATGTGAGTCACTGGGTCCCAACAAACAGCTGATCGTACGTTCGGCGACTATTCGATCGTCGAACAGATTGTCGAATTATCGTATTGTCTAAGATCTAAAGCAGACGTGAGCCAATTAATTCGTGTACAAATGTGCGCATATACAAATGGCGAACTTGTTTCATATTGTCAACATGCCCGCTGAATTTCAAGCGGCGCATCTATGAACCTGCTCCCGCCGCTGTCGGTTTGGAAAATTGGACAACGGGCTGACAATTTAGCGAACAGAAAATAGATACGGAGAGAAAGAAATAGAGAAAGAAAATGATAGAAAGAGGAGGATTGGGAGAACATGCAGTGAAATCAAAATAACACTAGGCAAATAATGGGGCAGTACGTCGCGAGTAGGTTCGATATGTTATCTCAGCTATGTTTTTTTAAAAGCCTATAACCTAATACTCTCGCTGTAAACAGTTCCCTTTTGCACTCTGAAGCTATACGTAAATAGTTTTGCGATAATTTGCATTGCCTTTTGTACTACCTAGATTTATACGTACGCTATTGTCTGTGGAGTCGCCATTTTTGCTAAGCATATTTTCACAAGCGTACATGTATGCATAACCTATAGAGTTTGTTGTTAGGGCGATCTCAGGCGGTTTAGCCTGGTGTCTCTCTGGACTATACAGGTAGAAAAGCATAGATAGATAAGGCCCTATTTATTCTCTCATATCGGAACTAATACATAGAGAAACCCAAGTTGGGAGGGCCCACAGCAAAGCCCCACTAGTCAACCACCTAGCAGGGATTTAGTACTTAGCTGATGCAGCAGGCTCAAGTGGTGGCTTCGCTTGTATTATGAGAGCTATATGTTATAGGTGGACAAAAAGGCTATATCCAAAGGCTCTATCCGCTATCGAGGCGGGCCGATCTATGAAAGTCAACCAACAGTGTTTCTTATTTCGATCAGACAAGTTTACTCTCTGCAGTGCCAAAAGCCGAGAGGATTGCCGAATTGTGTCAAAACCGGTTCGTCATGGCTGATCGCCGGGCCGTCATCAGGCGATCACCGGGTATTCGGATCTAGCCGGTCGGTTTTTCAATGCTGTCTGCTATGATAGGCTTTACCATCATTAAACGCCGTTCGCCATGCTAGACGCTTACTGCCTCAGGGCGCTTTATTTCACTGCGTGCAGTTGTTATGCGCGTCACATTTGTTTGGGGACAGTACCAGAGGGAGTGGCGGCGTGGTCTAGGGGACTAGTGCGCTAGTCATGGTTGTCATCTACCGGGGTGTCGCCGGTTCGATCCCTGTTGTTGGTCGGAATTTCTTTGAGCGATGCTCATTGAGAATAGATGACAAACCATACCGCTGACGGTCAGCGGCCATGCTGCCACAAGGACTGTTGGGGAAACCCTAGATATCTTAACATGTCCGGCCCTCGGTGCATTGAAGATATACCTCAGGTTAAGTTCCAAGCCCGTAGGGGACGGAGGATAGTCTAGAATTAAAAACAACCTCTTTAAAAAATGTTTTTAATTCTAGTACCAGAGGCAGGCAGATGAAAACTACATCACTGCTAACGGCGGTAACGGCCGTAAGAACGTAACATGGAACACATAGGGCAGCAAAAAAAAAAAAAAAAACAATAATAATTAATAATAATATTAATATATAATAATAATAATAATAATAATAATAATAATAATAATAATAATAATAATAATATAATTATCATTATTAATTATAATAATAATATTATTATTATTATTATTATTATTATTATTATTAATTCAAATGCCTGTGTGCCGGCTTATGGGGTCGTCATCACCATCGTTACTACCACCACCACCACCACCATCATCGGGCATGTCCTACGTCCTCTCGCTGCGGAATCAGAAACAGAAACGCCGCCAGAAATGGAAACATGAAAAACAGAAGCTACCAGCCAGAAACGTCATCGTCGTCATTGTCGTCGTCGCTTTTTTGTCCCTCGTCATTGTCATGGCTAGTGGTCGTGCATTGAATGAACTTCGCGCCGCTGGCTGATCTGACCCGAGGAATGGCCCGGTTGTTTGAAGTTCGCGGAAGCGCGGCCGGTGTTGTTATCGAGGGTCGACCATTTGGTTTTCCCTCCTCCCCGGCCCCGACCAGCTTCGTCGGCCGACATTCATGACGACCAGCCAACCGGCCATGAACAGACAGACAGACAGTCGAGAGGCCGTATTAAAAAGCCGTCGTCCGAAAAGCCTTTGGGCTCAACCCGGCTTTTGGCTTCTGTATGGGCGTTGTTAGTTCGACGCAGTAGCAAACCACCATTGCCCCACCGTTCCCCTCTCCCTCTCTCTCTTCGTCTCTCCTATGTCTCTCTATCTCGCGCTCTCTCTCGCTTGCTTTTCCCTAAGCAAACCGTACTGTACAGAGTGGCGACCCAAACCGCCGCATTGCATCTTGCTGCTCTGACTCGATTACGTGATCCTATTTAATGTGCGATAAATACATACAATCTTTTTTGCTTGCGACTTGTTGTTTTACTACTACAGTTCTTTTTTACAACTATATATTTTATTCTTTATAATTTTTTTTTAATATCTACTTTACAACTACATCTTAGATGTACACAAAATTATTAAGTTAAATCAACCTCGTCAAAAAAATGCTTGTAATTCTAGATGTACACAGAATCTGTCAACAAACCGATCTTGCAGCAGAGGAAGCATTCGCCGGAAATAAAGCCGGCATATATCGTGTATTTAAATGTGTGCAGAGCGGGGTGCTGAGGTCGTCCATATTTAAGGTCACCACCACATCTTGCGAGTGAATGATCATATTGTGAACGACGTCCGACGCACTGCACTACGATGTGGAAGTCACGTGCGTTCTGCGCAAAATCTTCGTGCAAACAAGTGGCTATTTGTGCGTGCGTGGTCATCATCATCGCAATATTTAGCTAGCAACTGAGCAAGAAAGACTAATAGAAGAAGTTCGTGAAGAACAGCCACAGTAAGGGGGCAGCAGCAGTAGCATCATCATCATTATTATCCTCTGTAGCGTGCGTGCAACATAGCGTGGGTAAATTTAATCAGTCCAAAATGTTGGACTTCCTCGAAGAGCGCTGAAACGTTGATTGTGTGTGCTGTCGCGATTATATTCGTCGTCGTCGTCGTTGTCGTTTTCATTATTACCGTCCACCATCATCATCGTTGTCATCATTGTGCAGCATCTCGTCACGGCCAGTTAGCATTTTAGTAACAGAAAATTTATTTACGCCTCACGTCACGGAACGGATGCGCCTCACACAACATACTGGTAGCAGTATCATGCGCTCTTAAGGAAAGTGGAAACAAACCACAAAGGGCGAGAGAAAGTCTAACTAAAAGGGCAGATGAGCGAGGGAAATCGATTGAGGGACCTTTACACAGAGGAGAGAGAAGGAAGAGTGGATTGCCCACCCGGAAATATGGAGGAGGAATTTCGAGAACGGTCGCGGGGGCGGGTATTGCGCGGTAGTAGTTTGTAACAGCAAATCCGGTCGTATTATGCGTTGTTTGTTTCATGCGAGATAGGCGAGAGCTCGATAGCAAACGCTGGCAACGTTGGCCGTACGAGGAGGGAAGGAAAACCGGTAGAGTCTGTCGCGAGTCTGTTGTTGTTTTAGCAGCTGTTTGTTTGATTGCTTAGGCGATCAGCGAGCCAATTCGCAGCGGCCAGTGGCGCGTGTTGTGCTCGAGCACGGCGCGTCCACGAATTTCTATCACGCTCTGCCCTACCCGAACAAGTGTCAAGCGCTGGGCAGTGAGCATTTCTGTGACGTGCTGCCCAGCCCAACCAAATACTGTTTCAATCCATATACGTGCTCTATCAGTTCTTAGTTTGAAATAATTCCGAAGAATACTAGAAAAAAGGTGAAGAGCGACATGAGAGGGGGTGGGACAGTTAGTTGCCTAAGTGTCCCATCAGTCTAGCTGTCGATAACTTTCTAATTGCATGATGTGGCTGCTTACGTTTATGTAAAACTAGCACTAAGAATGTTAATAACGGAAGCGTAACGGCAGAGTAGATCCGTTTGCCTGGGAGATAAGTTCGAAGAAAGTCAAGCTAGGCTTGGTGCAGCATGCTTTGGACCGGCTTAAAGATTTTTCAACAGGTAAATGTGACAGTCAAGAGCAAAGGAAATCATTCTTCGACCATGTGACATGATCGGGCGTGTTTTTTTTGCTGGTCGTTTTCTGAATGTGCTTTAATAGTACAGTAGTTGTGATGAACTCTTTATTGGGCAAGCTTAGCGCCGTTTAGGATCGCGCAAGCTGAAAGCGAAAGATGCCTATAGGCGTAGAGACTGAGATGAAGAAGTCAATGGTTCAAGGCTTTAGCAAGATGCCATTGCATAACCACCAGATAGCCGTTAAGATACCATGATACAATTTTTAGGCTATTTGCACAGATGTGCCAACAGACTGAAAAACAGCTGTAGTGCAGTGCATAGCGACTGTGCTTGCTCGATAGCAACGTTCACCATAATTGCTCTCTGTCTGCGGGTAGACTGTACATACTACACGCTTATTCTGTTAGCTAGACACGCAGTTTACACATTCCACTATTACGTTGTGTACTATCACGTGCGCCCCTATATGCGGCCATGCATCTATATGTATGCATGTATGTATGTATGTATATATATATATATATATATATATAAATTTATATATATATATATATATGACGACGGTGTACATCGTCGCCGCAGGGCCCATTTTATGGTGTTGCCACTGCAGCTTATCATGGCCAGTGGCTACGTTCGCGCACTCTCTTGACGCGACTCTTCGCTGACACTGGCAGTACGGAGCTGGAGCACGAACACGAGCCGGTTGCGATGCTGGCGGCGGCCGTGGCGGCGTTGACGGCATAACACCGACCTATGGTCTGCAATCTTTTGGTCTCCGGCAGCAATAGCGGCCCGAAGCGGACATCAGAAGCGGTAGCACACGGACTGTGCAGCAGCGGCATCTGCAGACCGCCCTGCTGCCGTATACCCCCCCCCCCCCCTGCTGACTGAAAGAGCAGCGTGTATGCGCGAACGACGTATAGCGTCGACGACGAAGTTAACCTCGTTCTTGCCTCTTTGACTGCTCCCGCTGCCGAACCCGCTCTCTGCTGCTGCTGTCGCTGCTGCTACTGCTGCTGCTGGCGTGGACGACAGCGACCTTTCCATAGCCGGCTAGTGCGTGATCGGCCCGGCTTGTTGTCATACCGTCGGTAGGTCCGATCCTTAGTCGCTCGATCAACACCACGAGGAGTGCGAGGGGGATGAGAAGAAGGAAAACAACGGCTAACACTATGAGGTGGTGGCGGTGAGCTGCTGCAGGAGGTGGCTAGATGCGGACAGTTAGAGCGGGGGATCGTCGAGGGCAAGTGAAGGATGCTAATAATAATAATAAGCAAAATAAAAGTCATAAAACGTGCAACAACTAGGAGCACAACAAAGGCTGCCTCAACTACATCAACATGAGCAGCAGCACCACCATCAGCAAGGCCAACCTTACCACCGACAACAACAACAATAACAATCACAACAACAAACAACAACAACAACAACAACAACGTTAACAACAACAGTAACAGGCACAGCGTTAGCAACAAGGACAACGCGCTCGCGTGCCGATCATGTTGTATGTTTCTGCCTCAATATAAAGCATTCTATCTATCATCATGCCCTACCCATGGACGGGCCACCGTATCCGACCTTGCTCTACTCTACGGTAGGCCATTGTAGTCGCTCCCAAAAGCCAAGCGGACAGACGACCACCCCGGAGGGCATTCGGCTTCGCCACTTTAGTCAGGTGCCTGACCTGTAGTATTGCAGTACGGCGGGTTCTGCAGACAGCGGCAGATTCACAATCGTCTACTGAAGGCGATAGTAGCGGCATCAGCAGATAGCAGCAGCAGCATGACGTGAACGTCCTCTATATGGATTAATATCAGACACTTGCTGATATCCTAGGAGGGGTGGTTGACGTACAGGGGGGGGGGGGGCGAGGAGGGGGTAGAGGAGGAACCAGGGGCACGGGCAGAGTAGGGGGAAAATATTTGAAGGGAGACAAAGAACACAGACTGCAACAAGAGCCCCATCGATACGCGGCGAGACGAACCTTGAGAGCGTTTTGTGAGCGGTCACATGGCTGGCAAGCTATAGCTGCTAGGTTGATGTCGAACAACAACGGCAAAGGTTGTTTCTGTGCCTTCACAAGTCCGCTTCACAAGCTGCTATTGTCAGCAATGCTTGGCTGACAGGTCCTGCTCGGCGTCGCCGCCGCCGTTAGTGTCGCCCACGTCATTATTGTAGCAGCAGACAGGACACAGTCGATCTCATCAGCCGATGTCGTGGCTGTTAAAAAGGCTGGAGTGAAAGACAGTGGCTGCAGCGCGGGAAGCTGCAGTCTCCGCTGCTTGCAGAGGTCACGTTTGACCCACTTGAGAGATATGGGGCTCACTGCCTGTCTCACGTACGCACATAGGCGGACATATACCAAACCGGGAGGGTAGCTTTTGGTGGTAGCTGCGGTGGCAGTGGGCTGTTAATGCAGGAGTTTCCGGCGGCTCCATGGTCCGCTACTGCCAGCTGCTAGGGAACAGCGGCATTTTCTGTCTGCAGGACTGAACCGGCCGGGGTATCTTTTGCCCCTCTGTGTTTTTCTGATCTGTATACTTCTCTGTGTTTGCTATTTCCTATTCGTTCGCACTGGTTTTCCCACTCCTGTTTGATGACCCTTTAACCCCCCCCCCCACGCCAGCCCCCAACTTTAGGCGACGTCTCTCTTTTTAATGTTTTTTTTGCCTTCTTTATTGTTGTCCTGATACCTTCGTCGCAGCTTAAACGTCCTCTAGCTCTCGTCCCTAAAAACAACCCCCTTAGAAATAATTAATTCTAGCTCTTGTTCCTGGTGTGTCTTCGCTTGCGTTTCGAGTGGCGTTCGGCGATGTCTGCCTTTATCTTTCTTATCTTTTTGCCCCTTCTTCTCACTTTTCCACGTCTCCTCTACTGTTCTGTTGGGCATTTTTCCTGCTGCTACTACTGATATGATCGTGCTCCTTGATACGGTCTGCTCTAACCCGTCTGTCTCTGGCTGCCGTCTCCATTCAATAACATCGGCGTACTTCGAATTCTCGCTGTCGTCCTAGATTTGAGGTCTTGAGGTGACCCCGCCAACCCCCAAGTTGAGGAACAGAATGCCGTCTGTTTGTCTCTCTATTTACTTGGGTGCTACATTGCACGCTTATGATTAATAAAAAGAAAATATTGTACTGATGATAATGACGACGATTCGATTATTGATGACGATACTACATTTTGCTAAAAAGTAGATTAAGGTTGATCAATGTGAAAATCATGTTCAAAAATAGATTAGTATCCATATGCATACCCACACATATATATATATATATATATATATATATATTGCACATACCGTTTTTGGCTGACTGTGATTCCAGCAAATGCAAATGAAAGAGCTGTTTTTTTAATGTCCGTTGATCAATTGACTGTTGCTTAACTAAAGCTTACTATGTTTCTAGCAGGTTATGCCACTAGGTAGCCATGACCAAAGCTTTAGAGATGAAATAGATTATAACGTATACTTTTTGTGCTGTGCATTATTTCAGATGGCTTCTCGCGACAAGTGCGCCGACCAGCTGAAAACCCATGGAGCCTCCGCCGAATCCCGGGTAAGGGGTACTTACTATTTATTGCAGCTAGACTTTTTGTTTAAGCTGGGTTTTATATATATATATATATATATATATATATTGGACGTATAGTGGCTTTCTTTTTTCTCAGCACTCTCTCGGTATATATATATATATATATATATATATATATATATATACTGCTCGAAATAGTTCTCTTCAGTCGCTGTACTGCATTGCAAGAGCTTTGTAGAATCCGGGTGGCACCCTCTCATTTTCCTTCATAATTCGTTCGAAACAATCGAGGAGCCAACGTATCTCGGAGGCGGTATCGACAAGAAAGGTCTAATGGCGCCTTGCCAGCCAGGCTGTAGGTTACACGACTTGCAGCACACATCGGCAGCCGCGGGACAAAATCAAGGACACGTTTTAGAAACGTGGCCTTGATTTTGTCCACTGCCTCAGTTTGAATGGGAGTTAGCTCGTTTTAGACAACCTGATCTAGGTTAAAGAGCAAGATGGTCAATTTCGCCGACAGACGCCATCGCAATAGTATTTTGAAAATCTTCAGGATATAGCACCGAATAATATTCCTCGACTCTTTATATATATTTCCCTGTATAGCTAATTTTTTACCAACTTAGACTTAGGTTATATATATATATATATATATATATAAATACTTTGCCTTGCTGCCCCTATTTGCTTTGGCTTCTTGTTTAATTTGAACAGGCCTGCATATGGTGAATGGTAGCCTTCGGCCTCACAGAATAGCGCCTAGTAGTGGCAACTGGACTGGTCGCGCTAGCCATTTTGAGAGACCTCAGAGTGAGGCGCGCTCAACGGCGGCGCCGCCCTCCTTTTTTTTATTTCCTCTCCGCACCATCCCCGCCTTTCTCTCTTTCTCGAGTCCTCATTCGATTTATCTTCATCGTACGCCGCACATGCGATTTGTCTTGTCGATGTGCTTGACTTTCTCGCCTTAATTCCTTACTTGCCCATGGCCGACATGAATGTTCTCGTCTTCAATATGAGGGAGGAGCAGAACAATCCTTTTGCGCTGGTCGTAAATACATCGTACCGATTCAGTCTCTTCTTAGTCTTTTCTCTAAGATTTTCGCGAGCGTTATCTATGCAGTGGCAGCACTAACTAGACCTGCTAGATCTAGCGCTTGTTTATTAACAGTTTGTTAGGTTTTCTCCTGTATATGTGTATGTTGGCATACCATTACCATACTTTCTGGGCTAACTCTCAGCCAAGATTGAACATGAGACTGCGTTTCGCATTACTTCGTAGACGGACCCCCGTAAGTACAAATGTGCAACGGTGGGGCTCAAACCCGCGCACCTATGTGTATCCTCCGGTCGCGAGGCGCAGACGAATGCACCGGCCTCTATGGTCGTAAACCAAGGCGTTCACTGTTCCAAGCGCTCTATTTAATGTTTTGTGTGCTTTGCTACATGCAGTGCTGCACTGCACTGTTTCGGAATGAAAATCGTAAAAGGCAAGACAAAAAGGAGTTTTAGATTGTGATTGTTCCCGCAAATGCTTCTCTTCTCGCGATTTCGCGAAGAAGAATGGGACACAGGCAGAAGCAGAGGGTAGCAGGAATATAAGTAGAGAACATACCTTGTCGCGCAGGCGTGGGCTAAGCCGTTGCCGTAGGGACTTAGTAAAACCTAGAAAAACGTGCAGCTAACTTCAGCGCGTTCTTCTCATGCTAACGGGGTTTCCTTGTCATTTTCTGGCTGTACACATGTTAACCGCTTGCAGTATCATGCTAGAGCTAATCGTGATCTTAAAGTGTTCCTATACGCCATATTGCCATTTTATCTCGACGTTACGATGTGGTGCTTTTGCAGAAGGGCGTCCTTACAACCAGTACAGGCTGCCCTGTTGGAGACAAGCTGAACATTGAGACCGTCGGCAAGCGCGGACCTGCTTTGCTTCAAGACATCGTGTTTCTCGATGAAATGGCCCACTTTGACAGGTAAGACGTTCTCGATATATAGACGGACAACAGATAGATAGACTGTGCAAAATACATAAATGGCGTTTCGTCACGGGGCTCACGAGTTTAAATCCGGAACCGGCTATTTTTTTTTTTTCAAATTATAAGGAAGATAGGGTGTGCTTATATATTTATGTATTCTGCTTCAGTTTTAAAAAAACGCAGTATTTGAACAAATAATTATTTGTCAGTTTGTATTTATTTGAATGTATCATTTCTCTGTTGTGTCTCAAAACAAAGTGCCCTACAACATGATGCCCACAGATGAAGGCATCTTTCTCGCAGATTGCAATTTATTAAACCAATATATAGGCACCGTCACGAATATGCCTATATGTGTGTGTGTCTAAGCAAACTTACTTATTAGCACACGTTCAATGCGACAGAGAAAGGAAAACTACTTAGGTAAGTAGCTTGGTGCCGTAAGGCATAGCCTATTTCGTGGATGGAGTTTACCGAGCTCTACTGCACACCCAGAATAATTCAAATAGCACATCTAACGACAACACGCTGATTTTCATAGCATCTAGCCAATATACACACTTAACATTTTATTTATTCTTTTAAGTAGGGCACACATTTCTACTTCAGTACACGTGTGCTCTCATATCCTCCCCATTACGCCACTAGTACCTGATTGTAGACAGTGGTCAGGGGCCATTGCGCCTTTCAGGGGGTCCTTTTTTTCTAGGAGGTTTTGGGAATGCATGATGCACATGCGCCACTAGCAGCCTGCGTGACTAGTGTGAAACTCGCAAACCCACTAAAGCCGGATTCCTCCCCAATCCCCCAGACTCGGTGTTACTTTGGCATTACTTTCGAAGCCGTGGGAGAGGTGTCTCTGCCGTTCCCCTTCAATCAGCTCTATCCCTGACTATCATCCCGCATGTCTACCTGCGGTTGGATAGGGGGATGCCATTTTGTAATCCGTCCTGTGAGGGTGCATCGAGACCATGAGGGCCTGGCTGCTCCCCACCCCCTCCTCCCTCCCTGGGGGTCCTACAACAATTTAGGTGCCGTACTGATCGTCGTGAGCGTTACGGTCGCCTTTTATCGCTCTTCTCTTTTTGTGAATAATCTAATTCTCTTTCGGTTATTACAGCCTTGTGTAGTAAGTCAATCTGCGTTACATCAAGCAGTCAGCTTGGGTAACATGTTTCGGCGTTGCACGTACTCACTGCCTTTTCTTGGTATTATCGATAGAAGTGGACAATGAGGGCAGAAAACTAGACCATATAGTGAATGAAGACAAACAATAGCGTGCAAGCAAACGAACAGAAAGCAGAATTATCTGAAGGTCGAAATGAACGAACAAACCTCGCACATATTGTAGAGGGAAAATATGTGATAGTATTTAAATGATAATTTAGATAATTTTAATAAACCAAGCCACGACAACAGTTCAGTGGTGTGTAACTGGTGAGCGAATTTTCTACTGCCGCCGCAGCCAAAATACATCCTGCCAAGGGAAATGACCCCAGCATTCGCACTAGATGGCATATTAGCAGAGTTGCTGTGCAGTGAACAAGCTAAATTGTGGCAGGTTTGGAATGAAACAGGGACATTCAGTAGTAGGTGTATTTATAGAGCGGATAACTTGTCAACTAGGGCTAGAGAATATGGGCAGTTGTGATATTTGCTCTACAGAGTTTGCTGGGCGAAGTAATTAGCTAGTTCTTCTGTACGCCCAGTCCGTGCGGGGCTGCACGCACGTTTTTGCCGACCGACCGCTTATGCGGACATTTTAATGATGAAACGATAGAGTGAGAAAGCAGAAAGATTGGCCCCATGGGATAACCTCGAAGGGACCACCCACTACCGCACTGGACCGGGACTTGAAAATAATCCACGAGGTTAGGGCGAGAAAAAGGGCAAACAATAAAACCAAAGAGGAGATGCTCTGGTAACGTTAGTGGTTCCTTTACCAAAAAACTTATATGATGCAGTTAGATATTAATAAGATATTATTTATATCAATGATTTATTTCTACTCTTGCCTGCATCATTCATAGTCATGTAGTACAGTGTCATCAATTCATTCTGATGCTGCTGCTGCTGCAGTTGCTACTCCCAACGCGGGCACTGGCTGTAATACTGCCGTTTCTATTGGACTGTGTGGCAATCACTTGAAAGCTGCACCACGTAACGTGCAGAAATAGACATCGCAGACGTGACTTTACCGTTAGCTCTGTTGTAGTAACAGTGTAGTAACACCCATAACTAGGTGGTATGCGGATCAGTAATCAGTAACCGTTGTCCTATATGTAACAAGACCACCACGTTTGTGCATACATTGCCAAAGACAAGCGTAGATTTTAGTAGTATAAAATCGAATAGTACAGAGACTGGGCTGGGGAAAAACCCTGTTAGCAGAACGGATTCGAACCCCACAGATGATGATAGCACGCGTGAATGGACGCGCAAGCTAACCGCTCTGTTCAACCGGCCCTGCCTGTTGCACATACGAGTGAAAGGCGGCTTTTATAAAATTATGTTCCAAATATGCATTTTCCTTGCTTGTAGGGAGCGAATCCCGGAGCGTGTGGTGCACGCGAAGGGTGGTGGGGCGTTCGGCTACTTCGAGGTGACGCACGATATCACGAAGTACACGAAGGCAGCGGTGTTCGGGTGCGTTGGACAAAAGACGCCCGTGGCCGTTCGCTTCTCGACTGTCGGTGGTGAGTCCGGCTCAGCCGACACGGTGCGCGATCCTCGCGGCTTCGCCGTCAAGTTCTACACCAAAGAGGGCAATTGGGATCTGGTCGGCAACAACACGCCAGTCTTCTTCATTCGCGATCCGTTCCTCTTTCCGAGCTTCATCCACACGCAGAAGCGCAACCCGCGCACCCACTGCAAGGACCCCGATATGTTCTGGGACTTCATCTCGCTGCGGCCGGAGACCACGCATCAGGTGATGATTCTCTTCTCCGATCGAGGCATTCCGGACGGCTTCCGTCACATGAACGGCTACGGATCGCACACGTTCAAGCTGGTCAACGCCAAGAACGAATTCGTCTACTGCAAATTCCACTACAAGGTTAGCCCATGAACTTGAACAACGATGAGCTAGAACGGAGTTTAATGGGGCTGGTCGTGTACGATACAAGTATGGCGGTGGTGGTTGTACATACTCTATTTGAGTGAAATAAATATGATTGATTGACAAGTATGGTTCATATTAGAAATCAGATTTACTGAGCATCGTGCAGTGCTTGCAGCATGTGATGATGATGATCATGCGTGATTATCAAATTAACACAGTACAATAAGTAAATAATAAGTTTGGTTAACCGATATCTCAGTTTGTTTGTACGTAGGCAAGTTTTGTATACTATGCCTGTTTGTTGGCCATTAAACCTCATACACGTTTAGGCTTTTCAGATCTACCCGAAATAGATTCAGCCCGTGAGCAGAGTGAGAGTTTGCGGACTTGCGTTGTGGTTCTTTCTTACGGTTCTTGTTACTCGTTTGCGTGATCTGCCTTAGACTAACCAAGGCATCAAGAACTTGCCGGTCGAGCGCGCCGCCGAGCTGTCCGGCGCGGACCCCGATTACTCGATTCGTGATCTGTACAACGCCATCGAGAATGGTGAGCATCCGTCATGGACACTGAACATCCAGGTGATGACTGCTGAACAAGCCGAGAAGTTCCCCTTCAATCCGTTCGATGTAACCAAGGCAAGTGGATATTTTATAGACTTTTATTTTACATTTACATAAACAAAAAATATTTACGCACACAAACTGAAAGGGAGTTAACTCTTATACAATAGGGTATCTATTTCATTGATTGAAGTGATTCTCAACATATTAAATAAATGGCAATAGCTGAATTTGCTTTATGAGTCCGACAAAAGTCTCGGACTAACCCTTTATATATATATATATATATATATATATATATATATATTTATATACTATAGAGTGCACGGAGCTAAATATAATATTACTATAGGTTGAAGCAAGTTGTTATAGATAAAGTATATATCTCTCGTTCGATGTATGTTTTGGCACGAGAGTATGAAATAGTGTCAGCCGTTCTTGGCCATTATCGGCGTAGAGACTTTACGAGTCTAACGTCGTGCTCATTTATCGGCATTACCAACCACCGGCAATATTTCAGCAGACAAGGCGTTAGAGCAAATAGCTCGAATCGTAATAATATTTGTCGCATGTTTGTTGTTGTGCCGTTCAAATGTACAGGTATGGCCCCACGCCGACTACCCGCTTCTGCCGGTTGGCAAGATTGTGCTAGATCGTAACCCGACCAACTACTTTGCCGAGATCGAGCAGCTGGCTCTCTCGCCGGCCAACCTCGTGCCGGGCATTGAGGCTTCCCCCGACAAGATGCTGCAGGGCCGTCTGTTTTCGTACAACGACACGCACCGCCACCGTCTCGGTCCGAACTATCTGCAGATACCCGTCAACTGTCCGTACGCGACGAGGGTGGCCAACGTTCAGAGAGACGGCGCAATGTGCGTGAATGGCAACCAGGGCGAAGCACCAAACTACTACCCGAACTCGTTCGAAGGGCTGCGCACCGACCCGGCGTTCAAGGAGAACTTCGCGGACAGATGCCCCGCGCAGGAGATCGACCGTTGGAACTCGGAGGAAGAGGACAATTTCACCCAGCCCAACGCGTTCTATAAGATGCTCTCGCAACCCGAACGAGACAGGCTTGCGTCGAACATTGCCGGACACCTGAAGGACGCCCAAGATTTCATCCAGCAGCGCGCCATTAAAAACTTTACGGCGGCTCATCCCGAACTTGGAGCAGCTATCCGGGCTAATCTTAGCGCTCTGGTGAGTGACTTTACACGTGCGCTTTGTACACGTACACGGCTAACCTAGAATTGCATTTCGAAAGTTCCTTGAAAAGCATCCAAATGTTTTGCGGCCACGGCTGTGCAAGAGCGCAAAACATCTTCTCGTAGTCCCGGTGTAGGGCACGCTCTGGACCTTTCCTGCAACCGAATAGTATCACTGTTTCACGATATGGCGGACTGATATTGAATGATGTGTGTCTGCAATCTAGAACTGTTATTACAATGTGAACGCGTATCTAACCAACGTCTTCCTCTATTTTCTCTCGCCTTTACTGAAATAGGCAGGGGAAAACAATAAGATTTGATATGGGGAGACACCTCCTGCCTGCACGCCACTGCCCGGTCCCTCGCACCTATCGTCTAGTAGTCGCTATGAGCGTCTTACTTCCCCGTCATCTATAGCTACCGTTAATCCCACCGAAAATGTTAACCCTTCGACGTCACGCGTGTTAGAGCGGCGTACTTCTATGTGTATAGAGGATACGTCAAAGCTTGGTGTTGGGTTCCCAATGGACACCGACCAGCTAGTTCCCCGGAGCCAGGCGCCTATCACTTCAACTTCGCTGTCCACGGATGCCCAAGCGGAGGCACAGGACTCCGGCAAAATGGATACGACGCATACTCCGATTGACACCAGTAAGCAGCTGTCCGAATCCTCCTCCACGCCGCCACAGGCTGGTGCGGATGCGGACCCGGGCAGCAGCGATACGAATACGCAGGCGATATCGCAACAATCCGCCCTAGCGCAGGGCAGCCAAACGTTATGTTCACCCACTACGGTGTCATCACTTTGTTCGCCCTTTTGGCCCTTCCAGTAAGAGGGGCGTTAGGAAACAGTCGCATTTTACCCGCCATTCGCATGCCTCGAGCTGTGCCGTCGACTATTGTTGGAGGCATAGATGTGCATAAATGCTATGCATTCGCATAAATGCCTCGCGGCGACACGATCAAGTGATAGAAAGCGTGTCGTCTTTCCCTGCAATACTAAATCGTACCGCTGAATCAACCTGTTACCTGGCGGTCGCATGCAGCGTGACTTGCCCGCGCACTAGATCTCGGAGGCAGCAGCAGCGTCTGTTTTCGATTCTCCTCTGAGTGTCTGTGAACGTACGTGTAGGTGCGTGTAACTCGGTCGTTTGGGGTTCCAATATCTTCATTTATCCATTGACCCTCATCCTCCCATCCCCGGGGTTTTTGTTCTCGGGGGACTCCTTTGCCAAATCATCTGTGTCGATAAATCTGTGTCGGTCCTGTTGCGTCTTCTTCTTCGTCTTCTTGTTCTTCTACTTCGACCTCACTCCACCCGTGGTGGCACATCGCCACAGGTACGTACTCCCACCCACCAAAACCCCTTGGGATATTGGTGCTACCCTGCGACCGGCCGTGTGGTGGGGCACGCTGGCTCTGGGCCAAGGTCGGCATAATCACAGCAACTCAGCCGCAGCACCTGCAACTAAACATGTTTTCTGCTTGAAGCACCAAAGAGCACCTCAGCTTAAAGCTCTAAAGGGCTCCTCGGCAAAAAGCAGCAAGGGCATCCCTGCGCAAGGCAAGGAAGGGATAGCTGTGTTGTCAGACCACAGGTCACGGCGATCGATCACTTCATCACGCACGAAGCACAAATTAACATACGCCTACACACGCATGCTTTTCTCTGTGTTTGCAAACTTCTACATATCGAGTCTATTTTGCAACGTTTAAATCTGCTAACTTACTAAACAGCTAATGCATGCCCTTCGTCGAAGTGGCCCTCGAAAGATGGCGTCAATACTTCAATGTCATAGTCGTTAGTTTAGGGCATATCTTCTATCACAACTCCTCCCCTTCGCAGCTCATCCTAGTAAAGTTCGGCTTCCT
>QVRM01002295.1:0-140513 GCA_003439945.1 Dermanyssus gallinae
GGGTGTTCCAAAATAAGTGCGCCAAATTCGACCGCCTAGTACAACTCGGCGAGTAGATTCATTACTCCAATGGAACGAGGTGGTGGAAATATCTTCCTATGAAGCAAAAGTGAAGTTACTAAAAATGGTTGGTGATACCAGCTCTTTACATATATTCACCAAATCTGCGATTGCAAGAGCCCCACTCATCTTATTGAAAAACCAATCATACCCGTGTGTGAAAAAATGTTAAAGCCAAGTTAATATTGGTTTATAAGCACTGCTACAACTACAAAGAGAAACTGTATTTGTGAGTCATACACCATGTTTGTTTTCTTCTCACACCTAACCAAACCGCACATGCTCAGTATCAGTACTGATGTCGTCGATAAGTAGACGAATCAGGTACTCAAGTGATTCATTTGACAAAGCGGGTCGAAGTGCTAGCGTCTGTGCATACATTTACACTTATGTGTTTGCCACAAAATGTGCGTTATTTCTCAACCACAGCGCGTAGCACAATGGACTCGATACCAACATTATCAGCGCGTTATTAAGTGTACATTCGTTTGGACTTCATAGTAGCTAATATAAGCACATTGTTAAAACATGAGTAATCGAGCGTGAAAGTCAAAATATAAGAATTGTAGAGTTTCATTTTTTGAGAATTACATATCTTCAATACAATATTCTTCTAAACACGCAGGTTTCTCGATAGGGGCTCTCGCAATTTGGTGCAGATTTGGTGTCAAAATATGTTAGGATAAAAGCTCGATACAACATTTTTTGGTAATTTCACTCTTACTCCAAAAGAATTCATTTTCACCCCTCGTTCTATTGGAAATGATGTTTTTCTTATCGAGTTGAACCGGACCCCAAAGTTCGGAGCCCCTCTCTATCTCTCTCTCTTTATCTCTCTCTCTCTCTCTCTCTCTATATATATATATATATATATATATATATATATACATATATATATATATATACATACATACATATAGTGGCATTATCAGGCTCATGCCCAAACTTGGCGTTATATCAACCCCCCACAGCCCATCTTCTCACTTAACGCGTGGATCGTTCAACTTTTGCTTACTGTTTGCTTTCTTCATGTAGTAGTACATCGTGCGTCTTTCGCGGTTCGGCGCACTTTCGATGAGTTTACAATCTTAGCCACTCTACTGCGACCACTATTTCTGCTACTCACGGCTATCACGGCTATATCACACCCGTGCCACTTTTACTTCAGCTGCTGCTGCAACTGGAGCTGCTGCTCGGTTGCCCCCGGTGGTAGTGGGGCTCGAGCTGTGCAGTCTTGCTTGGGCAGAAAAAAGAAAGTGGGAAAGAGAGAGAGAGAGCGTGAGGTCGAGATAGATTGTCCCGAAGACATTTTCTGTCCGCGTCTGCAGCTGTGTTGCCCGAGAGCTAGCTGGTTGTGCCCCTCAGCCGGTCGACCCGGCACCCCTACCTCACATCAATCCTTCGACAGTGCTACGAATGGTGCGTGGCGCCGCCCGTACGACGGTGCGTACGGTGCGACTCGTGGTCGTCGTGATCACCATCAGTATCGGCACGGTCGCCTTCGCTGCCGAAGTCAGAGCTTCGGGCTTTCTGCCCGACGCATAAGAGAAAAATTGACTCGACAGAAAAAATGTTGAACGAACGCTTCTTCTGTCTGCCCGTCTATGCCCGTCTTTTACTTGGCCTTTCGCCACTGCTTCCCCACCGCTTTGCCCTGTTCTAGGTAGCAGGGAAGGAAGACATGCTGAAGAAGCGAAACGAAACGAGCGGGAGGTGGAGAAGAAGAAGGAGCAGGAGGTGAAAAGGAAAGCAGACCAAGATAGCTCGCCCGTCAAAATAGATCGAGCTCCAGTAGTATCGATGTAAGAACGTACAGATCGAACGCTTTTTTCTTCTGTTGTTGCTTTTAGCATAGGAGAGGTAGTGCACGATGCACAGACATCGCCGGCAGCAACCAGCGACTAGTGTAGGACTTACAAGCCCACTAAATCGGATAGGACTCACAAACCCATTGAACCGGGTGGGACTCGCAAACCCACTGAACCGGGTGAAACTCACAAACCTACTAAACCGGATGGGACTCGCAAACCCACTGAACCGGGTAGAACTCACAAACCCACTAAACCGGGTGGAACTCACAAACCCACTGAACCGGGTAGGACCCACAAACCCACTGAACCGGGTAGGACTCACAAACCCAATAAACCGGGAGGAACTCACAAACCAACAACACCGCGTGGGACTTGCAAACCCAATGAACCGGGTGGGACGCGCAAACCCAGTAAACCGGCCAGGACCCACGAACACACTGCGCCTGGCGGGACTCAAAAAACCCACTAAAGCGTATTCCTTCTCACCCCTCAGGCTCGGAATTGTATGTGGCATTACCTCGAAAATATAATAGGTCGGCAGCTAACGTAAGGTAACGCGCGAACGAACCAGTAAGCAAGCGAATGAGTGCTACAGTCTTACTTACTCGCGTTGCTTAAGGTTTCGACAGTTATACGTTGCTGCGGTGGTTGTTGTTGTTGCTGCTGCTACTGCGGTTGTTGTTGTTGCTGTTGCTGCGGTTGTTGTTGTTGTTGTTGTTGTTGTTCGACCCTGTGGCATTGTTTTGTTTTACGTGCATTGATGTAGTGTAACGCCGACAGGAATAGCAGCCTCCTCAGCGGCCTCCGCATCAGCAGCAGCAGCAACAACAACAACAACGGCAAGTTCGATGGGGCCGCTTTTGCGGCAAACGTCACCACGGCCGGCGTCGCCGATAACAAAGTCTTCGACGACGACGACGACGAGAACGATTGTAGCATTAAAGATTACAGGGGCTTCGGTTCGCTTCTTCTCGTAGGCTGTTCTCGTCGAAAATCAATCGATCCTTGTCGACCGAACCATCGATCGAATCGATGGCTTGATGGTCGATGATGGTCCATGTCCATGGATCAGTGTAGCTGCCATGGCTTGCCTGCCGGGTTAGCAGCAAACGAGAGACGAGACTTTGCTCAATCTTTGCCAGCCGCTGCTAAAGCAAAGATCGCTAAAAAGCTAAAAACGACATCGGGGCTGCTGGCGTTTGCTTTTGCTTCGGGTTGATTCCGAAGATGACGATTGTGCTATTGCGGCTGTGGCTGCTGCTGATTCGGATGCTGACGCTCTGATGATGATACTGCCGTCGTCGTCGTCGTTGTTGTTCAATGATGGTGGTGGTGCGATGGACTCATAGACGTTGTATGGTTGCTGCGGCTGCTGCTGGGGCTGCTGTTGCTGTGAGGCAAACGCGGTGGTGAAGACGATGTCGATGGTTTGAACCGGTGCCTCTTGCTTTCTTTCGAAGCTTCCTTGCCGACCCCCCGTTCGAAGCTTCTTTCCCGACCCCCGGAGACACGCCAACGCATACGGCGGCCGCCGATGACGTGGTCGCTGCTCCAGCAGCAGCAGTAGCAGCAACAACACCGGCACGAACCTCTGCAAAGAAAAACTGATGACGGCGCGGCGTTTTGCTGCCGTTATTGGTGGTCGTCCGTCGCCGCGTTGTTCGAGAGAGGCGACGGCGACGACGACGCCGCATCGATTCGCCGCCGTGCCAAAGGCAGTCGCCCCAATCGCTCTCTTTTCGTAGGGCGGCGAGGGGCACCGGCGCTAGCTGCTACTACGACGACGACGACGACGGGCCCCTCGTTTATGGGCGATGATGGGTGTGGAAGAAAAACAGCCACATCGACTAAGATGATGACGATGATGTTGTTGATGATGATGATGATGACGATGATGATGGCGATGATGGCGGCGGTGATGATGATGATAAAATGATCCTCGTCATCATCATTAGCATTTCCATCATCGTCATTATCAGCATAATCATCATCATCATCACAATCGCCATGGAGTAATTGACGCTGTTAATGACAATCTGCGAGGATTCGTACAGTTGGTCCACGGTTTGTAATTATTGTTGTTATTGTTGTTTATATTGTTGTTGTTGTTTATTTGTTGTCGTTGTTGTTATTTGTTGTTTCTGTTGTTTTGGTTGCTGTCGTTGTTCCTGTTGTCGTTCTTGTTACTGTTATTGTTGTTGTTTTAATTGCTGTCGCAGTTCATATTGCTGGTTGGTTGTGTCCACCAAATCGATCTGACACAAGCCGATGACACAAGCCTACTCGATGACGACGATTAGTCTACTATACTACTATATACATGCAGGTAGAGCACAGACGAAATGCAGACACAAACAAAGGCAAAAGGAAGGAAAACTGAAAGAAGTAAAAGGGAAAAAAGGGAGTGTCCAAGTAGAGGAGGAGGCGTTTGTGCAGCTTTCTGCTTCGCTGTTTTCCCTCCGTATCTCCGTATCGCCCTACCGTCAAATCATCTGTCTAACTTAGCAGTCAATCCGCCAGCCAGCCAATCAATCAATCAATCAATCAGTCAGTCAGTGCGTCAATCAATCAATCAATTCATGTTTGAACGGCTATAATAAATGTCGTCGATTAGTCGGTGTTGTTGTTGTTGTGGTTGTTCCACTCGATGGCGATTTGCCGTTTGATCATTCGCCTACCTCTCCTCGCTCGTCCGGCTGTCTGTCTGTCTGTCGGGGGTGGGCTACCTGTCGACGAGCGTGGCGATCGTGCCAGATCACCTCATCGAAAATCGGCATCGTGAACGATCACCGACAGACACGCTCGGCCGAACACCATCGTCATGATTCGCACGGATGGAGTGGGGGCGACATAAGGTCGATATTCGTTATGATCATCGAGTTTTTGGCTTGCTTAGACTTTGACGACAGCGATGACGGTAAATTTGCGACTCGGCGACATGGCGCAACGTCATTCTGTCTATTCTACTAGCGCTTGTAAATAGCGCTTGTGTTGGGACACGCATAGTAGTAGTAGAGTGAAAGGGTGAAACGAGAGAGACATAGAGAGAGGTATATAGAGAGAGAGCGAGAGGGCAAAAGAGTAAAAGAAAAATCGAAAAAACACAAACTTTGACAGATTTGACAGGCCACCCAAATGTCGTGTCTACTGGCTTGGATTGAACTTTATTGTTTGCTTGGTGGTCTGCCTTTCCTTTTTTGTTAGCCATTGCTAAAATGAGGCATTGATTTTATTTAAAATGAGAGGTAGAAAGAACTGAAACAAGGAGCGCCATTGCCAACTACTAGTAGTATATAGTAATATATGCTTTTTGTATATTTTGTAATCATTGTTTACAAATTCTGGCCTTGCCGTATCGTCGCATTGTCTACTAATGCTGGTGTGCCGTACCATGCGACAATCCGATGCTCCCAAATATGTGTGGGGTCAAAAGGAAATGGGCCTATGCATCTTTAAGCAAATGGCAAATAAACATAAGCGCACCTTATGTTTTGTGATTTGGCTAAGCTAGTTTCGCACTAGCATATCAATACATATTCGAGTCTGCATTCCAATAATGTTTATTTTTATCAAATACGACCCCGCACCCTGTGGCCGAATACAGATGTTACACTATACGAGAACGTTATCCAAAGAAAATTTTGCAAAGAGGAGACCACAGAGGTACTTAACGAGCAGTTGAGCGGGTGCTCATTTATATAGCGATCAGGATTGCAACTGTGATCAATTGAAAATATATTTTGAAAAGAAAGTGTCCCCAAAAAGCATGTTATTTTAATTACTTACGTCTAAACCTATTGTTTGAACAGCAAAACTGAGCCGTAATACGGAAACGAGTTGCCAACTGCTTATATACTTCATCGATGTATGCTCCAACAACTTACAGAATGAACGGTTCGTTGCACCACAGGCAGTAACTTTGTCTCATCGCATTAACGAAATGTTTGCAGTGTAGACACACGTTTACTTCAAATGTGATACTGAGTTTTTTTTGTTTGTACTTCATCTTAGGAGATGCTAAGGTAACCTTCTTAATGATAGTAATTATTTTTTAGTCTAAACTAGAGGTATTACATGCAGCTTACATAGGCTGCAAATGAGAGTTCAAAGGCGTGTAGACATGATACGCCACTAGTTTTTTATTCAATATAATCAATACTTAATGGTGGGAACACGATATTTACGCGACATAATTTATTTTACATTGTGTTGCTTTTTTATTCTAAACATTTGATCTGATTCCAGCAGAGATCGCCGATTTTCTTTTCATATTTTACGACACACTAACATCTCAACTCAACCAAGAAGTACATCCAATTGCCAGACTAATTCTGCTCTACATATTAACAAAATTACGTAGTAAATTCGTAATTGTTATGTTTATTGTTATTTTTATGATTATATTTGCAGTATTTACAGGCACGGTTGTCATATATAAACATTCATTCAATAAAAATCTTATAATAGCGTCGCTGTTCTCTCTAATTTGGACTTAGCCTTATAACGTCTGTGCACACGAAAAACGCAAAAGCAATCGCCGAGAACAACCGGCCAGTTTCATAATGCAACGTATTTTAGAGAGTTTTAGTTAATTACTAGGAAACAATTTTCGTATTTAACCGCTTACTTAACCCCGTCTTGCACAGCTTTACCACCCGTCAGTCTACATGTAAGCAGTTTGTGGAGATAACTTAAGACTGGGCCATGTTCGCAAATGTTCAAAGAATGTTTTGCTATGTTAATTTTGACCAAAATAACGCGGACATAGGAGTAAATGGCTTTATTTTGTTTCTTAAATTGGAACGGCTAGAAATTCACACTTGTGCAGTGCAATGCAGGTTTCTGTCGCATAACGTCAAATACCTAAGATCTGCAAATGACTAAAAACTTGATTATCCCGTTTGCTCGTGTGACTTCCATACTGTTCGGCTGTTTACGGCACTGCTTAGGGGCGTACTGACAATGGCGAACTTTTCTCGTCTACTAACTGCACCATACTGAAGTATGGCATTGCTGACTTCCATTACAAAAGCAACAAGGTAGACAACATGGCCTTGATTTTAGTCACCACATTACCACAGTTGTTGAGGCATCTTTGCGCCTTATGAGTACAATATTTCGTTATTGTATACGTAACTAGCCCTGATGTGAACATTCGCCTTTACAAAAATCTTGTTCTTCCCAAATTTACAAACTGTAAAAGAGGCTGTGAACAATGTGTCGGCTGCTCCAGGCCAAACTCGCACAAGTTATCGGCCGCCAACGTCTCACAATCTTATTTAGCCGATTGTTGTTGTTGTTGATGTTGCTGTTGTGTTATTGTTGTTGTTGTCGTCCTGGGTCGCCGTACTTTTTCTTGGTTGTCTATTTGGCAGGCCTAGGGCGGCCTGCCCAATTCCGACACGACCGAGACCATCCGCACTAGTCCTACATCACGACGGCCCTCAATATAATCATCAGCATCATCTCCATCATCATCATCATCATCATCATCATCACGATCCTCGACGTCGTTCCTGCCACCGTGAGAGTCATGTTGTCTACCGTTGGAATCATTATTGGTATTGCGGCTACCAGCAGTACTTAGCAGCAACCGCAGCAGCAGTAGCAAGAGCGGCAGACTGAGTAGTAATAGTCATAGTTCTGATACTTGCAGTGATGCAGTAGTTAGTTATGGCGGCATCATTGGCATAATCGCAATGTCCAATCACCACCGTCTGTCTATCTTCTGCCCGAGACTAGCTGTTTAGGTGCTCCTGCTGCTGTTGTCGTCGTCGTCAATCGGCTACTACAGATGATGCCCTGCTCCTGCTGCGGCATCAGCAGCAGCAGCAGAAGAAGACAAAAATAACGATCGATGAAGAAGCAAGCGACGAAGTACGATAGCAAAAGCCATCGAAACCGCAGTGAAGTCAATGTGGAGACGTTACGAAACACGCGGTGATGATGGTAATAATGCCGATGATGATGATGGAGATGATGATGATGATGATGGTGATGATGACGACGACGACGACAATGATAATGATGGTGACGATGCTGCTGCCGCTGGTGATGAGCAAGGTGTTTCTATCTTTCTCTCTCTCTTCCTCTTAATCTCGATATCTCCCTTCCTTTGCTCGCTAAATTCCCACGACGCCCGATAACCTAGCCTGCTAGCAGCTAGCAGCAGCCTGCGTGGCAGCCTGCGCGATAGCAATGGGACGACCGATCAACCTAATAACAACAGCAACAACAACAACAACAACAACAACAAACGACGTCAACTGTCGGCCGCTGTTTTTACGGTCTTTTTTCGTTGTTGTATGTATTCCCTGTGTTTCGGCTCATCGGTTTCTGTCTGCTTCTCTCACTACTTCTTGTCGTGTTGTTTCGCCCACAGGGGCCAGTGAAGAGTGACCGGCCGCCTAAGAGACACATTAGGAAAGAGGAGGAAGAAAGTATGAGAGAGAGAGGGGGGGATAAAGGGAGGAGATACAAAAGGAGAGGGGTATCGGAGCGTCAACCCCAGTCTGGCCGGCTCCCTCCACCCCCCCCTTCAGCGGCGTCAACTCCCCGCCACCAGGACGGCGGCGACTTTTCGGCAATTACCCGCGCTGCCGTTGCTAAATCTGCTGGCGCTGTTGGTGCGATTTCTGTTACTGCCTCTTCTAAAACTGCTTACGCTACTGCTGTGTTGCTGTTGTTGCTCTGCAGTTGTGGTTGTTGTTGTTGTTATTGTTGTTGTTGTGGTTGATGGGGGTGGTGGGGGTCATGGGTGTGGTAGCACAGGAGTGGTGGTGATGATGACTTTGGTGGCGAACGAGCGAGCGAGCAAACTGTCGGGCGTGTAGCCGTGGGGTGCGGCGAAGAATGCCGCCGTTATAGCCTGTTCTATGGTCCTGCTCATCTTGATTCTAGTTCAAGCCCTCCCCGCTTAGTCGGAGTCGCGATTACTGCAGCAGTGGCAGTACTAGGAGAAGTGGTAATAGTAGTAGTGGTATTAGTAGTTGTTGTTGTTTTTTGTTGTTGTCGTTTTGTTGTTGTTGTCGTCGTCGTGTTCGCGGTTGCCCGGGGCGCGCTCTCATGCCCCCTCTACACGTATCTCTGTACCTATCTTGGCTGAACCTGCGAGAACCTGCCGTAATAGCTAGTTCGTTTTCCCCCATTCCATCGTACCCCCACCTCACGCCATGCTACACCTCCAACTTCGCTGCGGATGACGTCGTTCACGCAACGGTGTAGGCCGATCGATCCAGGAGACGTTGGGAGTAGCGACAACTATGATAATAGCAACAATCATGGTCGTGGTGGTGGTGATGATGATAATGATGACAACAACAACAGCAACAACAACCATCAGCAGCAATGACAGCAACAACAACAGCATCAACTTACGGTACCAGAGACGGCTACAACAACAATAACAACGCCACAATTACGCAGCGCAAAAGCATCAATAGGAATTATAAAAACGACGACGACAACAATCACAGCAACGAAAAGATCATAACATCTACGAAACGGTAAAAATGCCAACTTTACAAATACTCTGTTACTAGTAATTACCAAAAAATGTAGTAAATAAAGTTTCTTTAAAGAAGAACGCCACAAGTAGAAGAATTAGTCGATAGACGTTAGATATGACATTTACAATTAAGAGCAATAATTCATTATTATGGTCATCATTACTAGGACACTGATGGCTTACACAGAGCCGTCGTGTGGGGTAGTCTGTATATATATATATATATATTAAAATAATTAGTATTCGAATTAACATCATCGTCATTACCGAACGAAATTCTTTAACTTACAACAATCAACGCGAGTTATAGCAATGACAAACATTGGTAAAAAAAATTAACCACAGTAGCAATAGAAGCCGCAGCAACAACAACAACAAGCGCAATAACAACAACGACAATCATAATCACAACAACAACAACAACAACAAACAATGCCGGCAATAATTACTCGATCTGAATATCATCGTCGTCATCAACGTTGTGATGATTCTTGTCGTCTGTCCGCCACGGCCGAACTCCATGAGAGAATTGTTGTCTGCGGCCGCCCTGCAATCAAGGACGCTCGGAGGTCGTGGCGGTAGATCGACAAGCCGATAGTCTGACAGGTAGATCGAGAGAAAGATATATATATATATATAGAGAGAGAGAGATACGCATATCTTGCGTATCGTAAGACCGACCTCGTCGTGTATCGGCCGGTAATGTCTTTAACCGTTGGCGAATCGCATATATAGCAGCACCATCAGCGTCAGTGGAAGCGGTGGCGGTCCTACTCTGTCTGTTCGTCGATTCGTCGGTCATCGGCCGTTTTTTAGTAGTCCAGGCTAGAAGCAAGAGTCCTACTGGATAATGACAGGTCAAAGGGGAGGCGGGAGGGGGCAGATTGGGAGGTAAAGAGGACTGGGGGGGGGGGGGGGGCGATGGAGGCGACCCGGGCTGGAGGGGGGGGATGTGGCCGTCGTTTACAGCGAAACAAGAAGGTGTCGTTGAGCTGATGAGTGAGCCTGTTACTGCCTAGCTGTTTGTTGTTGTTGTCGTTGTTGTTGCGGTTGTTGTTGTTGTTGTTGTCGGTGCTGTTGTCGTTGTTGTTGCGGTTGTTGTTGTTGTTGTCATTGCTGTTGTTGTTGTTGTCGGTGCTGTTGTCGTTGTTGTTGCGGTTGTTGTTGTTGTTGTCGGTGCTGTTGTTGTTGTTGCGGTTGTTGTTGTTGTTGTGTTTTGACGCACCTGTACGTATTCGCCATGCCATAGCATGGCGGCCAAATCGCTCAGAGACACCGGCTTCGGGTCGATCAGCTGACGACGACGACGACGCAGGCCCAGACGAAAACGATCACGACAACGTTGGCGGACCGGCCAACGCCAATGATAGGCCGTCTAGGCCAAATCAGGCGAAGCCAACAGCCCAGTCAAGCCGCTCCAGATGGCTGCTCCATGATCAGGAGCTGCTGGGAGTTATGTCTCTCTCGCGTGCTCTCAGCCATTCCTCGCCTCTCGTTCTCCCTCTCGCTCTCTTTCTAGACTTGTTTCTAACAATATATATTTTACTCTTTCTTTTTCTCAGTCTCCCTTTGTCTAGCACACTGCTCGCGCTTGTTTCTTCGCTTTCTCTCTTCGGATTCACTTCTAAGAGGTTGTGTGTGGGCGAATGAAGGAGAGAAAGTAAAGAATCTATGATCATGGCGCAGACGACTACAACAACAAGAACAGCAACGCCAACAACAATAAACAACAACGCTCACAACAATAAACAACAACGCCCACAACAAGAACAATAACAACAGGAACAACACCAACAACAATAATAACAACAACAACAACAACAACACCAACCACAACAACAATAACAAGACGGCGGCGGCGGCGTCCGCGACGACGACGACGACGACAGGTTTAAAGCGAGCGGCTTGTGGAAAGTAAGTGAAGTTTGTGGAAGGTCCTGTCCGCTCCAACGGGCATGAACACATACATAGATGCACACATGACATGACATGGCATACAAGAAGCAGCAGCCGCAGCCCATGTATGTACATAGCGTGGCAGCCTTAGCTTCGCATCTTCGACGCGTTGAGAGCTACACATGTGCGGCTGTGGCTGCGGGTGTTTGTGTGTATTTGCTATCGGTGCTGCTCCATGCTGCGTAACATATCTTTGTGTGTGCGGCTCGCCTTCTTCCCTCTGCTTCTTCAGTTTCATCGTTGATGTGCGGGATCGATAGTTTGCTATGTGTCAGCCAGCCTCGCTGGTAGCCTCGGCTGGGGTGTTTACATGTATCGTACGTACCGCAAGTTGTCAATACGGCACATAGGCTATTAGCCACACGATTCGATAGGCCTCGATCACGCTCGATTTAGGCTTGTGTCACGTCACGGCCGTTGTTAGTGTTGCTGTTGTTGGCGTGATTGTTGTTATTGTTGTTGTTGTTGTTGGCGTGATTGTTGTTATTGTTATTGTTGTTGTTGTTGGCGTGATTGTTATTGTAGTTGTTGTTGGCGTGATTGCTGTTATTGTTGTTGCTGTCGTCATTAGCGTGATTGTTGTTACTGGCATTGTCGTTGTCGTCGTCGTCACCATTCTCGTCGACAACAACGTCAATCCGATTCGAATGTCAATTCGACCATAAATTTGAAAACGTCGGCGACATCGTTAGCTCCGTCGTAGGAGGGATCGGCCTCCATCGGCCGAAGATGGCGGCGGTATGACAGAGCTACACAACATACTCGCGCATACAAACGTGCGTATGCACGCGTCCTTGTGTACTCGCATACGTCTGTATGTTACATACAAACGTATACAAACGTATAGACGTGCATAGCCTACTTTTGTCCGTACAGACGTCGTACAACATATGTGCATGCGTCACATCGGCACATCAGCATAGCGTCGTCACAAGTTCAATCGACTTCTCTCAATTTTTCTTGACTACCTTTTCCTCTCGTATCTTCATTTATCTATTTTTCTCGCCCCCACACCTCTCTCTTGCTCTCCCTCTCTCTCTTTTGCTCTCTCTCTCTCTCTCACTATTCCTCTTCCTCTCCTGTCTCATTTGCGGGTGTGAGGAAAGGCTTGTCGGTATTATTGTTAGATGGTGGTTGTCGTATGTTGTTCTGGTTGTTGTTGTTGTTGATGATGATGACGACGACAATCTTCGTTATTTGCTGCGAGATTGAGAAGCGGCGAGGCGACAGCAGGTTGGGCCTCCCTCAGCCCAACTCCAGCCTGTCTCGGCCTGGGTGGCCGCATAGAGAGGCCAGGTCAACGATGAAAGAAGCGGGGCGACGGAGAGCGGCAGCAATCAACACAGAAATAAGTACATAGATAGTTAGGTAGATCGAAAGAAAGGTGTACGTTGAATGACAGGAGCAGCACTGATGCAGCATCGATAGTTGTTTAGGCGACTTCATGTGCGAATACTACAACCGATTGTTCTACGGGTATTGACCATCGACCTTAAAAACGTGCCGACACGACGCTTGTCGGACGCCCACCGTACAGCTAACTAGCAAACCTGAATCCCAGCTTGCTAAGAAAGAAAAACGATATAAGATCTAGATCGATTGGGTAGGTGCAAATCTTCAACCCCAAATCGCGAGACAAGAATAGGAAAACCAATAGTGAAAATAGCTGTAACGCTAATTTATCTAGACGTCCTGTAGCTTATGGGAGCTTCAGGATATTCGTCTATTTACTATAACTGTAAGGGGTTTCTCCAAGTTTCTCCAACCTCCAAAATGCTAACATAACAAAGATAGATAAACAAATTGACGTTACCACACGGAGTCATCATCTTGCTTGCATCTTAAACACCGTTTCGAATCTGTGTGTGTGTCGTGATCCGTGGTAAGCTGTCTCGTTCAGCACTTTGTTGCCGTAAATCTACAGTGGCTTACATAAGATATTGGCCATATGCAAGTAACAGTATGAACACAACAGAATCATTTGCCTACTTGTTCTACTCGAGCAAGGTGATGTCAAGCTGTCGGTGTCGAGATCTCACAGCCTTTGTCTTCCCTGTTATTGTTGTTGTTGTTGTTGTTTTGCCCTGCTACAGCGTTTCCCTGCATTACTGTTGTTATTGTTGCGCTTTTGCTGTTGCAGCTACTGTATTGTTGCTCACATTGTGTTCCCGCTATTACTATGCTGATTGTGGTCATTGCCTATCTTACATTTAGTTCTCTAGCACTTACGGTTTTTTCTAATGAGCAATAGATAGTAGACATCATTGTCTCCACAAACTCACCCTCTCTGCAATAACGTGGCAAGTTTGCTGTCAAAACGTTTGCTTGGCAGAAGCATACAATACATAATACGTTATTGAGAAAGATGTTCAACCTGTTCATAACCCTCAGCATGTGAAAAACCCAGTCGAGAGCGAATATCCGAACGCCACTTTCACTAGGTTTGGAAATAAACGTCTTCTGTAGTCCGAGCAAGTTCGTTTCCTTATCAGTCTTTCCTAAAAATTTAAAGTTTTATGTCTTCATATGCAACTCTAAGAAGTCGGCTGCTACAAGGATTTCTTTGCCAATCTTCTCTGCCACATCAGACTGTCGCCTCTTACAGCACTGCGTTTACACACATTTTGGTTTTCACCTCATATATATATATAGATATACTATTCCTTATATATCTCTAAAGCAGCATCATTAACTGGATGACACAGAATGCTGACGACAATTGCCTAAGCAGAGTACACAAATTCGCTCTCTGTATTAAGCCGTCAGCTTGTCGATCTGTAACGTGATCGGTTAGATTGATGCCAATTAACTACATCGGAGGCGATGTGAACTGCACAGAACACAGCCGCTAATGGTAGAGCTAGAACAGATCGAGCCAAAACAATGCCTTTTAATTGTAAGATATTTTCAAAAATCTAAATAACGTACATTGTATAATACTGGCCACCACTTTAAAGTACATAGCAAAGAGCGAGAGAGAGAGAGAGAGAAAGAGAGATATTCACTCATATTTAGCTTACTGTTTCATTCTCAAAGGCATCTCAAAACACGTTTCACTGTAGATCACTACGTGCTCCACGACTGCACACAACTCTCTAGCGGCGACACGCCGTTTGGCTACGTACAATTTACAAATGGCTCGTTTGCAGTCGAACCGGTGCTTGCCCCACGAAAAATAGTGACACATAGTCACACGTTTTGTCGCCACTGGATAATTGCGTGCGTGTAGTTGTACACTGTAAAATCTAAAGAAGCCTTTTTGGCATGTTCTTAACAACTGAACAATTAAGATTAATTAGACGTTGGGAGGACTTGTTTTTTTCCCATCTGTGGCAACGTGTCTCTCGTCAGTACGTTGTGCATGCTCTTGAGTCTTCGAGAGCGGGGAGGGCCTCACCGGGTCGACGTCCCTGAGGCCTTGCTGGCCAGGACGACTGGCGGACATTACACAGCCGTGTCATGCTCGAGACGAATAACGGTTTCAAAGTTTAGGTGTTGTCGCTGTTGTTGTTGATGTTCTTGCGATTGCCACGTTTTACGGCCACAGCACCCTTTTGCGTGCTCGAGCAGAGCGAATATTTTTACTACTACTACCACTACTACTAATACTGCTACTACTACTACGCCGACTACGAGTATAGTATTTCCCTCGCGCTCGGCGGTACCGTCCGCGCTCTACTGGTACGAATGCATTTATTACAGTGGAAGCATCAGTATGCTCTCGTTGTCTGTCTGCCTGCTGCTTTCCAGCTATTCGAAAATACATATGCATGCGCAGTATCCTATGAAGTGCGCGCATATATATACTTATAAATATATATATATATATATATATATATATATATATATATATATAAGCCCTACACTGTTCAGAATATGCGTAAAATGTAATACGTCAGGAAATGGCGGCAATGATGCGTGTTAATTGCTCCATGTTTATGCATATACATATATGTATATATATATATATATATATATATATATATATATCAGGGGGAACTATAGGAAAAGGAAACAGAGTGTGGAAACCAGAACACAGGGACTTTTAAAGCTGACATTAAACATGCTATGCACGTGAGCGTCACGACAGGCGTCGCCTAGCTCTGGGCGAACATGACCGCCGTGTAGAGACAAAGAGAGCTGCATACACACATATGTAGAGCATAGAAAGGGGCCTCTGTGAACACGCTACGACCCCGGCGGGCAAGCGAACGCTGTCAGTACCAGCCAAGCCGCAGTCATTCCATACCAGACCAGACTACTGCCACAGCCACAATGCTGGGAGTCATCGCTGTCGATAGAGCTACGGGTGTCAGTCGCATCTTAGCTAGGCGGCCTCCGTTTCCAGCCTTAAGAGACAAACTGAGGAAGGAAAGATACCAACAAAAAAAAACAAGCTTTTCCAGTGGGCCCCCACTGTGTGTGATCTAAACATTAGTGGCCGAGTGTGTCGCCAGCCTAGTGGCCTTCTGCACTTCTCTGGTACGAGCGACCACGGTGGCTACGTCTAGATCGACCTGGTTCAGTTCTCGCCAAAATTCCCCATCGCTCTAGGGTCCGCTCGGAGCACAGGCCTAACTCGAATCAGGACGACCATGACCTGCCGACAGGCAGGTCTGGCAGGACAGCAGATCAGGATGTTAATGCTGTCAATGCTGCTACTGCTGCTGCTACTACTGTTGCCGCTTCTGTTCCGAAACGGACAAAACGAAAGCGACGCAGGGGCTGGCCAGGCCCCTTTTATGGCTTTCGTTTCGTGCATTTGGCGTTGGCCGAGTTGACCTCTGGCGTATCTCCTATACAAGCTAACGTCGTGGTATCTTACTGCCGGCCTGCACGACCAGGCACGCTGACGTTTGTGCACTCCACAGAGGACGGAAGATTGTGGACAGTCAAGCGCGTAGTCACCGATTAAGTGATTTCCAGCTGAGTTGTGGCGAAATCTTGCCCTTTAGAAAGGAAATGATAACAAAAAGGCAGAACCAGATAGGCAACGGAAGAACGGAGCGGGCGGTATACACACCTAGAGGACACACACACAAAGAATACATATACCTAGAATACATATAAGTAGAGGATGCACAACGAGGTAGTTAGAAACAGAGAAAGAAAGGCGTCAAACCAGAGAGTGCTGAAAAAATCTATGATAAAACTCTAAGATAACTATGATAAAAGGAGTTTTCGCTGGTTTTAAAACTGTTCTCAAGATTTTTTGAAGAAATTGACGACTGATGGGTCCAATAGAGTTTTTTTTCTAATAGTTTGCCGGTAGGTCATATTGTGTCAGACACCCGCAATGCTGTCGACTGTCTTTACCGTGGCTTTTAATGAACAATGCCACGGATCCTCTTTATCTACGATGTCCAAGAGTTATTTGTAATGGTTTGGTAAAACCATACATATATATGTATATAAATCCGCAAGTCTCCTTCGTCGACGCTATAAGCTGTATTTTGATCATCAATTACAGGGCGCACCTTGGGACCCGTTAACTTATGCAATGAACACATGATATATATATATATATATATATATATATATGATGTGACGAAAGATCCGTTACAAAAAGTATCTCTACCTATGAGAGGGCGTATCTTCGAACTAGTGAGAGAGATCATAAGGGAGACGGCAGTGACCGTGTCAGTCTCAGTTCATTACTGCGTTCCAACCAGAAAATTTCGTTCCGGCTGGGTCTGTGGGCGGGGAGGGTGCTTGTAGGGCTCTTCTCGCTTTGCCTTTGACCTCCGGATGTCTAAACTTTTAAGACGCCTCAGCTGGTGTAGGCCGTCGGAATAATAAATGCACCCTCGCAGATGTTGCACTTATTTTTTTGTGCAAAATAAGAAAATAGCCAAATTCATGCAAAATGAACTGGTATTCAACATGATAAAACGCTCGTAGGAACTGTACTGTGGCACGCTTCAATAATAGTAATTGACAAACATAAATGGAGGATATCAGATATAAACTGGATCCCGGCTATTTGGAAGCGCAATTAATGTGGCTTGTCCAGCATAATTTCTAGATGTGGAGACTAGCTTACAGCCCAGCCATCTCCACATTTAGAAATTATGCTGGACAAGCAACATTACGCATGGCTACTGCTGTCACAATATAAGCTCTAATATACGAACCCTTTCATCTCGCAGCATGCGGAAATGAAGTTTAGGAAGGCAAGGTTGCTTTCCTAAACGACTTTATAATAATAATAATAACAATAATAATAATAATAATAATAATAATAATAATAATAATAATAATAATAATAATAATAATAATAATAATATTATAGGCGCTCCCATATGTGAGCCATACGAGTGTAAGGCGTGTGGAAAAACAGTGGATGAGGACGGACTGCACACTTTGAGCTGCACTAAAAGTTCTGGTAGGGCTCCCAGACACGCGGAAATCAACGCGATCCAAAAGAAGGCTCTTCGTAGAGCCGGGATACCAAGCACCCTGAAGCCCAGGTTGGGCCTCGAAGACGACAAAAGACCAGACGGCGTCACCATCCCGCCATGGTCCAAGGACAAATGCCTGGTATGGGATGCCACGGTATCATGTACAGTAGCTCCTGATACCTGATGCACAGCGTCATCAGGTCAGGGTGGGTTGCTGAACATGCCGAGATCGCAAAGAAACGCAAATACTTTGATTTGGGGAGAAGATATCACTTCGTACCCGTCGCCATGGAAACGATGGGCCCGACCAGCAAGAGCACAAGTATCCTCCTCAAAGACCTAGGTGTCAAAATTAGCGCTAACACGGGTGACCAGTACGAGGGCGAGTTTCTGCGCCAGGAACTCTCGCTCGCAGTGTGTAGGGGAAACGCCGCCGCTACCGTCGGCTCTATGGATTGAGAAGGGGGGGGGGTGAACCTACGCGGGTACACGTTTGGGTACTACAATTGTAGGGAAATACTGAAAAATTGAATAAATAATAATAATAATAATAACAATAATAATTTTAATAATAATAAAAATAATAATAATAATAATAATAATAATAATAATTATTATTATTATTATTATTATTATTATTATTATTATTATTATTATTTCCATTACCACAACCCATGAAACCCATCTTAGCCGAATTAACTGCATAGACGGAGAAGGAAGCGTTACAAGATTAGCGTGAAATTCACAACGCAATGTGCGTTTATATAGGGAGTATCTGAGTGAAGAGTTGACCGTATAATGCGTTCCAGAATGTTAATAACTCAATGATCTTCGATGCGCTAAAGCAACGCCCGACAAGAAAATAATAGTCATTTAAGCACTGCAATCGAAGAAAACCCAAACATTTGTGTGCGTCACTAGGACCTGAATGCCTATTCGCCGCATATAATTCAACATGATTGCCTTAGAGTTAAATGTTAAAAAGTTGCTCATTTGGTCCCTCAAAGCTGGCTGAGCGGCTAAGTGCCTATTTTATATAGATTTCTGAAGAATTATAGAAAACCTTTAAAAATGGGCACTTAGCCGACATCTCAAAACTTACACAAATACATTTATATGCTCCATAGTAATTACTAGTAGACTGCTGAGTACTAGCGGCGAAGACGAGCTCTAGCGGGTGATCACAAAGAGGTTGTTACCGTTTTTATTACCAGAAGTGTTGCCGGGGGGACAAGTTTTGACAATCATGAAGCTCGGAATTGCCTAACAGACATGCTTGCCGAAATTACGAGACAGCATTCTCAGGATTCGTTTTGGCTGTGGTTCCTCAACCACAAAAGCGCCTCTATTCACACAACTCATCAGTCGCGAGACTCTTCTCAAAATGCGGAGATCACTAGCTAACAATGCAGACACCTCTTGTTCACCTACAAAGTCTTCGTTTGACTTGTTTTTAATCCCAACTGTTAAGAAACCGCGCGTAGAAAACGCTGCAAGCACAGTTTTTGCAAGCCGTTTGACCCTGTTAGCCGAATTAACCAAACGGATTACAAGGCATTCATTTAAGAAGTTCACAAGGCAAAGCGTGCTTCCGCAGGTTAGTCTAAAGATAGAGATGACCGTCCAATGCGTTACGGAGAGTAATTGCGTTACGTTAGAATGTATTTGTTCGACAAGATCGCAGATAGCTGTGTGGATTTTTGTCGGCCATGCTCAAAAAAAGAAAGAAAAATTGGACATGGTTACTATGACAGGGCACGGCCGCCACCTTGTCCATGCTTATTTTAACATGTTTCTCGACGATTTATATAGGCACCTCGTATCAAAACGGATAAAATAAGAACGTACCACTAACATATGTGCGTATTCAGTTTACGCACTCAGTGGCTTTAGTTGACCTCAACGCTTCGAGGGTGGCTGCAGTGATAGAGAAACACGGCATTGATAGCAAGGATATATGATTCTTAATTTAGCCTTATCAGCGTCGACCGTATCGTGTGCGGCCTTGATTCGTGTATGCAGAGCTAGCGCACATGCTATAATAACAGGTTCAGTACAGACATTTAAATACATATATATATATATATATATATATATATATACATATATGGCTTATTTAAACAAATTACATTACAGGCATTTCTCAACTCTAGACGCAGCCAAAGCCTGACAGATGTATCTAATTTCCGCATATATTGGCCACTCCAGAGATTTAAAAGTTAACGCCATACGCATGGTTAAACAGCTGTCGCGGGTCGTCCCTATGAAGAAAACTCCGGGATAACGTATTTTACAGATGCCTTTAATCGAAACAAATCAGCAGCGAAAACTCTATTGAGACTCCAGTCTAGAGTTGCGAATTGAGCGAGCAGTAACCACACCACGTAACGTATGCCAATAAGTGCCCACGGAAATACGTGTGCGACCACGGTGCGCAATGTGACTCGACGTACAACTGTTTGATGGACCATTAAAAAGTTGCACGACGGCCAATTGCATCGTTGTCCGCTCGCTCATCATTGCCCGTCTATTATTGTCCCGGAGGAAGACTGGGACCGGACATGAGTCAAAGAGTTTGCCTTCTTCCTGGCACTTGCCAGTCGCCTCTGCAATCAGTGCACGGCACCTATCAGTACTGCTTTCTCTTTTGCGGCTGCTCGCAGTTCGTGTATCAGTAGTATGGTTGTTTACTACTTTTGATGACGGTCTCAATTGTCGTCGTCGTCGTCGTCGTCGTTGTGTTGTTGTTGCTTTGCTTTATTGTTGTTTATCATCTTCTTCTTTCTCCTTGTCCTCTTTTTCAACAACAACAACAACAACGAGGACGACCATGACTGTTTAAACAACAACAACAACAACAACACCTACAATAGACACAGCACTGGCAACAACAACCACAACAACAACAACGACAACGACGACAAGAACAACAACAACACTTACAATAGACGCAACACTGACAACAACAACAACAACGGCAACACCATCAAGAAGAAGAACAACAACAACGGCAACAACAACAACAACAACAAGAACAAGATCAACAACAACATCTACAATAGACACAACACTGACAACAACAGCAACAACAAGAACAACAACAATGGCGACGATAACAACAACAGCAGCGACAACAACAACAACAACAACAACGACAACTGTCGCTGCCACATCTTTAACTGCGGCTGTGAGACACAATTCGTGCTGTTCAACTCTTCGACGTGTTGCCGCCGCCTGTAGCCAGCCAGCCTACCGTCCGTCCGTCTGTCCGTTCGTCCGTTTGTGGGGTTCATCCGTCCGGCGGCCTTTCCTCCGGCTGCCCGTTGGTGCCAGATGAGAAAGAAGAAGGAGGCGTTTCTTCCCCCTATACTATGGATGCTCCTATGGATGAATGCGGCGGCCTGACGCTGACGGCAAAGACGACAGCGACTGACGCACAGCACAACACAACGACGGGCAAGACAAGCGCGGACTCGACCGGTATGGTATCGTCATCATCATCATCGTCCTCATCATCATCATCATTATCATCACCATCGTCATCACCATCATCACCATCATCATCATCATCATTGGCCTCCTGTCACTCGGATCGATCGGCTCAACTCGGTGCGGCGTCGATTTCCTGTCATTCAGTCGGTGTTGTTCGTCGCTGCGTCGGCGGCAGACCGGAGACAGAGAAATGAAACTGCTTCTGCTCTGCTCCTGCTGCTGTTGGTCCTGCTACTGGTGTTGCTCTAGCACGGCTACTGTGAGCGACACTTCTCCGGAGTCAAAGAGTGTATGAATATATATTATATATATATATATATATATATATATATATATATATATATATATATATATATATATATATATATATATATATATATATATATATATATATATATAGGGAGCAATAGGCGATACGCTTGAGCAGACAAGATGTACTGCTTGCTTGCCTGATGTTGTTGTTGTTGTGATTGTTGTTGTTGTTGGTGTTGTTTCTTTAGTCGTTGCTATTGTTGGTTGTCGCGTTGGTTGAGATGCTGATGGCCGCCCCAGCAGCGGCCGTTGATTCCCGTTGATGATGTTCTTGCACCACTCCACCATCATCAGTTGGTTGACGTTGCCGTGGGTTCGATCGCTGCGTTGACGCTAGTTTTACCGTGGTGTTACCGCATATATATATATATATATACGTATATATATATATATATTATATATATATATATATATATATATATATACGTATATATATATATATTTATATATATATATATATATATATATATATACTTCTATGTGTGAATATGCGGCCTGTCGAACGTCAACGGAGCGGATGACGGCGGTATTCGCTGGTGCCCACTTACTGCTGCTGCTGCTGCTGGTTCTGATATTCTCGCCTGCTCTTCCGTCGCTCACTACTGCTGTAACGATTACGAGATCTACGTCTACAACATCTTCGTCGACAACGACGACTTTCTACTACCGTGTCTAGTACTACGAATACTATTACTACTACTATTACTACTACTATTTCTACGACTACTGCTGCGACTACCAGCCAAAGGTGGTGTCTGAGATGACTTGTGTGACTGTGTTGGCCGGCCGCGGTTTTCTTTGCTGTTGCTCTGTGAACCTTGTCGTCGGCGGCAGAAGCCAAGCACCGCCTACCTGAACCACCACCACCACCACCGACGCCTACCTGAACCACCATCACCACCACAACAACTGGGCTGGCTACTCCTACGCCCACTATGCTGACTGCTGCTGCTGGGCAACTGCGACTACAGGTGGAGTAGGAGTAGGAGGTGGTGGTGGGATGTCATCTCGTCGTCGTACCTGGCGAGAACCTGGCTTCGGCGTCGGCGTTTCCTCCTACGATGCGGCGGTGGCGGCGGCTGCTACTGCTACTGCTGTTGCTAGTATAGGAAGCAGTTTTCAGCAGGCGTTGTCATCGTCGTAGTTATCGTTGTTCTTTTATTGTTGTTGTTATTTGTGTTGTTGTTGTTTTATTGTTGTTATCGCTGATGTTGCCTCGTTCAAGACTGTTTTCTTTGTAGTAGTTATTCTCGTGGTTTCTGCTGTTGTTGTTGCTGCTGACGTTGTTGTTGTTGTTGCTGCTGACGTAGATATTGTTGTTGTTTTCGTGGTTGTTGCTGCTGTTGTGTTTGTGGTTATTGTTGTTGTTGTCATCATCCTTATTGTTGTTGTTGTGGTCCTCGTTGGCGTCCGTCTTCGTCCGGACCTCATTCGAACATCGATGAAGTTCTTTCGTCGACTAACAGAGAATAAGATCTTCGTCTTCATGATCATCATGATGAGGCTGCCGCTGCTGCTGCTGTTGCTGTTGATGAAGCCAACGTCGAGAACGACGTCAATGAGATCGATGATGGGGGAATGATGATGGCGGTGACGGTGGCGGTGACGGTGGCGTTGTCGACAACGACGAAAAAACTCGACTCGAACGAACAACACGGCCAACCGACAACCTACCTACAGCGAACGTCGTGCAGCAGACGAAACGTGGCTATTCGAGGAGGCCAAGACCAAGAAAGATCGAAGCGCCTCAACGAGGCGGGCGGGCGGCCGGGCGGCCGAGCGAGCGGGAGGCTGAGATGGGAACAGTGATTTGGGATGGCGACGTCGATGCGACTACCCCCGAGGGTTCGAGGGGGTTCGAGCGTCTCCCGCCGTCGTTGCCGTAGCTGTTACAGCCCGTCACCATCACCATCACCACCACCACCACTGCTGCCAACAAGATGACGGGCGATTCCCTCGTGGCGAGTGGCGACGTTGCTCGATAGGATAATAACGTCTGTGATTGAAGTTGCTGCAGCCACCAACAACAGCAGCAGCAGCAGCGGTAGCAGAGGCGAGCTGAATAGTTTGTGCGTTCCCGGTGGCACTTTTTGTGTTGGCAATTTTTTTTCGGTTCGTGTTGTTTTCGTTCGCTATTGTAGTTGTCATCTTCGTCTTGTTTTTTGTTGTTGTTGTTGTTGTTGCCGCCGATTTTGACGTGTCGGGCATGCATTTTTGTCTGTTGTATGTTTGCGAGTACAATCGACTACTACGGAATGGTGCGACTATGGTGGCGCTTACGACAACTGCCATCGTCGTTGAAGTTGGTTGGTTGGTCCTCTAGGCATTTGGCTCGGTGGTTGTGTATGTGTCTTTCTGTCTGTCTGTCGGTCTGTCGGTCTGTATGTCCGTCAGTCCGTCCGCCTGTTTCAAAACGTCTCGAACGTCGAACGTGATGCACTTGCGGCCAGCCTCTGCGCCAACCTGAGATCTACCGGCTGCGTCAGCTGGCCTACAGACATTGAGGATGAAGAGTTCTTTTGAGCGTCTTTCGTCTCCGTCATCAACACCAGCTCCGCCACCGCCGTTGCCGCCATCAGCAGCAGCAGCGGCAACAACAACCGCAACAACAACAACAACAACAACAACAACAACAACAACAACAACAACAACAACAACAACAACAACAACAACAACAGCAGCAGCAGCAGCAGCAGCAACAACAACAGCAGCAACTTTCTCCTGAAGTCGCCGTAAAGATGCTGAAAGCACTGACGGCTTCACAGACACACCAGTGAAACCTGACGGCGGTCGTCGTCATCATCATCATCACCACCACCACCACCTCATCCAACCCCACCACTACCACCCCCACCAACACCATCATCATCATCATCATCACCACCACTATTATTATTATCGTTGTCATTGTCGTCCTCATCCACATCGACGCTGTCGTGTTCATCTGTCGGCGAAGATTGCCGCCGGAGAAAGCTACTGTTTTTTTGGCGGCTACGCAGGCTGTGTTAAAAATGATAGGTGTATATATATATATTGAAATCAAAACGAAGATCACCCCCCACCCGCTCACTATATATCAATAAATAAAACGCATTCGTCTTGGTCCAGTAGTAACGAGCGCCGGTTTTTCTGGCGCCGCCTCCGCCGGCGCGCCCGAGCCACCGACGTTATTATTGTGGCTTCCTTGCCGACAATCTCTGTGTTGGCGGGCAGACCAAACAAGGAATAGCCTGGCTTTTTTTTGCTTGACAGTTCATTAAGTTGACTTGTGCGAGCAAGTGAACGAACGAACACGAACGAGTGTGCGGGTCACTCACTGTTATGTCATGTAAGCCACCAGTATCGCATGTGTACGTGTCAGGTCAGGTGTATGCACCCCCCACCCCCCAGAATCAATCGCTAAAGCCACAAGAGGAGTGACCGCGAGGGGTCGACCTTCTTCACCACGACCACGACCCCCACCACCAGGGCATATATTCCTTTCCTGTCTTGGACCGAGACCAACATGGCGTGGGGGGGGGGGGGGGGGCGAGACCAACGTGGCGGGCCGAGAGATAGTTAGTGGCGGGAGTAACTATGACTCTCTTACCGGCCTTGGTCTGCTGGTGTGCGACTTCCGCGCGCTGCGGGGACCTTCACTGGCCCACATGTAAGTTAGTCAGACGGTGTAAACTCCCTAAAGTAACTTTCCCGAGGTCACTTTTGTTGGCGCGGGAGGCAAGGCATACGATATCGGTTGGGTGGCAACGAATTTATATTGTCATCCTGTCGTGGCCCATTCGAGGGCTGTTAAGGCTATTTCGTTAATACGGGGAAAGTGTTCTGCGCACGGTCCCCGGGCTACACGGTTAATGCCCCGGGCTTTAGCAACCTGGGAGTACCGTGTGGGACGCCTGCTGCCTTGGCTTAATAGGCACAAAGAAAGCGAGACCACCACACAAAGGCAGAACGCCGGTCGGGAGGACCTTTTGGCTCCTCGGCTTAAGCAGTGGGGCCCCCCTGCCCTGGAGTGGTCGTAAGTGCCCCTTATGGGGTGCGAAGTATATTCTGGGGTGTAACGCGGGATCGCGAGGTTAAGAGTTCTAACCGGTACGGTGTAGTAGTGTGGTACTTCCATGCGGAACCCCGATAGGGGGAAAGTGTGGGGGGTCCTCCGGCCTGTCAATTCGGGCGCGGGGGGCACTCCTGCCATAGTGGCGCTCGTATTAGAGCGCGGAAAATGGCGGGAGTGTAAGTATATCTCTCTTTTAGTAGCCTTTGGGTATACGAGTATGACTCTGTGTGCGTGCAGTCCCCCACACACGAATAGACAGCGGTAGACTGTATTATGCATACGATCCTCGCCCACACACGCAGAAAGCAAGACGCAAATAAACATACATTTGCAGTATGCGTGTATAACCGATAATGAGTGCTTGCGGCTGGTGGCATTCGACATTCATCCGTCAATACGCCCGCGGAGTGCAGCAAGCTAGCGTATATATAGGCAAATACAATAGGACATGACTAATTCATAGATCCTGAAACTGAATGACTAATTAATAGATTCTGGACTAGGACAAACGTCGTGCACTCGCTGCCGCCACTTCAATACCATTTGCCCATCGCTACGCGCGCGGCCTGTAACGATACAGCAACGGGACCATACTTCGAAAACGTTCGAGGCGTGTCACCATGGCGAGTCGGGGAGCGTGGGAGGTCGTAACACAGCATCAGCATCAGGTCGACGATGAACGAAAAAGAAGACTTGTATAGCTTGTCTCAAACACAACAAAGAAATGCCCGTTGCCAGAAATGTCACAATCACATGAGTGAGATGAGATCACATGAGAGAAAAATGCACAGCGCTGGACCGAAAATCGTTGCACTACTTCTCTCGTCGGAAGCGTGAAGAAGATAGAGCTTTATGAAGATACATTTGAAATGTATATTATACTCAATTTGAGTGAAATAAACCTAATTGTAAAAACTAGAACAAAACGAAACTATAAAACAGTGTAAACCACGCAAAAATAGACACACGAGCCGAGAACGACAGATGTTAATACTAAACGTGCATAGCTCTACAGAAATATGTATTGTGTATTTAAACATACGCACGCCTTAATTAACTATGGGCAATTGACGTACGTCCCAAAATGTAGCTGTTGCTAGGGGAAAGGTTACATTATAACGGAATTCGGTGTAGCTGTGTACTGTGTTCTTCGTATAATAACGTTTTGGTTACAGACAACACGGTTGTTATGCGTGCGGTCACTGCACATTTTTAATCGAACTGCCATAAAAGCTGCAAATTTGTAGTACAGCCGAAATCTTTATTGCTTTTTTTTATTGCTTGTCGGGTGTTTGCACTATTTGATTGTATGATACAGAAAGTTCCAGATTAAAGAGCCGCATCAGCTGCGCCCGATCCGCGCTAAGCCATGCATTTCTCGAATGTATGCTTCGAACGTCGTCGTCATTTCTTCTTCTTTTCGAGTCACAGATTGTCGCATATTCGCGACGAAGACGGTCCGATACGATGCAACATTTTCTGAACGCACCGTTGTCCGTGAGGAATTGGATGGTCCCGCGTAGCTTGGCCCGCCTGGGTACACCGCCACCCCCCCCCCCATACAGCCCACGCTGCTTACAGTGGGGCATAATGTCATCTACTACCAGTAGACAGGTTACTGAATTCGTTTGAAATTCAGTACGTTTTAAACTGAGTCCTCCCGGAAGCAGAAAAAATATGCTATCTTCCTGCCAAGACAAAACGCAACTTGATGTAAGTTTTTAAACCTGCCAAAAGAAAAATAGCTGAGTTTGACAGTATTGAGGCATATCTACCGTACACCCCGACCTTGCACTATATGGTTTTTCTACATCAGATTACTGTTTACTAGAGACAACTGAAGATTTACTTTGCATAGGGATATGGAGTGGCAGCGTGGGTAAAGGGCTAGTGCGCTTGGCATTGTCGCCATCTACCAAGGTGTCGCCGGAGTGATCCCCGTTATTGATCGAACTTTCCTTGAGCGGTGCTCATTGAGCATAGATGATAAATCATACCGCTGAGGGTCAGTGACCGTGCTGCCAAGACAATATATGCCTCACGGCGACTCCAAGCTCGTAAAGGACGGGGGATGGTCTAGAATTTGAAAACAAGTTCCTTAAACATTTACGTATAGAGAAGACTTTGCCGTCTTTTAATATAAACACTTTTCAGAACAAGGAATCAAAAACATTTATTGGTCTTTGGCAGCCTGTCACTAGAAATGGGGAAAGTATTTCAATGAATAGGAAATTATTATTATTAATGTGCAAGATTTCCAATCTAATGGCAAAACCAAATGCGTATATATATATATATATATATATATATATACCTATATATATATATATATATATATATATATATATATATATATATATATATATATATATATATATATATATTAGTGTTGTCGAGTTCTGTATGGATATTGAATTAGGTTGCTGATTACAACCGTATCGTGCCCTTTGACGTGTGCCTTTTTAATATTATATTTGTTAACACAAAAGGCAAAAATACATTTGTCCCTGTTCGAGATTTGTTATCACTCTTCCTGTTCCTAAAAAAAATGCTACTTATCAAAGCCTTTTGTCCCTTTGCGCATTCGATGCTATGATTTATAGATGTATCCAAGATGCAGATAACTACGTATGAATGCCATAAAAGTCAGCAATAGTTGTTGTACCCTTGATCTAGCTCGCGGGGCAGACTTGTCAAAAACGTGCTGCCTCCGCGGCCAGGCTTTTAGACGGACTTACATGCTCGTCTTTAGTCTTTGAAGAGGTGTTGGTGAACTCTAGCTGCAGACAATAGCGGAAGTTATCTTTGCCGTGTGTATGTATATATATATATATATATATATATATATATATATATATATATTTATATGAGAGGACAAAACGTCATTGGACTTTTTCAATTTTGGACTAAATCTAAATTGCGAACGAATTTACCCGTTTCATTCAAAAAGTACTCTCCATTGTTAGCCACAACCATTCCTCTCTGTAGACCAGACTATCAACTCTTTTGGCAAATAATTCTGGTTTATTCATCCTAAGGAATGTTCCAAAGGCTATTTTTACTGCTTCTGGTGAAGTGAATTTCTTCCCCCTTTTGATAGTTCTGCAGACATCTGAAAAGGTGTCGCTCGACGGTGCGATGTCCGATGAGTACGGTGGATGCGGCAAAAAGAAACCAGGAAGGGGCTAGAAGCGGAGATTGCAATAGTATAGCTCTCAATATCTTACTTATGACCTCCTATATTTGCGCGCAGAAAAATCTTAGGTCGATGGTTAGCTTTAACTTAATTATATATATATATATATATATATATATATATATATATATATATATATATATATATATATATATATATTACTTACAGGATAGAGTAATCTCCAGCACTGGGGTTTCACTCCAGATGACAGCGGGAGTTTCGTAGGGACCCGTTACTATGGAACATCGCCTATGACAATGTACTAAGGCTGCCAGGACCCCCAAGAGGGGTCTATCTGCAGGCCTATGCGGATGACCCAGCAATCATGGTCAAGGCCCGAGCAGCAGAACAATTAGAGCTAGCCGCTAACAAATCGCTCAAGGCAGTCGAAAGATAAATGGAGGGAGCTGGACTGGAACTAGCTCCTGAGAAGTCAGAGGCAGTGCTGCTCATAGGGAAAAAGCACTGCGGAGAGACTAATCTACGACTGCAGGGAACGAGTATTAAATTCAGCAAGGAGGTGAGATACCTAGGCGTCCAACTAGACCGGGGACTCACAGGAATGCCCCACCTGAAGAAGGCAATCAAAAAGGCAAGCAAAGCGGCAAACGAGATCGCCAAAATCCTGCTAAATATCTACGGACCTAGCAGAGCTTCAAGGAGAAGGCTGGTCATGTCAGTGGCGGAATCCATCGTCCTGTACGGCGCACCGGTATGGTTCAAAAAGAAGAGCGGAGAAATACATCGCAAAGGCCTACTCAGAGCTCAACGGGTACCGGCTCTTCGCATTACACAGGCCTACATGACCGTGAGCACGGCGGCAACTTTGGTTCTGGCAGGGACCCCGCCCTGGGACCTCAAAGCAGCTGAAAGACGAAGACTGTGGGAGCGTGGTCCAGATTAGACGACAAAAGAAGCAAATTAAGAGGACACGAAAGTAACACTTCTGCGATGGCAGGCGGAGTGGGAGAGCCACAGGAAGGACGAGGCAGGAGCCAAGGTCCGCGATCTAATACCGAACATCGAAAAATGGCTGAATAGGCCCGGAGGTGACATGGACTTTTTCCTAACGCAAATAGTCACCGGTCACCGAGATTTCCAGTCCTATTTATACAGGATCGGTAAGACGTCTTCGGACACGTGCATGTTCTACACGCTGGGCGTTAAAGATGACGCGGCACATACTCTCCTAGAATGCCCGTGCTGGGAAGAGACTAGACGTAAGGCAAGCAACAGGGTGAGAGATAGTTGGACGAACGCGGGTGCCCAGAGACTTAAACACCCACTCGTGCTCCCGAGAGATGGGCTAGCCCAATTCATGGATTTCATTTACTCGAAACCAGCAGCATGGACCCTTGGAGCAGCAGTTGCACGAGAGGTGCTGACGGCGAAGAAACTATGCGGGACGCAGAGAAGAGCGAGTTACGACAGGATTAGCGCAAGGAGAGGAAATGATTCTCTCTCGTCACAAAGCACGCCAACCGGAGAGCAGACTTCGCCAAACGAGCAGGCGAACCTGGTTCGATAAGTTCGCGCCGAGTCCCACACACCGGAATGGAGATAAGGGGCCGTCTGCCCTCCTCTAGTCTGACGGTGCGTAAAGTAGCATTTCCTCCTCTCTCAAAAAAAAAAAAAAAATATATATATATATATATATATTGATTTTATTTGTATAACTTTCTTATGTTAGCACTTTGGAGTGAAAAATTGTCTCCGCGCACACGTGTGGTCACGGCTTCTCTAACCCAGAATTAGGCCAATTCAACAGTGTGCCCCGAATAGATGCTGCATTTCCTCGTTGAACGTCGAGCGACAGCCTCTAATGCAAGAATCCGGATGCTCTCACAACTTTATTAATTCAGGTACTCTTCGTTGCTAGCCACAACGTTTCCCCATCTGTGCCGATTTCCATGGCAAAAATTATGGTTTTGACATCCCGAGTAATGTCTCCACGTGTGTTTTTATTGCTTCTGGTAAAGTGAATTTCTTTATATATATACGAGGTGTGTTCAAAAAGTATCGCGACTTTTGAATTTTCGCGGGTTACGTATATTCGAATTTCGATTTTTTGTGGCGTTATGTTGGTACTCATGTCTCTCACTTATGCCGACAAGCTCGGCCATTTTGAATGTTCACTTAATTGTTGACAGCTGCTTTGCTTGCACGTGCTTTGGATCGTCTTCGATTTTTACCTATTCAAAAAAATGGATCAAAGAACCTGTATCAAATTTTGTGTGAAAAACGAAATTAAGTGCGCGGATGCATTCCGAATGTTGACTGTGGCATACGGAGAAGCTACCTTGGACCGAAGCAACGTTTATCGGTGGTACAAAATGTTCTCAGAAGGCCGAGAAGATGTGAACGACGAAGAGCGTGCCGGACGCCCGAGCACTTCAACAACAGACGAAAAAATTAATGAAGTGGAGAAAATGGTATTGGCCAATCGTCGAATCACCGTTAGAGAAGTTGCTGAGGACCTAAACATATCGATTGGCTCGTGCCATTCGATTTTTATCAATGATTTGGGCATGAGACGGGTCGCCGCGAAATTCGTACCAAAATTGCTCAATTGCGACCAAAAACAGCATCGCATGAACATTGCTAATGAGATGTTGGACTCTGTCCGCGACGACCCAAATTTGCTCCAGAGGGTCATAACTGGTGACGAATCGTGGGTTTATGGTTATGACGTGGAAACCAAAGCTCAATCATCTCAATGGAAGCTGCCGCACGAACCAAGACCGAAAAAAGCGCGCCAAGTTCGGTCGAATGTGAAAGTTTTGCTGACAGTTTTCTTCGATTGCAGGGGCGTGGTGCGGGGTAGAACGGTCAATAAGGAATATTACCTGCAAGTTATGCGCAATTTGCGCGAAGCAATCCGCCAGAAACGCCCGGATTTGTGGAAGAACAAACATTGGCTTTTGCACCACGATAACGCCCCTGCTCACACATCGTTGCTTGTGCGCGAGTTTTTGACCAAAAACAACACACTAATGATGCCGCAGCCACCGTATTCCCCAGATCTGGCCCCCTGTGACTTTTTCTTGTTCCCTAAACTGAAGAGGCCCATGAAAGGACGACGTTACGCTACGCTTGACGAGATAAAGACGGCATCGAAGGAGGAGCTGAACAAGATTAAAAAAAATGGTTTTTTGAAGTGCTTCGAAGATTGGAAAAACCGTTGGCACAAGTGTATAATATCTCATGGGGATTACTTTGAAGGGGACAAAATAGATATTCATGAATAAATGAATAATTTTTGAAAAAACACAAAAGTCGCGATACTTTTTGAACACACCTCGTATATATATATATATATATATATATACATATATATAATATATATATTCTGCAAACATCTGAAATATTATAATTGGTGGTCATCCCACGGTGCGATGTTCGTTGAGTACCGTACATGCGGCAATCCTTTCCAATAGAAGCTTGTTATCTTGCGCAAGCTGGGTAAACTCAATCCCACTAAACATAGAGCAACATTTAGCGCGAATGGGTTAGTCGCTCTGGCGTCTTCTAGGGAGTTTGTCCTGGGGCTCGGTCACATAGATATCTGTTTTGTTAACATAGCAAATTGTTTTAGAGGTATGGCGGCCATTGAAAAATATATGTCAAAAATTAGTTAAATTCTGATCATTATTATAATTTTATTCAACAAACAAATATGATGCCGGCCAGTTAAAGAGAATCCATATGGCTGAGTAAAAAATATTACTGAAACTATGTATGCTACTAGGGATGAGGACGATAAAACTGAGAATGTGTTTCTCAACGCGTCGACAAAAATCGGGCGTTGAGACAGTCAGTATTGTGTTCCAGATGAGCTTATGTTGGCCTAAAGGACAGCGTGCGCGGAAAACGCGATTTTCGAAGCTCGGACGATAACTGCGTTTCCTAGCACTTGAGCTTTAGCGTGATTATTTTTGGATAGTCCCGTCTCGGTTCTGTACGTTGAGCGCTTACCTAATGTAGAAGGTACTTGTAATGAAGTCCGGAAATGAAGAAGTGTATGTACTCTCTCGAGTCGAGACAGCTTGTGAAAGCACATTATTACTGACTGACAGGTAGTCTGTATAGCAATGCTTGCAAAGGCGATAATAAAAAAAAATTTCAAGAACTGACGCGGCGTTGGTTCGCTGAACATCGAGAGCCATTGTAATAGCCACTCTTCTTATCTCCTCTGCAATGGGAGTGAGTATCCCTCCAAGATACTTACATATGTTCTATATGGCCGGTTCTCCCAACGTTTCAAAGTCAAACGAGCAGAAGTCAAGTGAGTGCCCGATAGGCGTGCATTTCCGACATTTACTAGCTTCAGCTATCCTACGATCCATTTAAGGGGGCCAGGAAGGGGGTAGTAACGATCGCATCCCAAAAGAGCATGCTAACCCTCCCGATGAAGTCAGGTCATCCCGTCTGGTCTCCTATTGCTATCCCTTGCATAACAGCGAGGGCGCAAGGTTGCCGAGGAATCCGACACACCTGAGGATACGGAGAAGGGTGCCGTTCAAGTAGTGGCGTTGAAGAGTTCGAGGGGCGGCGGTGGCCTAGCAAGCCGACCTGCTCTCTGCAGCCGCACAGGCGTGGCTGAACCAGGGGCGCCTCAAGTTCTAGGCTGAAGTCCGTTCTAAGCCCAGAAGTGCCCACGTCTGTGTGAGGCTAAGTCTTCTGGAGGATCACCACATTGGGGTGTCAGTTTTGTGATAACGTCCTCGAAAGTTAACTCAAAATTGGCCTGGCCAGTTGCGTTGGCCTGGCCAGAAGACAGCGCTTGCTGCTATTGGTGAGAGGGTACATAGAAGCGGTAGTTGCTAAGTCTGCGGCCAGTGTAACATCTGATGAATTTAGACCGCCCATAGGCACCGCTGTTTGGTGGGGGTCGAGGGCAGCTTCAGATGCAGGGTAGCTGCAATTGTGGAACTGGCTTCCTGGCTATAACTACTTGAGTTTATAGTGCGAACGCAGCCAGTGGAAGTTAGGTCTTCAGTGACCGCCTACAAGACATTTAGCGCTTGCTTGCGCGTCCAGCCAGCGGAAGACCGGACCTGCACCTGTTGTCTGTTTGAAGATGCTTTTATATATATATATATACAGGTGCCGGGACGTCTGCTGAGCGTTAATAGTACAGTCCCGTACAGTCGAGACAAGGATTGGCGGCAAAACCGTAGCGGGAACAGACCAACGTACTGAACGCATGAGAAAAGCCGTTACGCGTTGTCTCGAACCGCGCGGTTACGTATTACCGCAGCCCACCGCCAACTAATGAGGTTAGGCTAAGACGAGGGCGCGGCTGAACGAAGATGTCTGTATCCCCACCTAGCCTCAACCTCACACCCATCGTTTCCCTTTCCTCTTTTTGGTCTCCGTGTTTCTCTCTCCCGCCCCCCCCCTCTCTCTTTCTTTATTCCGCTGGAGAAGGTACTCGTCGTTTTCGGTGTTATTTCTCTGTCGCGTTGGTGTCGTCTTGGCCTCCTTTTCTTTCTTGTTCGTCTTTTTGCCTCCGTCATTATTATTGTCGTGGGGATCGTCTTTTTCTTCTCAGGTCTCTCATCAGATTGGCGTATCGTTTTCAAACTTCCCACTGCTATTGCTGCTGCTGCTGCTGCCGCTGCCGCGGTTGCTGCTACTAGGCCTGCTCCTAAAAAAGGACAAAAAGACGAAATACGCACCGCGCTATCGCGATTGGTTATTATCGACTCCAACAAACACCTAGGCCCGAGACAGGCCACACCAGCCAACCGCGAGCGATAGACAGCCTGGGAGCAGCCGGCCCGTTACAGCGTCACACACCAATACACAGCTGTTGTTGCTGCTGGTGTTGTTGTTGTTGTCGCTGTTGCTGTTGTTGTTGTAGCTATTGTTGCTGTTGCTGTTGTTGCTGTTGCTGTTCTTGTTGTTGTTGTCATCGGGAAGTTCTCTTCGTCCTCTTACGGCGGGCGGCGATAACGACATACGGCAGCTATTGCAACGGGCAACAAAAACCTGTTACCCTGCGTCTTCAAGATGACGCTGGCGACGCAGTCACAATGCGAGACACCGTCGACGGCCCGTGCTATTGCGCTACGAAACGTTCCCCAACGCCAAGCAATATATATATATATATATATATATATATATATACAAAGAAAAAGAAGGTTGGAGAAAGAGAGAAACATAAGGATATAGCCTGATGAACGACGACAGGTTGGTTTACAGGTTTAACCAGAGGGAAATCGGCCTGCACTACTTCAGCTACTTTCGCTGTTGTTGTTTCTGTTGTTGTTGGCGTTAGTGTTGTTATTGGTATCGCCTTGACTTGTTGTCCGGTCACTCTACTGCTTCGTTCTCAGTGATGATTGTTACCATCCGTATATCCAGCCACGAAGTTGATTATAGCGTGTTGTTGTTATCGTTGCTGTTGCTGCTGCTGTTGTGTTGTAGTTGTTGTTGTTGTTGTTGCTGTTTTTATTTTGCTCGTTATTGTTGGCCTTGACGACAACGACGACGACGACGGTGGTGGTAGTGGCAGTAAAGGCAACTGATGCATTGTTGTGTTCTCTCGTTACGGTTATTGTGTTTGTTTACTGTTGCCGTGGTTGTCTTCATCTGTGTCTGTCGTTCCGGTTGCTATCTTTGTATCAATTAAGCAAACAGAATAACAAAGCACACCTCTCCACCGATCGGTGCCCCCCGCCCCCCTCGGAGGAAGATGCGCGCGTACTGTGTGCGCACACCTGTTGTTGGCTTAAGCACAAATCAGTCGCCTTTTGCGCCGGCAGATTGACGAGCAGACGAGGCGAAAAAGAGCCGCAGGAGTAGAAGAAGGAGTAAAGAGGTAAAGGCTGTCAAAGTTAACGGCCAAAACTAAGGCCAAGTTAGGCCACAAGGTAGCAAAGCCTGGCGAGTGTTTGCCCGCAGCGTTGTGCGTCGTCGTCCCCGCTGTGCTGTAAATAAACCTCGCAGCAAAATCGACGACGACGACGACGACGTCTGACGTAACACCGCTTCTAACTAGCAACGGCGATTGTGACAACAAAAACGTCGCCAAAGCGTCGAACGCAGTATCACACGCGCTCTATGGCGCTGACTTACGACTTCCGAATCAACGGCTGGGTCAACGGCTGAGCATGTGAACCGCCACCCCTCCTGGCAGCAGTCTCAATGCCCAAAGCACCCATAGCAGTAAGCTTAGACGTAGCAGCAAAAGACCTGCAGCAAGAAGGACTCTGCCAGTTCTATCTGCGAGGTAGAGAGGCGACCGTAAACTACGTTTACCAATAACATCATTCAGACCAATTGACAGGTGTTTATAGTACATCAGTCAATATGTAGACATCGTTTTATATGCTAATTTAGCCAGTCATAATGAGCCTTTGATTGGTTTAAACAACATGCGTCGATTTTGCCTGGACTGGGAAACACAGAGGCAAGGGGCTGCTTTCGCGCATCGTTGATGACGCGATAAATGAGATGTAAATAAACCACGCTATTGGTCACAAAGTTTGCATACAGATATACGTATTAGCATATAGAAAAACTAACTCAACGCGACTATTTTTTCTAAGGACAAGTGTCGGCATAGTGACAACTATGGTAGCTTTGTTAAGTTGCTTTTAGGACAAGACCAAAGATCCGCCGCTTGCTTAGTGAATTGATTATTGCTGGTCAATAGGAAGTTTATTTATTTTACAAATAAATAAGCAAACAAATCTAAACTAAGCTTAAAACAACTGTTGAAGGCCATATATATATATATATATATATATGCTACGTTTAGCCTAAGTGCTGCACTGTAGTACCATCGTTAATTGGATTAGCACGGATCTAGCAGTTTACATTTGAATCACAGCGCCGTAAAAACCGTCTTGAGAACAATGTTATCTACATTGAGGTCTGAGATGTGTTCATTCGTAGGTGTGCATCTAGGGAGTAGTTATGCGTCACCAAAGATAACACTGACAGGTGCCGAATTTGCGTCGGGCTTTTGTTCGTGTGTATACTATCTAGTGCGTAGCTGTTCACACTGAATTATTATCGACGTGCTTAGACTGTTCTTCCAATTAAAGGAGGAATTGACTGTCGAGTGCAGATACCGAAAGGAGTACCTATGGCATATGTGGCAAAGCGAAATCCACATATAGCATTGGCCTTACTGAAGCGTTAGCCTTTGTCTGAGCTCCAGAAGCTACAGGACAGGCTGATTGATATATGCAAGATCAGCAGCAAGCATGTATGTAGTTAGCTAGATCTCTTTTTGGTCATCTGCACTCTGCAATCAGTTCCCCGTTGATTGATGCATCCCCGTCACGACGATGAGACGACGACAATAAAAACAACATATTTGATTATAATCATGATAAATATTGGTGTGAACACAGTTACACATTATATATAGTAGAAAAAAACAACAAGGGCATTAACCACATCAGCAGCAGCAACAACAGCAACAATAACAACAACAACAAAAAAGCACCAACAACTACAGCAACAACAAAACCAACACCACCACCACCAACAACAACAACAACAACGACAACAGCAAGTTCCGTAGGAAACAACTATCATTGACGGCACCTGTCGCTGTTATCTTTGGTGGCGCATAGCTGTCCCTCGATCCTCACCTACGAGCGGCTAGACCTCACACCTCTACAAAGATAGAACTGTTCTCAAAATGCATTACGGCACTGTGGTCCACATGACTGCGTCTTTAGGCAAACCCTACCTACATAGACAAATGAAACAAATCTTATAGTTAACGCTTGTACTGTAGTGAAGCACTTAGGTCAAACGTAACAGTTTAGGATATGTCTGCGGCAAAGAAAACTCTTTCTCTCCCTCTCTCTCTCTCTCTCTCTCTATATATATATATATATATATATATATATATATATATTGACTATAAATATGCAGAAAAAGGCTGCATTTACGTGGTCAATAAAGAGCGCCTTACTAGGGATCGGATTTTCTCCATAAGGGTGTTATTGTATATGCCATGTCGTTAAACAATGCAATAAAAAAAATATATATGTATATATATATATATATATATATATATATATATTAACCCACATGCGCAAACAAACAAAAAAACGTCAAAACACGTTGAGTTATGCAGATTGGTCAGGTTTTTATCTACTCTTCTAAGTAGAAAAACTTGTAAAAAGATATCTCTATATATAAAATATCTGTAAACGACAAAATATAATAATTTGTTTAAACTAATTGTCACGCCAAAGTTCGACAATGTTTCAACCCTCATTAGTTAATCTCGCATTCGATGAATGAATTAGGACACTGTCCAAAAAAAGCTGCTGGAACAACAAGTCAGTAGGAATTTGTTACTGATATATATATATATATATATATATATATATATATATATATTTATTTTTTAATACTATAACAAGAATGTATATACAATTAATTACTGATATATATATATATATATTTTTTTTTTAATACTATAACAAGAATGTATATACTATTAATTACTGATATATATATATATATATATATATACAGGGTGTTCCTATTTGTGTGTCCAAAACGCTAGGGTATGGTCAAACTCGGTGAGAAAATCATTTTTGTCAATGGGTGGAAGCCGGGAAAACGTTTTGTTTAGGAGTGAGGATGAAATTTATAAAAGCAGTTATTCTGTCTTTTTCTCCTACATAGTTGTGCAAAATCTACGTTTGCGGGAGAACCAGTCAGCGCACAACGGAACCAATCATACCGGCGTGTTTGGCACAATAAAGTATACATTACTAGCTTGCGTAGCAAAAAGCGAATAACCAGATTAAGAAAAGTCATAAAAAGTCAAAATGTTACGTTAACGCTTTTTTGTGCAACATCGTAATTTTTTTCCATTACGACCAAAAATGCACGTCCAAAAGACTACTCTCAGGCAATAGCAGATTTAATGCCCACTACACTCGTACCAAAGTGATGGTGCTGCGTTACGTAGTTGCCAAGTAACTAAGCTTTTTCGACAGTCATATCGAAAGCGAAGGCATGCATACTTGCATAGGGTGTATGAGAAAGTTAGGTACATATTTTGAGGTTTGGTAGAACTCAGCAAGAGAATAATTTTTTCTAATGGAAAGAGGGGGCGGAAACGTCTTGGCAAAATGCTACGGTTCTGGACGTGAAAACTTCAACGTGAAACATAACAACTATGACTGTCGAAAAAGCTTAGTTACTTGGCAACTACGTAACGCAGCACCATCACTTTGGTACGAATGTAGTGAGCATTAAATCTGCTATTGCCTGAGAGTAGTCTAAATGTTTGGTCGTAATGGAAAAAATTACGATGTTGCACAAAAAAGCGTTAACGTAACATTTTGACTTTTTATGACTTTTCTTAATCTGGTTATTCGCTTTTTGCTACGCAAGCTAGTAATGTATACTTTATTGTGCAGAATTTTCCGCCAAACACGCCGGTATGATTGGTTCCTTTGTGCGCTGAGTGGTTCTCCCGCAAACGTAGATGTTGCACAACTATGTAGGAGAAAAAGACAGAATAACTGCTTTTATAAATTTTATCCTCACTCCTAAACAAAACGTTTTCCCGGCTTTCACCCATTGGCAAAAATGATTTTCTCACCGAGTTTGACCATACCCTAGCGTTTTGGACACACAAATAGGAACACCCTGTATATATATATATTTTTTTTTAATACTATAACAAGAATGTATATACTATTAATTACTGATATATATATATATATATATATATATATATATATATATATATATATATATATATATATATATATATATAAGCGCACACATACACGCGCATGCTTTGCAGTGGGTAAAACGATATCTGAATTCGTGCCTAGCGGCTCATTTGCCAGCGTTGCCAGCGTGGAAGAGGCGAGAATTTCACGCCAACCGCGACAGAACAAGTAGCCCGATGAAGCAGAGCATATAGCGGCGGCGGCGGCGAGTTCTTGGCAATGGGTCCGCGACGCATCCGACGGTTTCGACGTTCGTCGCTCGAGTCTGATTGATGATGAACAAACTACTGTGATTACGACTCGTTGACCAGATTGCCCAGTCGTGATGATACAATTCTGGTTTCACCTATCTCCTCCCTTTGCGACAACGATACAAAGCGACAGAGAAGAGAGAGAGAAAGAAAGACTCTATAAATCGAGAGAGTTCATCTCTCGATTCCGCCGTCATTGTTTGGCGTTTACCATAGCCCTAATGCCGCCTCTCCGTCCGGTCGAAACTTGTCGTTGTTTCTTCGTTGCGACAAATCTCGAAATTGATGAGCGACCACGTCAACCGACGACGGAAGATGAATGCGCCATAACAACAAAACGAAACTATAACACGTAAGGGGATTAGCTCGCTCGTTTTGTAACGATTCTTTCGTATATTAATATTAGCATCACTACATAGTTTAATACGACTACAAATAGTGTGGTTACTGTAATTCATTCTGATGTCGGAGTTAGAACGTGCAGCCTTATATATATATATATATATATATATATATATATATATATATATATATGGTCTCCCAGAAATATTCAGAAAGTGACATAAGGAATTGTAGAGCTCGTTAAAGTAAATATTTTTTCCAATGGAACATGGTCTCTGAGAATGTTTTGCTTTAAAGTGAGAGTGATATTACCAAAATCTTTGACACTAGTGTTGTTGCCCGACATAGAAACACAAAATGCGTGATTGTGGACTAAACAGTCCTCCTATACAGAAACTAGGCGCATTCGTCGTGTTCGTGTAAAATATTGCTTAGAAGAGAATTTGCAATCATTGAAGTTCTTTCGAAATTGAAAAAAAATCTGTCACTTTCAATACCTCAATATAATAATTCAATTAAGCGTTCATATATAAATTGCGCAGGACGACCATTTTGGTGCTATATGAATATATGATGATACGATCCGTGGTTGCGGAGTAGTTTAGGTTTTCCGAAGGACATGTCGAGATCAAGTGCATTCATAAATGACCTACTCCATCAGATACGCCACTCTTAGTCGTTTATGCACGCACTAAATTTCGACATGCCCTCTAAAAAATCTTACTTTCTCCGCAATCACGGCTCGCATTATTATATATTTGGTACCAACGTGATCGTCATGATTGTTTGAGGGCTGTGAATGGTCGTAGGGTTTTGATTTTGAGGTATTGGGCGTGAAAGCTAAAAAAATAACTTTTTGGGCGAATTCTTTTCTAAACGACCATGTGGCATCCTTCGGCCAACACTATATGTTCAAAAAAAGCAGAATTTTCGACGTTCAGAAGAAGCAGGACTTTTGAAGGTGCGCTTAGCTTCTCTCTAGGACGACTGGACTGACTCGCAATTGCACATTTTGTGCTCCTATGTCGGGCAACAACACCAGTGCCATGCATTTTAGTAATTTCACTCTCACTTCGAAACAAGACTTCTCAGAGACCATTGAAAAAAAATATTTTCTGTAACGAGCTCTTCAATGCCCTACTTATGTTGCTTTCAAAATATATCTGGGAGACCCTGTATATGGAAGACACCATTTGTTCGTATAAAGAGAGTAAAAGGAGGAGTGCGATGGCTCATTCTACAAGTCAAAGTAGCTGATCAAAGTAAGCATATGCGTACGTATATATATATATATATATATATTATATATATATATATATATATATATATATATATATATATATATATATATATATATATATATATATTATATATGTATATATTCTATATATCTATATATATATATATATATATATATATATATATATATATATATATATATATATATAACATTCTAAACAGTCACCTTTATAATCACAGCAAGAAGCCTTTTCGTCGTACTTGTATCATATTATGACATACTTATCGCGATGAGCTCTGAACGAGTACATAGTGTTCTGGACAAATTCAAAAATAGCGAAGTGGCAGTGCGGGTTCAGGGAACGGTATAGCCTAGATGATCATATTTATTCAATAAATCAGATTGTTGAAGTTTCGATATTGTGTAACCAAAGGTGTGTGGCTAAGTTCTTTTTATCTAAAAAGAATAAGATATGATAGACCGAACAAGTTGTATCAATTCAAGCTGAGCAAGATTTTTGTCACTGTAAGAAATTTACAGAGAGAATACGATACGACTAAGAATAGCAGCATCATCCAGGGAGTTTATGTTCAGGGAGGTGTTAGACAGGGTGATTTATTGTTATTAGTGATTTTTAATGTATATAAAACCCCAGTGCTACCGTTTGCTGAGGATATGGTTGTGTTAAGGCAAAACACTAGCAAAGTGCAGGAAATGTATGCAAGGAAGCAGCGGGGGAACTGGATAAAGCGTTTAATAAAACAAATAAAGTAAGAGGGTAATAAAGCTAGTGTGGCAGGAGAGTGTTATTAATTATAAAGTAAGAAGGAAGATGTGGAAGACCATGTATATAGCAGGATCTACATTTGCAAATGCCACTCTGGTCTACAGCGCGTGGTTTTGGAGGATGTTGGAAGGAGTATAACGAACAATTATAAGATTTAAGCTAGGTTGTCGTTTTAATTGCGCCAGAGAGTTGTTGAGGGAAAAGGGATTGCTTATATATATATATATATATATATATATTGTGTGTGTGTCTAAAGTAGCATAACTTTTTGTTGTCTTAGAATCTTTAAGGTGCCGAAAAGTACTGCTACGATAAACTAAAGTATTGTGCCGGAGTCTCTAGCTCTAGGACAGAATGTTGAAAAGAACAAGAAGAGGGTGTCCCAATGGAAAGCACTTACTCTTACTACGGTTGAGCCAGACTTAAACTGTGATGAACATCTACGACAAATGGCTCTCTTAATACCTTACTTAACGCCTCAAGTTATTACAGTGCCAGCAACAACCAGAGTACTAGCCTAACAGAAAACGAGTTTTCTTGGCGCAATTCTAAAATGGAAAGCTAACCCCTAATCCCCAAAACTCTATCGAAATATTGCAAAAGAAAGTGCAAATTTAAACCTCCTATCGTTATGGCCTAGAAAGCTTTTAAAGGCTTTTAGGAATCGTTCAGAAGGATCACCAGCGTGTCTTTCGAAGGTGGCCCTACACAATAACAACAAATGCAGTTGTGCTGAACTGTGTTTAGAGAACCCTATACATGCTAGTTTTGTGAGAAGAATTCGGAAACTACTTCAGACCTTTTACAGTGTTTGGAAACCATACAGGTTGTCTCTAGACCATTAACCAATTTAGCCTAAAATAGCCGCAGTATACGCATAGGTCCTGCAAATTATATGGCTTTCTTCAAAACACTTTTGCCAACTTAGGTCCATTTTCATATATAACTATTCACTCCTTAAGCTGAAGTAGAATATTCAACGGTGTCATGAATCCCTCTGATAAGGAGATGAGAGCATTAGATGTAATAATATATTATACAAAAACCTCATTTTGGTTAATAAATTAATCTGCTAGTGTTATATATATATATATATATATATATATATATATATATATATATATAATAGAGAGTAATTAATTACGTGCATTAGATACAGCAGCGTCGGCCAGTTTAGAAGCCGCTTAGCCCAGCTTCAAGAGAATCTGTGCGAAGGCACGCCTGACAACGTACTATCCCAGTGTGACTGGAATGCCCATTTGCACGCTGAGGTGCAACGACGTCTCTTTAATGAAGCTGCCGAAGACACAACCAGTGCTCGCCTAAACGCCGTGTCCGCAAAGGATTCAGACGCCTGGTTACACGCGCTTCCGTCTCGGCCTAGCATAGACGAAGCGGACACGTGATAGTCACATTGGCATAGCTATTCTTTAGTAATATGTGTCCACATACATAATGTAATATACAAAAAAGAAATTTTAAAAATATTAATGGCATTTGTCTTCATTTTAATGGAACTACTACCTTTGAGATTTACACTAAAAATGCGCTGGTAACATTTGCGCATCTGGCCAGATTACCAGCAGGCTGCAATCAAGTTCAGAATATTTCCAAAGTTTTCGGTTTTTAAAAATGTTTGATGATAGGTTTTTGATTCATCTGACGACGATGTGAATGCTCTACGGTACTGCCAGTTAACCAGGTTCACATAATCACCACTTGGCCTGCCACCAATCCTGCTGAACTTTGCTCCATAGTAACTTTTTAGTACATGTGTAGTACTGCAGTAACACAACAATAAATTGACGTTTATGAAGTCACATGTCCATGTCAGCGTCTACAGGTGTGTCCCTGCCGCAACATAGATACACTCTGTACTTAAATTGATCTATGGTAGAAATTGCATGCATACTTATGTGCAAGGTCGGCTAAAGATACAAGGCACCCTTTTAGAAATGTCTATGTCTTTCATGACAGTTTGTATGTATCGATTAATTAGTTCTAATTGGCAATCCTTAATCATATCGGGAATAGATAAAAGAGATAAGTAGTGGCGTAGTTTGTTACATTTGCGGCTTCTAATGGCGTTGTGCCACGAATAGTAGTGGCCTGCTGGTATCGGCGAGAAAATCTTTTCGGAGTCGGAGTAGATCTGATTCCTGTCTTTCAAATCGATGTGTTTGTGGCTAGATTAACGCTTTATAAACAACAGATCATTTAGATGTGTGTCTGGTTGGTTACAAGGAACGCGCGACTGAATCGGTAAAATAGACACTAAGCGAGCTGGTTATTACGACAGCGCGCCGTCATAGTGATTTATCTAACATATGTTTCGGTTGCTATGCATGCCGTGCAATAATTTGTTTGATGTTGTCATCCGAAAAGGCAAACTTTTGTTCTTATATCGGGCTTATCTTCGTGAGAACCACTGCAAGGTTACAATACGAGACAAGAAGACTGAAAAGAGGCACCAAAATAATTGATCTAACGTGAACAAACAAAGTGAATGTTAGCATTGCGGTAGATACGAAATAATATATATATATATATATATATATATATATATATATATATATATATATATATATATATATATATATATATATATATGCGTACTATTTGGTATCTACAGAAGTGCCAACATTTATTACAGTAAGCTTATTAACCTTAACCCTCTAACGATAAATGTATCAAAAACTGAAGCAATAAAATCTAGCCGCGAAGGTAGACTTGTCAGAAATTACGAATTTTGCTTGAGTTCAGCATTAATATAATTTGTTCAGTATGTTTCATATATTGGAGTACAGTTCTCAATGCGAGGTTTACCAAACATATTAAGGAAGGAGCTTGCAAGGGCATTGCGTAATTTCAAAGTCGCCCGCCGGATGTTGCTCTCAGCCTTTTTAATTTAGAGATTGCACCGATTGCGGATTACGGAATAAAAAATCTTAAATAAGTGACAGTAGTCCAATAACTAGCCGCAAGCGGCTTGTCTATCTGTTGTCCTCACCACCACTTTTCGCGGACCTTAGAATAACTTATGCTTTACCGAAAACGTAGGCCCTTGACAATCATTTTGTTATATGGCAACATAAGTTTGCTGAGATTGATTGGCGTTTTAATGAGAGTAGAGGGATGACTTCTAATTCCTCGAAGGGTCCATGTTGTAAAAATAGGTACTTCTTTACCAAGCTTGCAATACATAGATATCATATAAAAATATATTCACGAAATATGTTGAACGAACTAACGATCGAATGCGAATAACCTTTGTGGAGAATCGTGTGATCCGTACCACCACTAAAAGTGTACAAAAGCGGTACCGCTACTAAAAGTGTACAAAAGCGGTACCGCTACGACAAAAGTGAGGTAATAAAGAATCGACTAAGGATCAAATTTATAAAATAAATTGTTCTGTTTTTCTCCTACATAGTTGTGAAAAATCTACGTTTGCGGTAGAACCAGTTAACGCTTGAAGGAACCAATCATACGTGTTCGGCGGAAGATATTCTGCATAATGAATGACATCAGACGAGCGAAAGGCGAATCGCCAGGTTAAGGAAAGTCGTAAAAAGTCGATATGTTGCTATGTCTTAACTTAAAGCTTTTGCGCGCAAGCCCGTAAAATTTGCCATTACGGCCAAAAAATACGCCCAAAAGACTATTCTCACGCAATAGCCAATTTAACGACCATCATTTTTGAAGGAAAGTGATGATGCTGCGTTACATAGTTGCCGAGTTTGCACAACTGTGTAAGAGAAAAAAAAGCAGAACACCTTATTTTGTTAATTTTATTCTCACACCTAAACAAGACGTTTCCGCCTCTTCCATTAGGAAAGATACCTTTCTCGCCAAGTTCTACCAAACCTTAAAATATGTACATACAGTTATGGAAAACCATGTATATATGCGTTTGAGCGTGTTCTGTACGGCACAAAGGAGGAATCGAACATGTTCTGTACGACACAAAGAAGAAACACATGTATCAGTAACATCTATGTTTGTTGTTTAAGTGCTTATAAGAAAATATGTATATAAATATATATATAAGGAAATGAGTTCCTTCTTAACAAAAGGCACTATACTTTAGAGATTCCAATTGCACATTTTGGAAGACTTCTTACAATATATATATATATATATATATATATATATATATATATATATATATATAATATATATATATATATATATATATATATATATATATATATGTATATATATATACATATATATATATATATATATATATATATACATATATATATATATATATATATATATATATATATATATATATATATACAAAAGTGTACCTATCACAAATAACACTAATTTAAAACAGAAGTACCTGCATGTAACCACAAGATTATACTTGGTGTTCCAATATGACTGGAATTTGTTTGTAAAGATCACTGCTGTCAGTGTCGTCTGCAGCCGATGGCGCCAATTGTGTCATGCCGTTGTTGTAGAATCAGGCAGCGATTTGCAACCCAGAAGCACTCAAGTTTTTTCCGAACAGCATAGTTCAAATCAGTGGTGAACGTTACACATTTCTGCCCATAATGCAAGATTTGCGCAGCTCCTTGATTTTACGTTTTCTTCTGCCATGCCGTTGGTTGTACCCAGTGTTTTGACAGATTCAAAGAGATCAAGAACGGGGAATTTGGAACCCAGAACGAACCACGCGAAAAACCCCAAAAACTTTTCCAAGATCACGAACTGACAGCCTTGTTCGATGAGGATGCTAGCCAAACGTAACAACAGTTCGCTGATCAACTCAACGTCTCCGAACAAAGCATTTCCGTGCGCCTAAAAACTATATAATTGATCTTGAAGTCGAGGAAATGGGTTCCTCATAAGCTGAACGAACAAAAACAAGAGAACCGAATAATTACAGGTAGTTCAATAAGTTCTTAGAATGAAAACCAAGAATTTTCCAAATCATGTTTTTAAATTTATCTTATTCGATATACTCCCCGAGATGCTCAATACACTTTTCCCGCCAAGATTTCAGAGCTTTTATACCTCTTAAGTAGAATTCCGCGTCTTTAGACTGAAAATAGGCATTGACAGCAGCCTTAACCTCTTCATTGCTGGAAAAACGCTTTCCACCGAGACTATTCTTCAAATGTTCGAAGAGGAAATAATCAGAGGGGGCCAGGTCTGGAGAATAGGAAGGTTGTTCAATAAGTTCGAACCTCAGTTGGGCCAGTTTTGCCGATGCTTGCCGGGACTTGTGTGCAGGAGCATTGTCCTGGTGAAACAGGACAACCTTCTTCTGCAAAGCGGGCCGTTTCACGATGAGTTCTTGCTAAAGGCAGTCCAACAGTCTTGCATAATATTCTCCTGTGATCGTTTTACCGCTCTCAAGGTAGTCGACCAGCATTATTCTACGTTGGTCTTAAAAAACTGTAGCCATCATCTTTCCGGTCAATGCCGTTGTCCGCACCCTCTTCGGAGGTCCTTCATCAGGTGCACACCATTGGCAAGATGCTTCTTGGGTCTCGGGAGTGTAGTGATGGACCCAGCTTTCATCGACGGTCATGAATCTGCGCCAAAAATCCGACGGATTGTTCGACATCTTGGCCAAATTTCGCTGTGAAGCGAAAACAGGCGCGTTTTTTTGGCCTTGATTGAGCAAATGCGGCAGCCATTTTTCTCTGAGCTCTTTCATCTTCAAGTTTTCGTATAGGATAAAATGCACACTACCTAAACTAATTCCTAATGCCTCCGCTATCTCCTTAATGTTCATTCGCTTATATGTGCCAACGATGTTTCGCACTTTCTCTATGTTTTCCTCATCAGTTGCCGTTTTTTGGCCTCCTGGGCGTAGTTCATTCTCGGTGCTCCTGCGACCTCTTTTTAACACATTAATCCAGTTGAAAACAGTGGCAAAACATGGCGCAGAGTCACCGTACGTCTCGTCCAACCCAATTTTTACTTGGGTCGCATTCCAACCTTTGAAATAAAAATGCTTGATAACCACTCGAAACTCTTTTTTCTTCATTTTTAAAAATCACGCCGATACGTTGCACGGGAAAAGCTATCAAACGAAATCGCAACGGCCAATCACCATAATATTTTGAGTGCTAGCAGTCGAAAAGTTGCAGTTCCTAATAGCGGTGGAAGCGCGCCAAAATTCGAATTCTAAAAAGCTCATTCTAAGAACTTATTGAACTACCTGTACACATGAAATTCCGCTCTCCACAAAAGTAAATCATTGCTCCACCAGACTGAAAATGAAAAGTGGCTCTATTTTAAGGACCCTAGGCGTAAAAAGCTTGAGCAAAACCCGGCACCTAGCCCTATGGACTGCACGGCCAAATCGTTTCGGAGAAGACAATATTTTGTGCTTGGTGGAACCATAATCGCGCGATTCACTGGAATGAGCCTAGTCAACCGTTACTGTGGCTCGTTAACAACAGCAAATTGTCGATTTGAGCCGAGTCCTGCTTAACAAACGACCAGAATGGAGACAGAGACAGCATAAGACAATTCTGCTGTATGACAATTCTGTCTCACTCAACGAGAGCGGTAAAAGTCGACATAGCCAGGCTCGGATGGAAAGCACTTTCTCACGCGCCGTATTCACCAGACTTGGCTCAATCAGATTACCATCTTTTCGCATCGATGGGACACGCTCTGGCTGAGCAGCGCTGTTTTTCTTGTGTGAAAATGTCGGAATCTGGCTCGATAATTGGTTGGTCACAAAAGATGAAAATTTCTTTAGACGAGAAATCCATAATTTACCCAAAAGACGGGAGACATGTATTGCTAGCAATGGGCAATACTTTGAATAAAACAGTTGCTACGGTGTTTGTTTAATAAAAATATACGTTTACTGAAAAGAATCCGTTTTCATATTGGTACACATAGTATGCATATTACGTGTACGCACCTAGTATACATACTACGTATATGATTTTAGTATACATATCACGTATACGTATACTATATTACGTATAAGTGTACTATATTACATATACGCATTCTACGATAGACACTTATCGCCAGGCGTTATTCCTTATTGCAAAATGCCAGTAACTCACAGTTAAAAGCCAGAAACGCTTGTTCCCTGCATTTAATTCTTTGACTGAGCGTCTTTCAAAGACGCCGGTCCGCTCCGTATTTCGGAGGTCCAGCTAATAGCTCGTTTCGTACCTTTGGCAGTATGTAAGCTAGAGAGTGCTGCGTCAAGGTCAACTTAAGTCTGAAGAATACTTTCTGGGCTGACTCTGACAGCCAAGATTTAACGTCCATGGGACTTTTCGTATTGATTCATAGACGGACCTCATAAAAACAAATATAAAACGGTGGGGCTCAAACCCGCGCACCTATGTGTCTCCTCCGGTCGCGAGGCGCAGACGAATGCACCACGCCACCGGGCTCGACAAGGTCAATTCAAGTCTAGGAATCCTCAGTTGATCCTTATGACTCTCCCTCAGACCTGAAGGGGTTCAATTAAAAGACGAGTTTGCAATCTAATGGTAGTTTGTGCATGATCACCCTATAAGCGAGCGCGGCAACATTTAAACGTGACAGCAGTCGGAGCCTACCATACCATGGCAACACGTAGTCCCGTACAGCATTGTTCTGAATATATATAAGGCTCTCTATATATAGGGCTCCCGAATAATTTGCGTTTCACATAGTTATTTAATAAATGGGAATGGATTCCAGAAAGCCGTACACACAAGGATTAGAACAACGCGAGAAACCTTGGTCTTTCTCAAACACAGCTGCGATGTCACGACAACACAACAGTCTCTGACGCTTGAACGAACGTGATTATGCGATTTCATGTTCTCATGAAGCGTAACCAAGATATTTCACTTCTCGACTGAGAGGGATAGACGAACCGTCCACGGGGAGGGATATATCATCATCACTATTATATTTATTTCACTTATATTGAGTATGCACATATTACCTGTGAAGGGATATATCACCCGTGTCGAGCCCGATGGCGTGGTGCATTCGCGTGCGCTTTGCGACGGGAGAGACACATAGGACCTCGGGTTCGATTTCCGCCATTACACATTTATTTTTATGGGATCCGTCTTAGAAACATGCGTAAGCAATTCCGTGGCATTAAATGATGGCTAAGGGTTGGCCTGAAAGGAAAAAGTACTCGTGTCTAGTTTCAGCCCTGATGCCCGATGAGGGTGCGAAGTAAGGCAAGTTGGTCTTTATCGAAATTACGGCATGATCAGACTGTTAGTGCCTGAATTAAACTAACCGTTTAAAAACTCGGCAGGCGAGATGCGAAAACAGAGTTATATCAATCTGCATATATCACTGCTCGACACTCTACCTTTCTTTCAACGCCGCGCAGAACGAAATGTACGTATATTATGAAGATAAAGGAACCAACAACCGACTCCTGGATATTCTTGATCAAAACAATTCCAAGGGTGGAGTATAAGCCCCCCACCAATAAATGGCATGGCTAGCGCGTACGCCATTTGTCAAGGCATCTTGTAACATCAAGAGTGGTCAAAGCAGTTAAAAGCTTTTGTTGTGTCAAGGATTGCGCCGGGACACATTTTTCCATCTTCCTTGCGTTGACTATTTCCACCAGATATTATCTTTTGAGCCAACTCTGCTGATCGCGACTCCCTGAAACCAATTTCGTTTTGAGAAAGAAAAGTGCTCCTTTCGAAATGTTCCTCGAGTTGCTTTGCAACAAATTTCTCCATATACTAAGACATACATTTTGTTTTTGCACGCCGATCACTGACACCGACAAACTGTTTCAAATTTGCCTGTCATCGCTGCAGCGTCTCGCAGGTGTTTCTACAATGCCCTGTGTTCTTTCGGTACCACCCCCCGCGCGCGGTTCCTTCCGGTAATCCACAACATGTCATACGTATCGGCCGGTTGAACACCTTTTGCAGTGAGCAAACTGATAACAGCACCTCGTTGTTCCTTATTTGTTCGAATTTTGCACTTACACGCACTGCCGCGTCAATTAGACGGGACACAAAACTGCCTGTTTCTATTCATTGTCATGCGCAGACTCCCCGTCCCGCACATGCGCACAACCGCGCCGGATACTCCATTGGCGTCCTTAGGTGTCTTACTATGTGATCCCACAGCGGCATATTTAAAGTTTAACCGATCTGATTGTAATGACGTTTTGTACTATTTCACTTGAGCCCACCTTGTATATAAACGTATATTATTCTTAGTATTATTTAGAACAAATCGTCGGCATGTTGCCACCATGATCATGTCGAGACCAAACTCGTCATTCATACGCCAGAGTTGTAAGGCATCTTGACCACACTGACCTGTATATATATATATATATATATATATATATATATATATTTATATATATACATATATATATACTTGAACATTACAAACTACAAAACCTTATTCTGAAATACGTTTTTTCTACAAATATTTAGTGTGACGAATGCGCAAGGTTATGTTTTGCACATTTTACAGTAAGGGGAACAGACAAACCATGCTTTAGGAATATGCAAATCTGCGCTATATCTATTTTAAGGTTTGGTAGAGAGAGGCAAAAACACCTTGCTTAAATTTGAAGATAAAATAAAAATAGCTATTCTACTTTTTTCACCTATTTAGTTGTGCAAATTCTACGTTTGCGGGAGAACCAGTCAACGCACGAAGGAACCGATGATACCAGCGCGTTCGGCAATCTCTGGACAATCTAAATGACGCAAGCTAGCGAAAAGCGAATAGCGGGATTAAGAAAAGTCATAAACCTTTTCAGGCTGACTGTCAGCCAACATTTAATGTTCACGGGTCTGCTTTCGTATTGCTTCGTAAGACGGACCCCATAAATACATTATGCAACGGTGGGGATTAAACCCGTGCACCTATGTGTCTTCTCCGGTCGCAAAACGCACGCAAATGCACTGCTCCACCGGGCTTGACAAGAAAGTCATTAATCATTACACGTGCAGAACTGTAAAAGTTTGCGATCAAAATGTAGGGCCAAAAAACTATTTTCAGGCAATTACAAATTAAATTCCCATTTTTTCGTACCGATGTGATGGTGACGCATTACGTAGTTGCCAAGTAACTAAGCTTTTTTGACAGTCATAGTTATTATGTTTTACGTTAAAGCTTTTACGTTCTGAACCGTAAACATTGCCGTCTCCTCTTTCCATTAGAAAACGTATTTTCTTGTCGAGTTCTACCAAAGCTTAAAATATGTACATGTCTCATATAGATACATGTCTGATACATAAAATATGTACATGGCTGATACATCCTTGCTCAAGCAGGCCAGTTTGGCCATTTTCGATATGGCGTTAACTAAATAACGCAGTGCTTTTACTCTGGTACGAAAATGATGAGCATTAAAATTGCTATAGTCTTTTAGACGTACGTTTTTGGTCGTAATGGCAAAATGTTCTTCAATTCCAGGGCTATAATGTGTGATTGCGTCAGATGCGATCTACAGGTTCTGACGGACACAATAATTACCAAATGGATTACCTCATTTAAAAGTAGTTGTATGGTTACTAAAAATACACCACGTTTTGGGCGGTAAAAAAACAGATTTAGATATATAAAAAAACAGTGCTAGAATTTAACAAACTCAGCGGATTATATATTTCATGAAAAAATAAAGCAAAGTGGCTCACACGCCTTAACAATTAATCAATAGTTTCAGTTTCAAAGAGTATTTTGAAACTTTTAAGACAGAATCCGCAGGATAATTAAGACCGATTCGTAACTATTGGCGAAACCAGGGTCCATCACTTTACTCCAGACAACAGTTCATTGGCATGCAAAAAGTAGTCTTTATATATATATATATATATATATATATATATATATATATATAGGAGCACAAAATGTGCTGTTGCGAGACAACCAGTCTTTCTATACAGAAACTAAGCGCACTGTCATTTTACATGCACTCAATCTTGATATGCCCTCCGAAAAATCGTAATTACTCCGCAACGAACAGCTCGCATTGACATATGTTTGGCACCAAAATGATCGCAGTGAATTGCGCATTTGCTGAATATGTTCGTTGTCAGCGCTGTGAGTGGTCGTAGGGTTATGATTTAGAGGTATTTGGCGTGAACGCTACTAAAGAACTTCATTTTTTTGGCGAATTCTCTTTTAAGCGACCATGTCGCATTTTCTAACCAGCCTTGTATATTCTTCAGATGGAGCAGAATTTTATCACGAAGACGAGGGTGTGCTTAGTTTCTGTATAGAAAGACTGGTTGTCTCGCAACCGCACATTTTGTGCTCCTATGTCGGGCAAAAACACCAGTGTTACAAATTGTAGTAATTTTACTCTCACTCCAAAACAAGACTTCTCAGAGACCATGTTTCATTGGAAAAAAGCATTTACCTTAACAGCTCTATAATTCTGTATATCGCTCTTCAAATCTTTCCGTCACACTCATTATATAAAAAAAAATATATATATATATATATATATGGGCCATTGCTGTAGGTTGGTCGCAAATGCAGGCTGCCGCAGATTTGTCTTATGATTTGTTGTATGTACATGATCATCGCCGCGTCACGATAGACCGATACCAGCCTGCTTGTCTGCCAGGTAGGCCAGTCGGGAGTAGTCACCCACCCGCTTCACGAACGACAAAAACTATAGTACCAACGACGACGCCGCATGTTTTTCCTGTGTGCGTAAACGCGTTAGGGGCACAACAACAACAACAACAACAGAATCGAAGACAACAACAACGACAGCACCGACAACAAAGACGACAACAACAACTTGACATCCGCAACAACATCAGCAGCAGCTGCTGCAACAACAACAACGGCAACAACAACAACAGTAACAACGGCGAGAACAACAACCCTAGTAATAACGTTTGCTCACTTTGTTCCTTTGTTGTGCGTTCTTTTTTGAGCGTCACGTTCACGATAACTGCCTATTGTCTTCATTGTCTAGTTATCCACGAATATATATATATATATATATATATATATGAGCGGGTCGACGATTATTCTGTGTGGCCCGCTGCTGCTGCTGTCGCGTTGGAGTTGGCGTTTGCAAAGAGAAGCCCAGCTGTCATTGGGGATTGATGAGGAGGGGGGAGCTGATTCTGACTGATTCGTTGTTCGTCGTCGTCGTCGTCGTTGGCCTAACGCATTTATGCTGGGGCATGCCAGCAAGCAAAAAGGCAGACAGACAGAGAGCTGCATTGAACTGCAGTAAGCTCAGGTCTATGACGACCAACCGTTAGTATAGCCATAGTGACAGTTTTGTGACGCACCGTAACCACCATCATGACGCGACTTCGACATGTTGCCGATGTTGTTCGACATTGGCGCGTCGTGGTGGTCGCGCCGGTCGTTTCTGTGCGATGTCATACCCGAATTATGACAGCCAGTATCCCTATGTCTATGTGTTCCGTTCGTATTTTATTTTGTTTCTCTCTCTCTCTCTCTCTCTCTCGCTTGCGCGCTCTCTTTCTCTGTGTTGTTGTTTTTTTCCACATTTTCTTAAAATCTTCTCCAGGCCCGTCTTGCCCTGTTCTCCATCCTTCCGCTGAGTTTGTCCAAAGGCAAAAGAGGGGCGTTTCAACTTTGGGAACCTAAGAAAACACGACGACAGCAACACCAATGAGGATGATTTGTTGGATCCATCTTGCTCGCCATGACCGACCAGAGTGCTACGAATATCACTGAAGGGAGGTCGATTGAGGATGACATTGACTGAGCTACAGCTGTCACAATCTTGCCTTTATAAATATATATATATATATAGGCCATGCCGTGATACATAACAGAAACAATGTTCGACACAACAATTCGACAACAAAACGGCTAGTTCTAGTGTGGTTATTGGGTCAGTTACTATTGCATCTACAGCTCGGTGTAAGTGTATTTCACAAGCCAAAGCTCAATCCACAGCTATTCCGAGCAAGATCGCGTTTGGTAGTCTTTTATGATGAATTGGCAAACATTAGTCGCACAGGTGTTGTGTAGGGTTTTCTTTTCTAGTAGTAAATACTCATTCTAGAGACACGCTCAGCATACTACCTATGTTTCTACATTGTGTTAGATCTCGCAGCTGACGAGACGAAGTAGAGAAGATGGCCGGCGACTTGAGTATTTGAAGTCGCAGGTTCGACCCCCACGAGACATACCTTAGATTTGCAATATTTGTTAAATATATATATATATATATAGCACTCACATTTTTCATGTCCGTTGGTACGGCACGCGTTCAACGACTAACGCTACATTATTAAGATCAGCACCACAATAACCGTCATGACCAGTAATTAATGTGGGCGTTGCCTAATCACCGGCTGGGTTCAATCTTAGAGGAGCAATATCTGCTAATTACAGTGCCAGCCCATAGTCCAAAATTAATTCGACAGCCCATATCAGAAATGTAGCCGTTTAAATTACGTATTTCTGTTCATCCCAATGGGCGGATATTGAAGTCACCGCTTCTCACTGCTTCTAGCTAGAGAAAGGACAAAACAGCGTTGGAGCCACAACAGCTTCGAAACGGAATATCTGATAATTGCACGTTTAGTTAGGTAAACAACCGTTGACTGCCATCACCAAGTGTCATTACAGTAGCGTTTACTAACTATAATTTGCCAAATTCAAGGCAAAAAAAGGTCACTGGCGTGGGTGGGTATCAGTGATTTGTTAGGGTTAAACTAATAATGAGGTGACTATGATTACAATACTAGTAGTGCTATTTATTACCTTAGTATCAGCTTCATACACTTTGTGCTGCTGTACCTTAGCATTCTGCAGGTCGGGTTAAATCTCTTTCTCAAAATAGCTCGATCGATGTCGGTTGCAGTTTGGCCGAAGTCGGCATTACTGCGTCCATTGTTGTTGTTGTTGATGTTGTTGTTGTTGTTGTTAGTGTTGTTGTTGTTAGTGCTGTTGTTGTTGTTAGTGTTTTTATTGTTGTTTTTATTGTTGTTGTTGCTATTGTTGCTACTGTTGTTGTTGTTGTTATTGCTGTTGTTGTTGTTGTTGTTGTTGCTATTGTTGTTGTTGTTGTTGCTGCTATTGTTGTTGTTATTGTTATTGTTGCTGTTGTTGTTGTTTTTGCTGCTGTTTTAATATGTTGTTGTTGTTATTGTTGTTGTTGTTGCTATTGTTGTTACTGTTTTTGTTGTTGCTGTTGTTGTTAGTGTTGCGATCGCTATTTTGATTGCTCCCGATACTAAGATTGTTGTTATCGTTGTTGTTCGAGACTGTCGTCGAGTTGTTGCTGTTTTGATAGTTGTTGTCACTAGCCATTCTTGTCACGGCGTTTGCTAGTGTTGTTGTTCTTGTTGTTGCTGTGGTTGCTGCTGCTGCTGCGTTTTTGTTGTTGTTGTTGCTTCTGTTGCTATCGTTGCTGTTGCGGTCGCCGCTGCTGCTGTACCTGCTTGACGGAATTTGCTTGTTGGTCATTGTTCTCGTGGTGTCCGCCAGTGAGGGTCGCTGTGTTAACAGGCTGCTGCTACGACTTTTGCCGCTATTTTTACCAGTTTTACTATTACTACTACTGGTACTACTACTACTGCCACTACACTTAGTCCACTTGTCTCTGCTATTCTCTGCGGCGATGACTGACTGCATATCTGAGTGTCTCTATGTGTCTATCTTCTGCCCTTCAGCGTGTCTCTCACAGTTTCCCTGTATTCCTCCTATCTGCCGGTCTGTCTTCTACCTGTCGTAGTGTCTATCTATCTATTTATCTATCGGGCTGTTGGTCGTTTCGTCTGGTTGTTTGCCTACCTAGATGTCTGCCTGCCTGCCCCCCCCCCCTCGCCCGCCTACCGGCCTGCTTAAGACTCGCCTAGCATTGTACTGTAGTGTCAGCAGCAGCAGCAGCGTTCCTATGGTCGGACGTTCCAACGGTCGGCAGCGGCGGCGGCGGCAGCGGCAACGTTGCCGTTCTTCCCCCCGGGGGATCTCTGTATTTCCCTCCCTCCTTCTCCGCCCCCCCCCCTCTCCCCCCCACATGCCGTCCATCGGTCGCTCGGCTTGTTCGCTTACGTTGTTGTTGTCGTCATTCGTTGGGTCTGGCGCGGTGAGTTGGTTGTTTCGTCGTTTCTCGTCTCCTCAGCGTCCGTCGTGGCGGTGCGTTCGTCGCCCGTCTAAGGCACCGGCGGGGCGAGCGTCACTGCCGCTGCCGCCGCCGGTGCTGTCTCTGCTTGCTTGTGCTGTCTCTGACGTTGCTGCCGGCGAGGACCGAGCGTCAAGTTGACCTGAAGGGTTCGCCAGCGTCGCCAACGCCTTCGTCGTTATCTTTGTCGACGTTGTAGCAGTTGTAGTAGGAGTAGGAGTAAAACCTACTGCAGTTCCTAATAGTACCTATTGTTTTTGTTGTTGTTGTTGTTGGTGATTCTGTTGTTTTGTTGTTTCTGTTTCTATTGTTGTTGTTGTTGTTTCGGTGGTCCTCGTCGATGTCGTTGTCGGCGTTTGGGATGCCACTTTGCTGAAGAGCCACCTCGACGACGACCGACGGTGTCATTCACTTCGCCTACAAACCAAGCAGTGCGAATAGGGGGCCGGGGGTCGGCGAGGATGGAATACACCATGGGGCAGGGTCGTAGAAGAAAAAGGAAATTCATGGGGGGGGGGAAGTAAGAGGAAAGGGGAATAGGGAGGTTCATCGCCACCATCCTAACGAAGGGAAAACCAAAAGAACGGGCAGGTTTGTTAGCTGTTGATCGTTGTTCAACTAAAGATGCAGGTAACAGAAGAGAGGTCACCAAAGAAAAGAAAGAAAAGAGAGAGAGAGAGAAAGAGAGTAAGAGGTAAAATACCTTTCTGGCAGGCCAGCGCTCCGTCAATCATCGTTGCTTTGTGTGAATACACACTTACAGACCGTGCAGTCAGACACAATGATTAAAACACACACATACGCATTCACACGTACATAAATTGACAGCAACATAATTAGAGACACACGCTTCTAACGCGGGGTGAGTGTAGACAATGGAATAGGCTAAGATACAGCACTGCACCATCTTTTTGTTTGTGCATCTCTAACGGTTATACGAGGCGGCGCTCGTTCGAAGTTCACCCGCCCGAGAGCACGGCGTCATGTCACGCATTTCCCATAGCGCTGCAGCGCGAGGTTCGAGTCGAAGAAGAGACAGCACAGCGCACAACGTTCCCCGTTAACGTCTTCAAGACGTTAAGCATAGAGGTTCGGCACCGAGCTTTTTCGCCAACACCTGACGCCACAAGCATCACGGCCACAATTGCGCCGATGTCGGAGAGACGTGCAGCGTGCCCTCGACCTCGACCCGTGTCAAACCGGGGAGTTTGCCCCAGTCGTTATTTTGCAACAAGATTTTTTTTGTGTATATTTAACATGTGTTGAGACATATACTACTCTTAAGTTTTACAACTGTAACATCTTATAATTATTATGTTGATTGATAAACGGTTAATAAACATAAGTAAATATAATAACAACGACTCAATATATGTATATATATATATATATATATATAGGCGAGCACTGCCAAGTGTGCAAACGTATTGCAAATGATTAATAAATCATCACAATATTTTCTATATATATGTATGTATATATATATATATATATATTTTGCCTTTACTTTTAATATACGTTTTGAACGTACAAGATAGTAACTACTAACGTATTGAGAGCAACAACAATTTCAGTACATATTCAGACAGCAGGAAATGTATTATCAGCTACTACGTCAATATGCTAGTCGTCACAAGTGTAACAACAACAACGACAACAACAACAACAACAATAATAATAATAATAATAATAATAAAGTATAGCTTGCAAAATGTACACTACTTGTATTTGTCTTTTCGCTATTGTTGTTTCATTTACGGTTATCATATATTGTTAAAACTATTCTCTGCCCCCAGGCAGTAAGATAATCACAGCTCCGCCGCTACACCCACAACAAATAATACTACGCCCAAGAAAAGTCCCGCCTTCGTCACGCAGTAGAGGGTAGACTAGGTCGAGTTAGGTACGCGTTTAACGCGGTAACGAACAGTAGATAGAAGACACCCAGCTTGGTACACGCTATGCAAGAGGTATTAGCTATTATATAACAATGGAAACTGACGATGACCTAGCATGGTATTCGTCGTTATGAGCGCACTTATGGAGTGTAGCGTTCGTCTATTTTAAGGGAGTTTCATGGACATACCTACATAGGATGTTTTTGCCAGATTCCTATTAAGTGTTGTGCTTCTCTCTCTCTCTATTATATCTATCTCTCTATATTTCTCTCTCTCGCACGCGTGTGTTTGCACACTTCAAGATTCGAACTTTGGTTGCTGCTGAATAAGTGTCGTCGAGGTCGGTCGAAAAGCTTTTGTCGTCGTTAGTTTCACGCCAAGGCTGCCGTCGCCATTGGCCTCGTTGTTGACTCGTAGCTGGGCAAGCACTAGAATGGAGGTCACCACGTGACCGCATGACGATGTTTACTAAGCTAGTCTATTTACAGTTATATATATATATATATATATATATATATATATATATATATATATATATATATATTTATATATATATATATAGCAAGAGAGAGAGAGAGAGAGAGAGAGCGAGAGTTTCTGGGCTGTGCTATGCCGCGTTCGACTTGAGATCAAGAGCACGTGCGCTGCACAAGCTAGTCGAGATTGGGATACCGGGAATGTGTTCTTAAACTCATGAAGGACATACTCTAACTATACCTGCGGGACAGCAGGTTCCTGCTCCCCCAGGCGTTAGCTACGTTGAGCCAGCCTATGTGAGGGACGTCGGCCCTTAACACGACAAAGGCGGATGCCATGAAATTCAGACACACAGCCCCGCGAACAGAGAGCAACTCGCTCAGACATTACGGACAGGAGTCAAAATGTTTCAATAGAGTCACATCATTAGGCATCACACAGACCCCCTCAGTCAGATGTTTGTTGCGCACATTGAAGAGAAGGCACGGAAAGCAATGGTTGCTTCAATGACACCTAAGAGCCCATTGACGCTTTCACTTTAGACAACACTGACCCTTTTCGATTTGAAAATATCACCTATTGCTTCATACGGCGTTCAGCTGCTATGGGCACAACTAAGTGTCTCGCATCTAGTGGTACTTAACCGCGTTCAACTGGCCTTGCTGAGACACGTAATAGGCTTATAAATAGTGGCATATAATTGTCTTGTTTAGTTGCTAGCCAATACGCAGTTCACGAAAGGTTTCGGCGTATCTACAGTTCTTTGGGCAGGACGAATACATACATATATACATGCAGTATATTTTGCAGTCCATGGATTTCACCATACATGTTGCCGAACTGAGGGCTTCCACAAGTCAAATGACACATGTATTTTTTATACAATCATGTGACAAGTTTTGTGCAAGATATAATGGAGTGCCATGCAGTCACGTCACTAGCCAAAAAAATGATGTATATGTAATCTGTTTTGTAAGTTAAGACTAAACCGAGTCTTGATTGTCGTAGAGAGAAAGTGATTCGCGTGATATTCTTTGTGTATTCTCAAATAGCCTGCAGTGGTATTTTTCATAAAGATGCGGTTTTGACGAGACTGAGTACAGATAATTGTGAGATTTTTCTTTAATACATTTTCGGGACTCAGACTACATTCATTATTTACTCACTACGCTGACAGACTTAATACGAGCGAATGCTAAAGGCGTAGTTTCATTGGAAATCAGCCATTACGTAGCATTCGCTAAACACAACGATGCTGGTCATTGGCTATATATATATATATATATATATATATATACTAACAGTTTCACGCAGGTAGAACAAATAGTATAAGATACACTGATGCGTAAACAGATACCCTGTTTATATCATTTTATTGGCGTTTCGATGTAAACACGCGCGTAATAGTAATAGTGAGAAACGCACGTATACATCGAAATGCAAATAAAACGATATTAGCAAGGTATCTGCTTACACGTTGCTCTTAAAGCTATACATATATATATATATATATATATATATATATATATATATATATATATATATATAGCATGTGTTCGTGTGTCTGCATATCCTCATACGCATTTACATAATAAAAGTAAATGTATAGTTATTCATAGAAATCGGCGTCAAATAACGTTGCGTTGGCGCAAACCACTTGTTGAGCCTATGCGGATAACAGCGGCATCCGTAATCGGCAGCTACCGACTTGGGTCGGCTGTCGGTAGCTACATGAACAGAGAAGTTAGTGGTTAGAGGAGTATATTACAATTATTGTGTTTTCAAGATCTTTCAAACGTGTTACCATGGCAGACGACGAACAAAGAGGCTTCGCCAACGAAAAACAACCCGTAAAAGCATACATTGAAACTAACAAAATCGTGAACCAGGTATGCAGAATACAAACGAATTTTTGTAGTTATATATATATATATATATATAAAGCAAGATGGCTTAGTGGCAAAAGCCTTTGCCTTGCAATCTGGAGGCCTGGGTTCGAGACCCACGTCGGCCATTCCTAAATTGGTTTTCATGGTTCCCAATGTAAGTAAGGCGAGGACTAAAAATCGACCCTGATCGGATATATATATAAATAATGCGCTAGTGATGGTTGTAATCTACCGGGATGTCGTCGGTTCGATTCCTGTTATTGATCAAATTTTCTTTAAATGATACTCATTGAGAATAAATGATTGATATAGACCATATCGCGGAGAGTCCTCGATCGTGCTGCGACAAAGAATTGTTTGTTGCAAAAACTCTAGATATCACAACATGCACAGCACTAGACGCATCTAAGATATGCCTCGCGGCCATTCAAAGCCAGTAGGGGACGCAAGAAAATCTAAGCTAGGTGTAAGTTTAAATTCTGTGGTGGGTGTTTTAGGCCGTTTAACAAAACTGCTTCCGTTTGTTTTTGTGAAGCCAATGCGAGGCCTAGGGTGTGGGGATATTTTCGGATATCCGCCAAGGCTCCGTTGGGTGTTTTATCGAGTAGATCTTTGTCACACGCAGTGATGACCAGTGCCAGATCAGCTTCATAGGCAATGAAATAGACTCCCGTGAAATGTGATAGTCTAAATACTTTATTGTAAGTTATGTGCATTTTGCTATTCCCAGTGCGGATCTGCTGGGTGGCTATGCAAGAGTATGCGTTGAGCCACGATTCTGTGACACCATCATCTTTTGGCTAAAAGTGGTGCAAATGTAATGTAAAGGAGAACAGAGCGTAATTATAGTCGGTTAGGCTACCTTTTCAAGTAGAGCCGGCTGCTCATGGCGCATTTTATTACGCACGATATTGTGCCCTTTTTTCCACATAGACTGGCCATTTTAGTGTGCGGACGGGAGCTGGATTCTTGCCAGGGATCCGTTAGTAGTGTAGAGGTTTTCAGTGGCGAGTATTTATTTGGATTACTTGTGGTGAGTGGCGAGTACTTTATTGAGATTGAGAGAGAGGTACTTTTTATAGAACGCCTTCCGTTGACGGATGTAATCTAGCCTGGGAAATCTTTGCCGTTCTATAGAGAGAAAGGACTGGAGAAGAGGTTAATGCGACAAAAAGAATACGAAATTATGGTTAAATAGGGTTTCTTGCTCCTCGTGAATCATCCAGTCGGTTATTCGATGAGTTATTTATTTTACTGCAAACACTACGTCTAGCCTTGGTCTCTGACAGCCGTCATCGAATGTCTACCCAGAAGTGTTCACAAGCTGTAGATCGGCTTGGGTCATCGAAGTTTGATCCCGCCCGTTCTCCTTTTCTGGTAAGGGGGTGGTTCTTCAGAAGCAATGTGCCGCATTGAAATCCCCTCCCACGACCGCCTTTTAATGCGGCTGCTCAAGCTGAGGGTTTGTTACTCAGTTCACATGGAAGTCCTCGTAATCCTGCAACATCAGAGAAATATAGACTGAGTAGTTCGCGAGGTCGGAAATAGCAATAAACGAGAGGTGTGTGTGCTCTGTCCGACTGAGGCGTGAGATGTTCTTCAAGGAAACGCCTTCACGGAAGATGAGGCGTTGCTAGCGTGGGGTTCAGCTTGGCAAAGCCGTAGGTGTTCTTAAGAGTAAGACCTCGAGGCTATTTTCGGCTGCGAACTGACATGCCAGGTCGTATGCTATAGGGGCCGCCCCCTGGGAAGGCTTATTTGCAATACTTTTGTGCTTTTGGTGAATTTATTTGTGGCGTCTGAGGTTTCTGACCCTCGCAATGTGTATGTTGCGCACTGTATCGTGGCCGCGTAATGTTTTCCTGTGTTACGTCCGTAGCATTTGATGTTGGCTGTGCAGCCGTATGAATTAAACGGGTGCACTGGGGCACCGTTATCGTGTCGTACATTGTTACGGTTGCACTCGTCCAAAAGGTTTGTAGGTGTTTTTCGTTGCTATGATCATTAACGTTATGACTGGTTATTTGGCATAATGACCGATCATTGGGCCTCTGTACAAGAATGCGTAGCATTCGTGAATAACTTCTCCTATAACGCATTGTCTTTCCTGTGGTAAAGTTGACAAGGGCTCCAGCGTATGCCGCGCAGCATATCCCTCTTACTTCTCTGAACGTTACATTAACTAGCCAAATATTTGTGTACACCCCGGCTATTATTTTTTATTAGTCATTGAATCTTACAATTGTGTCAAATGGATTATTTTACTGTTTTCAGTGAAGTTCGTGTCAGCCTATGGGGCGTGTAATAGAAACTACGTCTTCTCCGCGAACAGCCAATGATGATATCGTCTGTCTCAGAGACATCGTTTTGCGTCGGTCGTCCGTAATATTCTACGTATGTTCTGCCCTTTAATACCCTACGTTTGTTATCCCGTGTGATGGTGAGTCTTTGCTAAAATTGTTTTATCCCTGCTACCTGGTCAAGTCGATTTACCTGCTTCTTTGCATTTATCGAAGTAGCAGCAATACACACGTAGTAACGTAGTAGTTCGTGCTGTCGGTCTAAAATGTCACCCAACAAGTAGCAAAAAAACATTTATATAATAATAAAATAATAAATATATATATATAGATATATATATATATATTTATATAATAATAAAATAATAAATATATATATATATATATATATATATATATATATTAATAATGAAGCAACTGAATAATTAGTAAACATTTTATTGCAACCGACATTATGGTTGTATACGCAGTTTCATAGTAGCATAAAGCTACAAGATGTATTAAAATGGAAAATTTGCTCAAGAATTATGATTCAATCAACGCAAGCTAAAGCAAGCAGAAACGGCGCATATGGTACATTATGTGCCAATAACAGTTCTGATCACACCGTTAGCAGCAGTTGTAATAATAATAACGACTAAACAAGCAACAACCACAATAGCATCGATAACATGACAAATGCTCTAATGCTTCTGATAGCGACAACAATGACGGTAATTAAAAACAGCAGTAGCCAGCAAGATTAATACAAAAAATGACGGCGGCTGTACACTTGAAGGTGTAATTGCCTATTTGCTACTGTATATATATATATATATATATATATATAATATTACGTTTGTCCCATGCATACATGCATGTTTGTAATTAATGACTTTGGCTGATGACGTGAGAATATTGGCTCCGTTCGTTCTAATGATAATTACGTTGTTATAAATGCTGTGTTAAGATTAACGAGTTGACTAATATATTGCCAGTAGCAACAGTGTGTACACTACTATTAATATTATTACTATTATTTACCTTTGCAATTGGCTTCGTTTTCACAACTGTACACTTTCAAAGAAAATCACCACTAGGTAGTTAATTTCTGCGTAGATTATAGATTTTGGCACACAAATTAAGATCTAACCGCTCATCACGATCATTACTTAAAACCTTCATCTCAGAGTTGCTAATAAACGCACAAAGGTATAATTAACAATTAACGAAACACAGAGGTATGCAGCGTCTCACTATAACATGGTAAATTGTTGTCATCTAAATTATGAATAGTCGGTTATACAATATTATCGAAAATCAATTACAGTAATAGCCTTATAGACTAGTTCCGCGGTTAGCATTATAAGTGAGCATGTGTTTTTGTGACAACATAATCACGTAAATATATATATATATATTTTTTTTTTTGTTTCAGGCGTACACTTTTTATTATTTTTATTATTATTATTATTATTATTATTATTATTATTATTATTATTATTATTATTATTATTATATTTATTGCATGTAATAATGTTACAGCTGTGAGAAATATATATATATATATATATATATATATATCGGAGATGCATTTATTTTAATTATATAAGATATATAAGATCAACCGTGACCTTCCTTTCTCTGGCTATGAATACACAATATGACACGCTGGTCCTCCCTGAGACCTGGACCACGAAACCAACTGTAGCTTTCGATTGATATCTGGTATACTGTCTTGAACAGCGGAGTAAGATCTTTAAAGAGTAAGCGGTGGAGTTGCTGTACTATATACAAACAATAAGCTCACTGGAACAGAAGGACTATACGCAGAGGCATACTCCAGTACTATAAGTACTACAGTAGTATATATAAAGTACTATATCCCTACATAAATGTGCAAAGTCTACGTTTGCGGTACAAACAGTCAACACATAAAGGATCCGATCATACTCAGGCAATAGTAAATTTAATGCTTATCATTTTCGTACGAGAGTGGTGCTGTCTTACGTAGTTTTCGAGTAACTGATCTGTTTCGGCAGCCATAGTTGTTATGTTTTACGTTGAAGCTTTCACGTTCATAATCGTACATTTTTGCCAAGACGTTTCCGCCTTTTCCTTCCGTTGGGAAAAAAAATGCCGAGTTCTACCGAACCTTAAAATGTGTACCTAAATTTCTCACACACCATATACAAGTATGCAGGCTTTTGCCTTGGATATGGCTGTGGAAATGCTTAGTTACTTGGCAACTACGTAACGCAGCACCATCACTTTGATACGAATTTTTGGTGATACTAAATAAATTTGCTATTGCTGAGAATAGTCTTTTAGACGCCAATTTTGGTCGCAATGGCAAAAAATACGGTTCCGCACGTGAAAGCTTCAACATAAGACATAACAACATATTGACTTTTTATGACTTTCCTTTACCTGGCATTTTGCATTTCGCTAGCTTCAGTTTAGTGTCCAAAGAATCTTCCGCCGAGCACTGGTATGATTGTTTTTTCATGCGTTGACTGGTTCTACCGCAAACGTAGATTTTGCACAACTATGTAGGAGAAAAAACAGCAAAAGAAGTTATTTAAAAAATTTCATACTCTTTTTCAAACGAGACGTTTCCCCCCTCCTTCCAATGGAAAGAATGATTTTCTTGCCGGGTTCTACCAGACCTTAAAGTAAGTGGATAAGGTTTTGGAAGATAGAGAGAGAGAGCTAGCGCGAACGGGGCAGAGATAAAACGTGTTCGACATTTATTCCCTCAATTTGATTCGCTCACCCTGTGTGACCATTGCAATGAAAGCTACGACAGTGAGAGCGCTTTAAAGTGTTGGTCGCCGCCACGTATGACGTTATTGGCAGCCAATCGACCCCCTTTCTCTTAAGTTTACAGTTTTGACTTTCATGGCGTTTATTTTCAGTTATTCTAAAAAAGGGGTCACCTCTGTCCAGAGAAGTGATGCGCTTCATGTTCAGGATAGACCACTATCTCATCAGCATACATCACAACTATGGCTTTTCAGCACTCCTGTATAGCCGACAAAATCAGCCAGCTTAATTGGGAAGGAGACGCAGCTCAGTGAGTTCTTTTGCGGGGTTCCTACATTCTGCCTTACTCGCAACGCATCCTGCTCACCCTGTACCAGTAAGGCGTCTTCATTAAAAAAGCTAAAAATGACGTTTAGAAGAGAGCCACAAATCCCTGCATGTCGAAATGATTGATCAGCAAGAGATTTTCAGGTGCTTTGAAGAAGGCCTTGCAGCAGTCTGTAAGGACTGCCTAGAAACGGCCTCCGGGTTTTTATGCACCCGGAGGCCGTTTCTAGGCAGAAACGGCTTTTCACTGAAAAGCATGCATTGCATCGCACATTCTTCTCTTTCTGGAAATCGAATTGCTTTAACGACATGGTCTGGTCGGCCACCTGCTCAGTCCGTTTTGAGCCAATTTGCAGAAAATTCCTTAGCGATTTTTTAGATGCAGTATAGATTTGGGTTTTGCTTAACATTGCCCTTGCCCTTAAACAGCAGTAAAGAGCTGGCGATGTGCTAGGCTTCTAGCGTCCCCTTTTTATATTCTCCTTAAATAATCACAATAATAGTTCACCAAGATTGGCCCAAACTGCACCCTATGCTTTTCGGAAGGGAGCACAGGACCTAACTTACTTCTCTTACGTGAAAGGATGGATTCATAGTATGCTGTTCTATTGTGAGCTCCTAAGTAATGAAGCCACGCGTACCGTGCCATCGTTATATAGAAAACTGATCGTCTCCGTTCTGCTCTTTCGGGCAATCGGAGATCCTCCTGATTAGCGTAATTACGCTTGTGGTTTTAAAGTTTCAAAGAAGCAGCCGTAGAGATCTTGTACTCTCTGCGTCAGTCACCTGCGAGAGGCCGGAGCGCCAGGCGCTATAAATATATATCTGAGGCCCCGAAAAAAGGCCGTTGCAAATATATGCGAAACCGCAGTGACATCAGCGGTGAAAGTTTCAAGTCAATGAACACTTCTGCGTCGGGCCCAAATAGTGGAAACGCCACGGCCGAAAAGCGCAACATAGGCACAGGTTGATGAGACAAATGACGATGGATTTACTCGTGTGGTAACCGGCAGAGAAAAACTGACTACACTCCGCGTCTCCGAGCAGAATGTCTAGCTAAACCGAAGAAAAAGTATATCTTTTTAGTTAAGTAAACTTTAAGGTAATCATCCGGGAAGAACCTTCTATTATTGTGTAGTTTCGTGGTCCATTATTGTGTAGTTTTCGTGGTCACACAGCTCATCCGCATCGATCTTTGATACCAGAAAACACGGGGTCCCTGAGCAGAAGATACCACGCTACTGTCACCACTTAGAATCAAACACGTAAAAACACTGTCCCACACGCAAAAAGGAGCTAGAGTTATAGTCATGAATATAATCCTTCCTCCATTCGTATTCCTTGGGTACCAAACCCATCGGGTAGTTCTTGAGTCCGACTAACCCAAGTTATCTCACAAGTATCTGAAACCGAGTCACTTCAGATGTGCCATGCTTCAGGTCTACACGAAGTGCGGCATCCCGTATACCTATGAGTAAAAACGTTCCAACACAGCAACATGTATGAGCTGACGTGAAGACTCGGCCGCATCCCGACAGTCTGCAGCAAACCTCGAGTAGTTGGGCCTAGCTCGTCAAGGACGTCGATGGCAACGGGGTAAAGCCTGTACGGATACTCGATGTTCTGGTACTCTCTCATCTTGCGTGCCTCGGCGATAGCTAGAGCATGACCGGCCGGGGCCACGCCAGCACTGACCACTAAAGGGGCAAATCAGTCAGTAACTGCCGCGTCCCGAACCAGTATGCAAGCCCTCTTGAACGAGGCTAAAGTCACACTGTCAGGTTTCGTTCCACTTTCTCTGTCCGACGGATTCCAGGCAGGCCACTAGATTGCAAAGCTCTGCTACAGGTGACATTCATAGTATGGTAAACATGTATTTTCACGCTTGTGATACTGAAGGGCGACTAAATAGTTTAACTATCGCACAGATTATTGGAAGTTGTTAGACACTGAACTGGCAGTGCACATGCGCTCCTAAGAATCGCAAATGCTGAACAGTCTATTGAAAAAGTAGTTTAGTCAACCAGTAAGGTCAGAAAAGAGTGGAAAGGTCAGCTCTGCGAGTGTCAGACCAAGTGTCGTGCCGAACAGAGGTGTACTAGTGTGAACGCGCGCTTCACGGTACACGATGTTACGGTTGTATTGGCGCTACGTTGTCTGAATCCACTGAATCTAGAATCGACCGTGGGCTGCTAGGCATGTATGCGAACCGACGAGCTAGAAGAGACTGCTGCTGCTCTTACAGTTGTTGGCCTCAGCTTCCCTGGGAGGAGCACAGGGTAGCCCAGTTGCTATTCCGCACAAGGCTCCACCGTTGGAGGTAATCGGACGTGCTGATTTTCGTTTGACCGACTGCGTCAAAGACCTTAAACAAACACATCTACGCTACGTGGCAAGAAAGTTGCTGCAGGTTGAAAAATATGGTTCTGAAGCCTAGAAAACAGCCAAACTTTTCTAATAATTAATGTCTAAAACTGTAGACAGTTAGAACAATTTGAGATTATAGGAATGGAAGGAGTAGCAACAACTTAATTAAATTAAAAAAACATATATAGCAAAGTGTATATATACTACTAATCAGCTGTGTATGCTGTGTACATTAAACGCGTACTAACTGAATCCTTTAATCGCTAGTCTGCTTAGGAGATCGATTCTGGTGATTTACCTCCTATACCATTTAGTTTCGATAATCGCCACGGTGACTCGAATACCACTTCCATTGTGCTTGTTCTCTTTGCATTTGTTGCAGAAGGTGGTTTTAGATTCAAGAGGGGACGTTGTTATACTGTCCAATCTATAACGGTGGCCAAACTGGTAGGTTTTGAACAGTCTTTCGAAGCCCTCGAAGTCGTATCAGGCAGCAGTAGCAGCTGTTATAGGGTCTTCCGTTTTTTTTTATCAACATATAGACGAGGGCTGAAGCCAGTATCATAATCGGCATCTAGGTAAGAGCAGCCCAATCGTTGGGACGGAGTCGTTAACAAATTTCGGCTTAATTGATCATCGAATATGTTTTTTATTGGGAAATGGCAAAGCCGGCACGAGCAAAAAGCAAAATCGAAGCAGCAGAAGTGGCCGCAACACATTTGCAGTAACAAACGAAAAGTTATGATATACACATTCGTCTTCATATATATAAATAAATATATATATATATATATATATATATATATATATATACTGAGCAGCGAGCACCCAACCGGCCTGTGCCGCGTTTAGCATCTAATGACAATATCGCCAAGTGGTATTGGCGTTTACGCAATCGCTGGTCGAACTAGCCTCCTCGAAACCTTCAATGCTATCATCAGTGGTATCTTACCGGTCCAATATGACTACGGTAGTTATAATTTGCCGCTCGATTGTCTCATCCGAGAGTACAAATACTTTGAGTACTACTACTACCACCTCTAGAACTACTACTACTACTGATTCTACTGTTACTAAGATTAGTCATAATAATCATCATTGTAACATCATCATAGTACTAAACTCGTTAGCAGTATGTATATTATATATTCTGTACACCTCCTCAGCGGACCACGGAAACCAGCGGGCGGGCGACTGCCGCTTGATGTTCTACACAAAAAAGCTGCCTGCTAAACGCGTCTACCACATATTGTTGACTGGTTGCGTTGATTGCGCTGTTAGAGCTGCTTATGCAACTTACTTGAATGGTCGGTGAACGACTTTGCACTGAGCGAGGCCGTGGAGCGCCGTCTCTGTGGCGAGCGGACAATCCAACAACGTTTGCAGTAAAGTGAGTTTGTTGTCGGCGTGTTGTGTGTATCTGTATGTATGGCGGTTTCGTGTCTGGACTAGGCGCTGGCTCGATGGCTGTACTACGTGTGTACATGTACTGGCGACGTGTGCACTATCCGAACATGCATGACAGCGATGAAAAATGGACTAACGACCAAACGCACGTACGAACACGTTTAGTAATGGCATGCAACAAACGTTGACAAACAGAACAACAACAGCTATAACAACAACAACAACAGCAACAAACGTTGACAAACAGAACAACAACAGCTAAAACAACAACAACAAGAACAACAGCAACAACAACAGCAACTGCAACAACAACAACAGCAACAAACAACAACAGCAGCAGCTCCTATACAACTGTCATCATTATGAGCGCAAACAACAAACGCGACAACAGCCCACATCATTATAATAAACGCCACCATTATTACGATCGATAGAGTGACATGGGCTCCAGAAACAGTGGCAGGAGCAACAAGAACAATTAAACTTACAATCGATTACCTGTCTCCATTAGCATAGTTCACCGACGTTGAATCAAGTTGATACAGCCATACAGCACAGTAACCAGACATGATCCCACCGGCGCCTGCTTGTTTGTAGTGCGAAAACCGAATATGCTTCAGCTATATATATATATATATATATATATATATATACACCCATATGTATATCCAGCCCCAGCTTGGACCTAGAGCCTTGAGTTAGTTATTTTCAGTTCGTTATGTGACACATTGTGATAACAGACAACATGGACAAATAAATATGCCGGCGGGCTATGTCGGTCCATAATATATATATATATATATATATAAATATACACTTTTTTGGCATGTAAGCCTAAATACACTTGTCACCCTTTTGTATGAGTAGCGCTTAGAGCAGGAGCATAAGCGAACATGTTTCCCAACAGTCCTTGTGGCAGTATGGTCGTTGACTTTCAGCGGTATGGTTTAACATCTATTCTCAATGCAAATCGTTCAAAGAAAATTCTATCAACAACCGGAATCGAACCGGCGACATCCTGGTAAATGGCAACCATGACTATCGCACTAGTCCCCCTAGACCGCGCTGCCACTACATATATACACATTTACTTATATATATATATATATATATATATATATATATATTTATATATATATATATATATATATATATATATATATATATATATATATATATATATATATATATATATATATATATATATATATATATATATATTATTTATATATATACAGTAGATTCAGCCTTTTTTCATAATGTGGTGTAAACATTTGTACTGGCATACGAATATATTCATACCATCGTACACAAATATATATATATATATATATATATATATATATTTTTTAGATGCGTTTTAGAGCTATCTATTAAGGAATGTAAAACCAAAGTTAAACTACATACGTGTTTATTCTAACCAGATATATAATTAAAACATGTGTATTTGAATGGTCTAGAGGACTAGAGGACTAGCGCACTAGTCATGGTTGTCATCTAAGGGGGTGTCGTCGGTTCCATCCCCGATGCTGAGCGATGCTCATTGAGAATAGATAATAAACCATGTACTGCTGAGAGACAGCGGCCATGCTGCCACACGGACCGTTGAGGAACCCTAGATATCTCAACATGTCCGGCCCTCGGTGCATCGGTGAAGATATGCCACACGACGACTCTAAGCCCGTAGGGAACCGAGGCAAGCATTGTCCCAGCATAATTGAAACATTGAAAAATCTAATAAACAGCGTTATGTAATTCGTAGGATGTTGACAGTCTCAAGAGCGGACAAGCACGGGCGATAGCCTTTTCTACAAAACTCCCTTAATGGTTACAATTGTTCAAAATGCGTTATTTATGGAGAATTTAAAGTCAGTGAGGAATTATTGACTTTAACTAAATTTGCTGTGCGGAGAAGACGGTTTAACTCTTTTTGGGCGGCGGTAAAACTTGTTCACTAAAGAACTGCGTCCAATTGAGGACGGAAACGTCTCGTTTAGGAATGAGAGTGAAAATACTAACTTTTGCTAAAACAATGCGACTGGCCGTCGCGAGACGCGCGATAGCAAGTGAGCCCGGGATTATCGGAAAGGATCGACTTAGAAACCGACGTACTCAAAGGTATATTCGAATTCTTTGGTTTGTTTTTCGGTTTATTATCCTATGACATTTTATGTGTGAGCTTTCACGTTCAATACGTTACCAACTTGCTATTATGCTCATATAATGAGCACATTCAGGAGAGCAGACTTTTTATGGGGATCATTTTAGTTTCAAATAGATGTTGTTGCGGTACATAATTTTATTATCGTAAACCGTTTTCCCCCGCCAGCCGATGTTAGACTCCTATGGGACCCGGTGTTAACAGCTTCTCAATCTTGCGTCCAGCGACACGCAATCCGATATTATTTGTTTGACAGCGTCTAGGTCTCGGCATCCAGCGTGAAGACATTCGAAAGGCTGCTGCGGTTCGGGGCACGCTTCAACGGTCGTCGACGTGGAACTGTTACGCCCAACCTGTTTACTTAAAAATCGCTGCACCAAGATGGTTGATCAAAATCGCCCACAGCACGACAGGCCGACATTTTCTGCTACACGCAAAGCATTTTGAAGCAGGAGTTGTATGTAAACTTGCTTAAAGCACAGCGTGATAATAATCAGCGACGGGCTAGGGTACAAACTAATATGCAAAACATCGCACCAGCTGATTCTTTAATTGAAGGAGTTATCCTGAATATTAACTGTAGTTTTTTTTAAACATATATAAAGTAAATGTCTGTACCTAACACTGTTGCTTGCATTCAGTTCCTACAGCTGGTCATGCTAACCCCTTTATTGATAAATATACGTGATTTATCCGGTGTACACGTTCATAAGGAGACAATTGTTGCCTCTTGCATATAAGCAAATAAAACTGTAACATAAAGCACAAAAAAAAATATAATAATAATAATAATAAAAAAAATACGTGGTTCACGCTATTCTAAATATATGCCACTTAAGGTAAAAGTTTTTGAGCTTTAAGTTATGATATTAGAGGCTCATTCATGCGGCTTGTCGGTGTCAGATGTCTACGATGATTTCATGCAGATCATTCCTTCAACGTAGGCTTAGTGTTAGTGAGAATTATTCTTACGTGTTAATACATGACTCACATCGGATCCTTGATAAACACATTCAAGACCGATCTCTGAAAATCAACATTTAGCAATTTTCAGATTTCTTCGTCAACTATAAACAAATTTTAATTACCCCCGAGAGATACAGATAAAGAGATGGTGGGTCAAGCTCTGACATAACAATAGGCCTTATTATTTTTTTTTGCCAGAATTAAGAAAAGTAAGGCTCCAGCAACTAGTCAGTACTCCTTCTCGGGGGCGTAACATATTGGACGTGGTTCTGACAAACGATGATTCTGTTGAGAAGGTGAGTGTGTTGACTTTACCGATCGCCACAGATCATAAAATGTTGTTATTCACAATATATCGTCGCTCAAACATTTCTGATACCCGTCACTACTGTTGGGACTATGACAAAGGCGACTATGAGGGGATGGTTTGTAATCTGATGACAACCGACTGGAACTCCTTTTTTGTGTCATGCTCCAACGTAGATGAAATGTACAACAAATTTGTGAATGACATGTTCTTCCTGCTTGAGATGTTTGTACCGGTCAAGATCATCGATTCCGCTGGAAGGTTAAACAGTGACATTCAGCAGGTAACCCGCCTACTGAATAGCGCAACTCTGGAGAACGGTGCTGCTTTACAAAAGAAGCTAAAACGAATGCTTCATAGGCAACGGATCATAGAAGAGTGTAGTGTTGCCCAGTCGACAACCCCTACCGCCATCCACAAGTACGTGCAGAAGCGTATGAGAACTAAGGATAGCCTAGCCACTATCAAACGACCCGATGGCTCCTACGCAACGGACAACTTTGAAAAAGCTGAAATTCTTAAAAATGTTTTTGCTGCAACCTACCCTTCACACGATGAATTGGAGGAGCGGAACTCCCACTCTGCTCTCCCTGTGCCAACGCCCGACAATTTGATTGTTGTGAATGACGCTAACTCATCGCCTGAAAACCTTGCTAAGCATCTTCACGGGCTAGCCAACAAACGCAGTGCTACCCCTGAGGGAATCCCTGCATTTGTATATAAAAAGTGCGGTTATGAGGTATGTGTTCCACTAGCAATCATATTTCGTCAATCCCTCGAGGAGGGATCTGTACCGAGTCCTTTTCGTTGCGCTCTTGTCTGCCCTGTACATAAACGTGGGGACAAAAGCGATCCTAACAACAAAAGGCCGGTCTCGCTCACGTCAGTGCCTTGTAAATTGTTCGAGAAACTCATCACTGAAGCGATCTACAGCAATGCTAATGCACAAGGTCTAATCTCCAAGGAACAATTTGCGTACCGTCCCGCCCACTCTACGGTCCTGCAGCTGCTTGAGACACAAAATGACTGGTCTCTTATGGTTAACGAGGGAAGACCATTTGACTGCGTCTACTTTGACTTCAAGTCCGCCTTCGAAACCACAACGCACTCAAAGCTGCTCAACATTCTGCCGCGTTATGGAGTTGGAAGTCGTATTATTAACTGGATTAAGGCCTTCCTCACCAATAGGTCTTTCAGAGTCAGGGTAAACGATTGCCTATCCTCCACTGCTGAAGTGACGTCGGGTTGCCCTCTGGGCACTATACTAGGCCCACTAATGTACATACTGTATACTGACTCCTTGAAATATATAGTGCCCCAGCCAGTGCAAACAAAAATATATGCTGACGATGTAAAAATGTATATAGCTGTAGATAATGATAAGAATGCCGGACTTCTTCAAAATACACTTGATGCTTTCATAGAGTGGTGTAAAAGGCTTGATCTTAAGCTATCTGTAAATAAGTGTGCCGTTTTACACTTTGGCCACAATAACCCTGTACACAGATACACGTTGGGCTCGGAGGTGCTAATGGCTAAGACGTCTATTAAAGATTTAGGCATATTGACAAACTGTACTCTTAGCTATACTCCCCACGTTTTAGAAATGACAGCCCTGGCCACACGTAGGCTGAACTGGATATTTCGTTGTATTGTAATAAAAAAACCCTCTCTGTACGTAAGGTTGTATAAGCAATATTTTCTGCCGGTCCTACTGTATGCCTCGCCGGTGTGGAATCTAGGCTATTTCCGTGACAATAACACGCTTACTAAACTTCACAAGAAATTTGTCAGGCGTGTTGCGTCTCGCTGCAATATTAATGAGAATGACGTAAAATGTGAAGATATTGCATCCATGTTAGAAAGAATTGACAAATCCACGTTTACTTGGATATGTAAGCAGCCTGAGAGAGCGGCGAAGTTCTTCAATATTGCCACAACAAGGACTCGCGCCGGGCTCAATATCCAGTCAAGAACTGTTGCAAAGAAAACGATTGTTAACAGGATGTTTGCATGGCGTCTAGCTTGTAGGTATAACCATACTCAACCTTCCTCGTAAGCCGCCGGCTTTGGCAGGGTTGTTTTCTTGTAATAGAGCACTTATCTGTGGTTGTAATAAAGCCCCCCTGATAAAGGGTGTGTGTATATATATATACAAGTAAGCGAAGGCTTGTTGAATGTCACCGAGCAAGAAATTGATGATAGTGCGCTAATCAAGAACACGTTCGATAACCGTGACAGCTCAGGCACCAGAGTCAGAAATTGACAAGAAGCATTTGACAGACAAAAGATTGTCTTCTGATCTCATTTGAAGTAGTGTGTCAATCATATTTTAAAGCGTGCATATATATATATATATATAAATTCGGGATGGAGTGAACGCCATGACTTGTTATTTCAGCGCAAGGACAGTTTTGTATATAAACATTCCTTTTTGATGCAGTCTCTCTCTTAAGATTTGCCGGTGTGGGCCAAAAGAATAGTACGACTTCTACACACTTTAGCGAGCATACCAGTACTATCAATAAGCAGATTAAAGTTATGCTAAGGATCATCAATATATAGCATGCATGCCTTTGCCACGCGGTTAACCACGCATGTACCACATCCTGCCTGTATGGTGGTGAATACCAACCGCGATGATTCGTTATGCCTGAACTCGTTATGCCTGGCGCTCTTCGAACCACTCTCTACATCACGATTAAACGCACGTAATAGTGTGTAGCACAATAACGACAATTAGTTACCATCCGGTCCTGTGCTAGGTGGAAAATAATTGGCGCACACACATATACATACAGGCGTCTAGATGAAAGGGCAACAGCGTACGAAATAATTATACATATATATATATATATATATATATATATATACATACTTCCATTGTCCTCTAGCGTGTGTAGAACGTTAGAACGTTTGATGCGATGGTGATGATGATGATGATAGCATTATCTCCTTTTTGGCTCGCTGTTCAACAACGCGACACGTAACGACCGGCTAAAAGAGTCGTTAATTCTAGTCTATTCCAGGCGGCGGGCAAAACAATTCATATTCGGCGCCAGCCGACGAGAAGAGATGGCGATACTAGACGCGTCGGCGTGTTTTAATCGCCAATAGTGTAGAAGACGAACGCGTCCCGCCATAATGATCGACACACCGGTGGCCTGGCGCCGTCATTTTCCGTCTCTTCATTCACATGGAGGAGCATGATCCACACAAACCGCAACAGGACTAGAACAACAACTGCAATAACTATGCACTAACCTGCCTAATAAATGGTGGAGCTTGCGTAAATGAACGATGATTATGTCGCTATTATTAAAACAATCGCTCGTTCGATAGTATCGGACGTGTTTCACTTAGGCTACAATCGACGGTAGGAATACTAAGTTGACCTTGGCTTTGCGAGAATCTAGATGGATAATCACATCATATATATATATATATATATATATATATGTGTGTTTGTAAAGCTGTTTGCTCATCCCGTATCTAGGTTTTCGTTTCCGACAGATAGTCGTATAAATCAAACGCAGTCAAGTATAAATAGTTACATCGGGAAAACCGAACAAACTGTAGCAATATTAACAACAAACGCTATCGTCGTAGAGAGAAGTGAAAGAAGCGAAGGAGTTGGCACTAGTACTAAGAGAAGCGTTTAATGATCGAATGGCACCATTTTACATGATGTAATGTCTCTAATGTCGATGAGTGAGGTTTGCGAAGAGATGCTAGATCATCTAATAAAGTAACACTAGCAGACAGATATTAACGCAACTGAGTAAAGGCTTACTTATCCTTATATATATATATATATATATATATATATATATACGTTTATGCACTAAACACTATTATCGTTACCAGGTTTATCAACGGACGAAGTGGGAAAGATAGTTGACTTCACTAGGGGTTGCGATTCTAGCGCTATATATATATATATATATATATATATATATATAACGTAAAGTTGAATATTGCAGTGAAGTCACAGCTATTGGCGCCTCAGTGGAAACGCTAGCAGCTTTATAAGGGTCGGACACCCAGCTCGTTTGGCGAACCAAGGGGGAATAAAAAGTAGTGCCATACGCAGTATATATACGCGAACAATAATCAACGATAGGGACAACTGAGGGGGAAACGGGACGCGAACGGAAGCCGAGACATCTCAAGACCATCGAGCTCGGAGGTACAGGTAGGCTGGTGAACTCAACTGGTGCACGTCGCAGAGGAGAGGCAAACGAAGTACATCTTAAGAGCTTCTTGAACAAGGAATGGGCCTCGCTCTTCGGTGGAGGAGCAGCAGAAGGGCGCGTTGCATCTATACGAGAAAACAGAAAGATGCAGGCCGACCGCCGGGAGTCAATGGTTACCCGCACGGTCGCCCTATATGAGATCGATCACTTCTTGGATAAGAAAGAAGTGGAGGAGGCCCTTAGGAATGCCCCCACTTGCCGAAAGAGTAGTTGGGACGAGGAGCCGAGAGAAGTTGTAGTGGGAGGGAAGTGCAGCAAGGACCTGAAGGTGGTCCTTGGCGTAAGCCCCTTCTGAATGCATACAAATATGCTTAAAGATCGAAGAGACATAGCTGAATTAAGGATATTGGCAGGGATGCCTCTCCCACGGCTTCGAAGTAATGCCAAGTGTTACTGAGCCTGGAAGGTTGGGGAGGAATCCAGGTTTAGTGAGATTGTAAATCCCATGTTAATCACGAAGGCTGCTGGTCACACATGTGTGAGCATATTTCACTATGCATTCCCGAAACCTCCCGGAAAACAAGTTATCGTCTTGGTTAAGTATGCAGACTACGTTACATGATAAGATCGCCGTACTGAATAGGACGGCCTACTGTTAAAGCTATTAGTCTGCACTCGCGAGACTGTGGATTCCAATTCAAGATAGGCCACTCTTATTCTAGTTTTCATGGTTTTCAATTGAAATAAAATGTGTCGCGCTAGAATCGCAACCCCTAGTGAAGTCAACTATCTTCCCCACTTCGTCCGTTGATAAACTTGGTAACGATAATAGTGTTTAGTGAATAAAAACGTATATTATTTCTTGTGTATTCGCACTTAGTTATACAACAGGGGGTACAGGGGGTTACACCTATTATATATTATTATACATATTAGAGAACCCGTAACCACACGTTAACGCGCAGACAATTATTCACTCCAAAGTGCTAACATAAAAAGTCACTTAATAAAATTCAGTTACGGGGACATTATTATACATCAATTCTTGAGAATGATAAGAGTTCTACGTGAACATAGAAAGTTTCAACGCTCACCGGTAAAATTCCGCACCCGAATAATTCCACTCAGCGAAGACATAAGCAAAGGGGACCGCATGTGCGGAGCGGCCGACAAATGACCGGCACGTCATTGTTCCTTATATGGAAGAAGGCGCACCGTTGCGTCCAAATGCGTGCTACTATTATTAATTCTATCATTAGGATTGTCACTGCCCTAAGGGGGGACACACAGCGCTCTTAAGGCGGATAATCTGACTACTCGCCTAGATAATCCCTCAAGTGAACGATACCGGCTTGCCTGTTGGTGAGCGACTATGCTTATTGTGCCATACGAACGTCGTGCCAAAGTGCAAGTATCGGGGCGCTGCCAGAATCGGAAAATCCAGAAAAAAACGAAAGATGTCGTTTTTTCTCTGGCGAGCAAATTTGTTTCTCGTACGGTCTCCCAGATCTGCAGTTCTCTTAGACCCTCTCCGCCTCTTCTAATTGGATTGATCTCTTACTGGCTTCTTGTTTTCTCGTCTGTGATACTACTGTTGTGTATCACCCAATGGGTGACCGGAGTGAAACGCGCGGTTTCATACACATAATTAGCCCGATCAAACGTCGGATCATCGGTGATCGAACATGAACAACCAACGTCTGTCCTGATATGAAGACGCCCCCCTGACGGAAGGGCGTCTCCGTTAAAACCAAAAAGCCCATCAGCTTCTGGCTGAGAGCTAGCACCTACTTTGGGCCCAGAGAGCTGAAATGTGTGAACACATCTATTGCTAAAGAAATACAACAAGCACATGTCACATTTGCTCCTGCATATACATATAGACGACATTTTGAAATACCGCATTTTGGTAAACGCATTCTTAGAATTGTGCGACAAAATAGCCGTCGTGTCAGTGTATGCGTACAACATACGTAACATCTTTACTTGGGTCTGTAAGTAATACTAATTTCAGACGTCCGAAACGCGCAAATTAACCTGCTGTGATGTAAATCGTTGATAGAAGTATTGTTCTGGAAGAAATATAGGTGCATTATGTTCTCTATTTGATAAGTAAATATAAGTTAACGGGTGGACATCACTAAATGTACAGGCAACTTATCGTTGCGAAGAGATGAATCGATTATAAATTTAAGCAATGTACATCTCTCTCCTCATAAACGATAGTGCGTAGTAATGTTGTATGCATCTTGAGAAGATATTCCCCGCCATGAATGGACAACTATTTGCCAACTCTGTATTACTCAACTACCATAGAAGATAGAAGTAATCATATATATGACAAATAATACATGCATTTTTTTACTTGTACCCCATTGGGTTTTTGGTATACAAATTGCAGACACATCTGGGCCCAGAGCAGTTAGAGCATGGTCAATTTTTCTGTAGCTAGGTAGTCGGTAAGACGCGGTCCAGCTCGGAATAATCGTTATCTCGGGCGTGATGCGTATCCGTAGTGTGCACTAGTAATCGCGTTAATTAACTACCAACGGTAGCCAGTACTTCGACACTAATTACGATGGCAGATAGATTAAGCCCTCCAGGCCGCTCGTTGAGCTAAGATGTTATTATCCGACCATCGTCATGCTGCGTTTGCGGGTCGTTGATAGTGAGACCTGTATATATATGTATATATATATATATATATATATATATATATATATATATATATATATATGGGAATTGCAGAGTTCGTTAAAGTAAATATTTTCAATAAAACACGGTCTCTGAGAAGTATTGTTTCGGGGTGAGGGCGATGATACTAAAACACATCAAACTAGTGTTGTTGCCCGACATAGGAGAACTCTAGCTTTTTTGAAGAACATATAACGTCGGGCGGATGATGCAACATGGCCCTTTAAAAGAGAATTCGCAAAAACTAAAGTTATTTTATTAGCATTCACGTCCAATATTTCAAGAGGCCTAGAACCATTCGCACTCTCTAACACATTCCCAAATATGCATTCATGACGACAATTTCGATACGAAAATAATATCAATGCGAGTCGTGATTGCGGAGCAACCGGCCCGCTTCGGCCAATCCACCAATTCTCGAAGGTCATGTTGAGGTAATCGCGTACCGCACGCGGTGGCGCTCCGTCGTTCCGGAACCACATGCTCTCGCAAACACCTTTCGGAACGCCTTCCAACAGAACTGGTTATGTTTCACTCAGAAATGTATGGTATGCTTCTCCATCCAACCTGTTAGAAAGTATGTGTGACCCTATGAGGTAGTTGTTCGCCATGCCAGCGGTTTCACGAAATAACCATTGAGTGCGAATGCAGGATATGTGTAGAGCCGTGTGATCTGTATCATCTACAGCAGCATATACGAGTGATACCGCTGACGAAAGTAATGTAGGAAAACTCTAATGCAAACGTGTGCAAACCAAATGTTGGCAAATATTCATATACACTAATTTACTCTTAACTCGAGAAGAGCGTTCTCCAACCAGTGCTTCTCTCCGGCAGGCAGGCAGGCACCTGCATTGAGTTATGGATCTATTATATGTTATTTACAATCATGTTTGGCCTAGCATCGTTTTATGGAAGAGTTTTCTAGCCTTGACAACCGCTGCGCCCGGTCAACTACATTGGCTGCTTTAACCGGCAGCGTTAAAAGGTTCCGTAGCGCAGTAATGTCGTAACGTCGGCAGATTTCAGCAAACACATACGTGGCCTTGGCAAAAGGCAACAAGCAATCACTACTGTCGTCGTACATCAGACTTTCTCATCGGTGAATAATTGCCTGCTGGTTATTCTATGCGGGACGCGAGAAAAAAAAGACAATTTTCGCACCTTTGTGACGAGCATACCAATTTTGCATTTGTCAAAAACAGATGCGCCTGCCGCTTCTGGCTCGCATGGCTTGCCCTCACTAGTATTTAACTCACATAATAATAATAATAATAATAATAATAATAATAATAATAATAATAATAATAATAATAATAATAATAATAATAATAATAATAATAATAATAATAATAATAATAATAATAATAATAATAATAATAATAACAGTTCACTAGAAGCGGGATGGGTTGCCGAGCGCGCAGATAATGGGAAAAAACGCAAGTACCAAGAACTGGAGACAAGTTATATCGTAGTGCCAATATCGATGGAAACAATGGGCCCGGTAAGCAAGGGAACCAAGAGATTCATCAGTGAGCTGGGCCAACGGATTACAGATCTCACAGGGAATCGGCGCGAAGGCGAGTTTCTACGGCAACTGCTGTCGCTTGCTGTGTGCCGAGGAAACGCCGGCTGTATTGTCGGTTCCATGGAATAATATTTAGGAGTTAGAAGAAGACAAGGAGTACACGTTCACACCTCACAATTGTAACATTTAAACAATATTAATAAATAATAATAATAATAATAAAAAAAAAAAAAAAAATAATAATAATAATATATTTTTTGAACAAGGGTTTATTTTACCAATATGTACATGTATCACAATTATCAATATATTACTTATATAATATCTACAATATTGCTTATATTATTCTTATTGCTTGAGTGTCGGTGACCACTCAACATCATCTTGGCGTTGCCTCTCTGTAATTCTAATGACACTCTCTGTCGAAGGAAAGCGGTCGATCTTGGCTCCGCTGTGGCCTCGAAGAGCTTCTTCCCAAGCTCCTTTGTCAGTTTGAGTGCATCCTTGCCCCAAACGCCAGATGACTCGAGGCCGAACGCCATTACAACGTGGTCCTCAAGGAGATGCGCGTATAAGCGCCGTTTGTGCATCTCCCGTTGGTGGATAATGTTGCCGACGCCCGCGTTGGCTAGTGCACGATAGCCGAGGGCGTACGTGTCGGAGACGGTGACGTCCCATGCCAGCGGCCGATTGCGGTCCTAGTCTCGGCTGGTAAGGCCGTCTGGTCGACGCTTGTCGTCGCTCTGTAGTCCACCAGGCTCCAGTGTGACGCGGTAGCCGGCTTGTCTGAAAGCGCGCCCGAGGATGTCATTAATGGCATTGTCACAGATAGACAGAGCGCGCCACACAATTGAACAGACTAAAGACAGATAGAGCATACTACACAATTAAGCAGACGAACAGGAAGTACGTAGAGCGCACGCCGTAGCGAACGACGTAGTAGCACAGAAGGCCGCCAGGGGCGGGGCGGTCGACCGATATTTAAACGGATGCGGCCATGTTAGAAATCTCTTTGACTCTTGCCTCGCGACTCGAGACTCTCGTCGCTTTCTTCTCCGCCACGTGCGAGGGGCGCCATCCCCGGGTGAGTCAGAGCCGGCCCGTTGCGGTGCCGTTATATAGATAAGTGCGCAGGTAGGCTAGGTGTGAATCAGCGTATGCAGGACGGCCGCGCATTAGTAACTGTGTGTGACATTATATATAATATATATCATTGTGTAAACAGACACCACCGTCTGTGTGTGAGAACGAATGTGAGCTCCACCCACGCGAGCAAGACCAGTATCGAGAAATAAATAAGAACTGAGTATTCTATTATTCTTGATATATATTTGTTCTCGTTCCGCATTAGTTCTGTAACAGGCATCGTGGCGGCCCTGCGTAAGCCCAGCCAGCTTAGTGCAACTAAGTCGGTGCAGGCCACGTTCATCCACCGTTCCACCACACGGGCATGCCTCTGTCTCAAACATGGCAATGCCAAGTCTGAGGCCACTGGCGGCACGGAAGTGGTCATCAGCCAGCTTACTGCCGACTAGCTCGGACGGAAACACGTCAAGCCACGCTCCGGCAGCGTCGGATGAAACCGCTTTCAGTCTAATGCCGTCTATATCTAACTCACAGGCCGACAGAAGAGTTAAGTGGGTAGCCTGAGTGGCGATTTGGTCCCACCCCTTCTGCCTAGTGACCTGTTCCTCAGAAGGACGACCAGACTGACGCGCGTCCCAGATCCGAATGGCGTCTTGTTGGTGGCTGATGAGTCCGCCGGTAGTAGCGGCCACTGCAGAGGCGCAGCTATGCGACGAAGCAAGAAAAGCGGGCAAGGCAAGGTGGCCGTAGCCGAGCGAATGCCCATTCCACCCAGCCGGACCGATAGGCTTGCCTGCATCCATGCCTTATCATCAAGCGTCAGATCAAGGATGTTTTCCAAGGCTCTTCTCACTTGGTCGTCGAGGTCCAAAGTTTCTGACGGCAAAATAAAGGTAGGTGAGGTCCGTAGTACATACAGGACCTTTTGTACTCCCATTGCATGCCGAAGCAGAAAGAAGGCTTGATGTCTACCGAGATGACCCAGCCTCTGGTAAAGTCGGGAGAGTTGTTCTCCCTAATATTATTATTATTATTATTATTATTATTATTATTATTAATAATAATATTTTTGTGAAGTATTTTAGTATTATTTTTTCTTAGTCTTAGAATCTAACAATTGTGTTGATTAAACGTTTTTACTGCTATCAGTTAATTTAGTGTCAGCTCGTGACGCCTATAATAGAATTCAGATTGTCTCTACGAACAGCCAATGACATCATTTGCTTCAGGAACGTCACTTCGCATCAGTCGCGAGTAATCTCCGTCGCACGTTTTGCGATATCGCTCCAAAACTTCGCGATGCCGACACTTGTAAGATCCAGTGTGTTCGAAGCAATATGTTTGGAGTGGTAGCTCCTTGACAGCTCGAGATATTTCATTCGCTTTTCGAATCTATGTGTTCTGAACCCATCCACACTCGATACAGCTGTGCCGAAGGTATGCCGCGCCTGAGACAGTTATATCTCAAACAAGGCTTTTGCCGTTATTATTATTATTATTATTATTATTATTATTATTATTATTATTATTATTATTATTATTATTATTATTATTATTATTATTATTATTATTATTATTATTATTATTATCAAGCGGCATTGCCTCTTAACACCGCGAGAACCAGGACGTCTCTCAGATATTCTTCCTCGCGCTGGTCCCCAGTCGTTGTTTCCATTCTTCTAGCCAGATCCCGAATGAATTTTACTGTTCTTTTGCCGATGGGTCTTAATGTCTCCATGGCTACCGGTACGAAGTGAAGCTTGTTTTCGAGGTCTGCGTATTTACGTCTCTTTTCCTGTTCGGTGTACTCTGTTTTTTTTTCTGGTAGGTTTCGGGAATGCATGATGCACATGCGCCACTAGCAGCCTGCGTGACTAGTGTGAGACTCGCACACCCACTAAACCCGGATTCCTCCCCACCCCCCCAGGATCGGTATTACTTTGGCTCTGTTGCACATCCTGTGCTAACCGAGCTACGGCTGAGATACGAGGCTAAGCACTTGCCGTAAGACCATAATGGTATGGTCGATATATATATATATATAAGGCAATAGTTTCTTGACAGCTTGAGATACTTTATTTACGCTATTATGATGTCTGTAGAAATTTAATTTCGTATACCATCAGGTGAAAATGTTAAAATCTGTTTTTCGTTACTTGCTGTTTCTCCTAATCGTTAGTGCATGTTTTTTTAACATGATGTCTGACGATAGTCACGTACTGTAGCAATTATTAAAGCACATGATAGCAACAACTTTTTGGTTATTAGAAAACGTACTCCGGCTGAGTAGTTCTCATACCACTCTCATTTCGTTGTATGATAACCGATTTCGAGAATTCATGTTCGGAGCATGCAGATACTTTAATAAAAGCGGTTCACACTTTTGCACAAACTATTCTAGTGGCGGCGTGGTATAGGAGGCAGTACGCTAGTCATGGTTGTCACCTACCGAAGTGATACCAGTGTGATTTCTGTTGTTGATTTTTTTTTTTGAGATTTTCCGTAAGGCAGTTGCCCGTGTACGGATTTTTCATGTCATGGCTAAGTTTACTCCACTCCGGCATTTACCTTGTCTAAATTGGAAAACATGCAAACCAGTTTAAGAGTGGCCGGTCTGGGTCTCGAACCCAGTCCTCCCGAATGCAAGGCAAAGGCTTTGCTACTAAGCCATCTTGCTCGGTTGCAAAATTTTCTTTGAGCGACGCTTATTAAGAATGTATGGTTAATCACACAGCTGAGACACAGCGGTAAGATCCCATGCTACCACAAGGGACTATTGGGAAAAATCCTAGGTATTTCAACGTGTCCGGGATCTCTAGTGAATGTCTCTAAGGGTTCGTGTATTGAGTAAAAGTTATTAAATTTGAAGAAGCGTATTATAAAAGTAAGTACTTATAGAAAAGTGTTCGCTGTGCTTGATTGGTTGGCAGCAACCATAAAATTTGATTGATGCAATGTCGAAGTGGTTCGTTTTGAGTTGCCAGAGGAGTGACATTCGACGCGATTGATCGAGCCTATTGGCGGTGGCAGATGGTAGCGTGAGATATGCTTTGTCTATTTATTTATAGAAGGTGAATGACTGTAATTTAGTAATTTACTTTGCTTGTACAGTTCTGAAGTAGCAGTATATATATATATATATTTTTTTTTTACTTTACTTATACATAACACTAATAACGTGTGCAAGTACAGTACATTCTTACTTTGTAATTGCCGTCTTAGTCGGTCTGCCTGACTGTTACAGAAGGTGTCGCTACTCACGCGCTCTTATGCCGTAAAGCCACAAAGTCGCCGTACGAAAAGACTGGGTTTATCGCACTTGCAGTATCCCCGTCTACTAATCCATCAAGGCACGTATTATCAAATTGTTTGCCAGTTTGTTGGGTTGGTCTGTGGAAGGTGACTTGGTTCTTCTCCGCGTTCGACCGAACTACGAAGCAGCTACGAATGATACGATGACACGTTTTAACCGGCAGATATTGACGGGCTAGTTCCTATACATAGATGTAGAAATATCTATTTGCGATGCAAATACAGAAAGGTAAACACGGTGAATGGTCTCGGTTAATTTACGTAAGAAAGGCACCGATAACGCGAAGCGCTTCATGAAGCTGACGTTCCGATAAATTTGAAATAGAAAATTCAATAACTTGGTTTTTCGACCTGAGTTTGAATTGTCTCTACGAAAAACAAAGGTGTTTTCTTTGCACCTAGTTTGAATTAGTCTGTCTCTTTTGTTTTTGTTCACATTCCGTGTATTCATTTTCATTTTATGACCGTGTTCAGCGAGGCTTTCGTCTCATCTGTTATTGTGATTGGCGCTCTTGCTGTTGTTGTTCTTGTTGTTGTTTGTCATGCTGGCACTGCTGTCTCAGTAAGCCGCTCGCTGGCTGTTGGCAATTTCCCACACCTGAATGCATTACTGTCGAATAGCGCCTTAACAAACGACATCCGGAGATAACAAACAATAGAGCTGAACGACCGGGAAAAGCTAGGTCGGATAGGAGGAGCGGGGGTGAACAGGGGTAGGATTAAGGCTCATAACTCGTAATCGATCGTAATTCGTCGACCAAGGATGCCTGTTCCGTTTATCCATCCACGTCTTTTTTTCCTGACAGCTGGTGCTGCTGCTGCTGCCGTCAAGCATGCTATGATATGTCGGCATGTGTGTGAGCGTCTTGTGCACGAACTGTGTAAACATGAGTCGAAGACTAGAAAGAAGGAGGCAGATAGGTAAAGGCTGTCAACAGCGTCGGCTCCACCGCCACCACCACCACCGGCACCAGCACCATTATAACAATGACAACACCCCCACATTATTGTCATGGTTTGAGTTGCCTGAACAAAGAGATGAAGGCTCGCATTGGCTTGTAGTTGGCGTCGTAGTTGGTGGTGGTTAGCTCGATAATTGTGTGGTACGTCTGTCTACCTGTTTACTGTTTTATCTGTTCTGTGTCTGTTAGACTGTCGACAATAAGCTAACAGACAAATAGCATAGACTTTGAACGAAACATAGAGCATACAGGCTGATGATGATGATGAACCGAAACAATGGAAAGACAAAGCCAAAACAGAAGGAAAATAATAAGGAGAAGAGGAATAGGAAGAAGATGAAGAAGAAAAAGAAAAAGAAAGGGAACAAAAAGGATATGAAACGGCGTACCTTACCAGTACATGGTTCGTTGTTGTAACCGCGCCCAAAATGCCCCCATCTAGGGCCTCAACCACCGTTCAGGTTCCCGGCCGCCACCAACGATCGAACAGACCGCAGTCAGACAGGCAGACATCGTAGGTGGAACGGGTAACATCGGTTATGTGTTTGCGGTTGACTCGTTAGTGCTGGCCATTCGAATGTCAATACAACAATTATCCACAAACGAACGTACGAAAATGGCTTAGCTGAAAGCAGTAAAAGCTAACGAGAGAGTGAATGAGAGACAGAGGGGAAGAGAGCAAGATATACAGATATAATAGAGGATGAAACGCAGAAACGATGGTGTTAGGCAGGGGGCGCATGACCAAATATACGAAACACGGCATAGCCGGGCATGATTGCTATCGCGTACACAGAGCAGTACATACAAACATAATCACAGGGAGACAAACATCATGTAGTATGCATGCCGACCGACACGCGCATACACGCGTCAAACATGTTGCCTAGTTTTTCCTTTTGTTTTCTTACTGACGATGAATATTATATTCGATCTGGTTTTCCTTTTTCCCTTGAGTCCGGTTAAATGGTATATTCTGCGTTTTCTTGTTCTCCGTTTGGTCGATTCGCGGGTTGGCTGGCCGTTGGCCCTGTTTCTTCAGAGACAGCGACACGTGAGTAACTCAGTATACGTACAACGTAAAAAGAAGCAAATCGTAGAGTCCAATCAATTGGACGCTTCGCTTCTTCTTGTCCCGCGCAGCTGAATTGTTCAATTGTCTCTGCTCTGATTATACGCTCGAATCGCTTCCATATCAGTTCTCTTAAATCGGACTATACAAACAAAAATTATATATATATATGCGTGTGTGTATTGGCAAATTGTGCAAATCTAGCAAAATATACAAATATTTACATATCCATGAAATCAACTGAGTATCTGTTACTGTTGTTACTGTAGTTCTAACTGCGGTTGCTGTTACTGTGGTTGTCAGTGCGGTTGTTTTTGTTGTTCTTGCTGTGATTCTCATTGCTCTATTTGATTCTTCCGCTCCTATTGGTATTGTTGATGCAATTCTAATGGGGTGTTTTTTGCTATCGCTGTTTTCTTTTGCTGCTTGTATCACTGCTGTTTTTGCACAGCCACAAAGTTTGCCTTAGTTGGAGCGCACAATGCATCGACAAATCACTTCTCAGGAATACAACCTCCAAACGACAGAATAGGAACATAAAGTAGTTTGTACAGATGTTTGGCCTGTCAAATCATGTTGGACTTACTTCCCTCCATATACGTATATACAAATAATTTAAAGAAGAGCAGAACAAAATATATATATATATATATATATATATATATATATATATATATTTATACAACGCGCAAGCCCACAGAGTTAACAAACACTGATGCCTTTATCGCCGTATTTAAAGTCAAGGTGGAGCAAGTTCACCTGAATTTTCTACTCTCAAAAATAAAATAAAAACGAGAGGAAATCGATTCGATACAGTGCTTGAGGCGATCAAAGTGGAACTGGAAAAATCGATCCCTACGTACTTGTCTAACCAAAAATGGCTTAGCTACGGGAGCATAATGTATAGCCTTCCCCAGCGCGCGACAAGCGTCCTCTCAACAACGTTGCAAATTAACTTGACTACCTCCGAAATACCATACAGTCATATGTATCAATTTAAGCTTCTGAGATAAAAATCTGAAAGTCACCTGACGGTTCGTTGTCGCCTCTGTAAAAAGGTTACTACTATTAGTTTGTATCTCTTTATTGTCGATATTCACAAGCTTACGAAACATTTGATAAACTCCTAAGATACTTCTTTATAAAGTATACTTTTTTTAAGTTCTGACATACGCTTTGTACGCCTATCGTTTACCTGGAAAACAAGAAACCTCTGTGACTACACTGCCCAGTAAGGCTGTCTGAAAATGTGGTGACAGAGTCCCTATTCCACCACTTGTATGCCGTTTACATTGATACCTAATTTGCTTGCGAATAGGGCACGTATCAAGAGCTTACAGATGTAACTCACCCCCCCCCCCCCCCAATTAACGCTTTTTCAAAGAGTTGAATAGAACATTTCTCATCGTAAACATTTGGAAGTTACTCATTTCAGGTAAGGCAATATTTTAGCATAACCACGCGGTGTCGCGCTGACAACAAAGCAGAATCCTAAAACCTCGAAATAAGCTGTCAGTTTCATTTAATTAAAATAGTATTAAGAACATCAGTATTCCTACGGAATACCAGGGAACTCTTCGGCGGAGGGAAGGGACGACCCTTCGACTGACGCCGCGTTTTCCCGCTGAAGCTCGATCGATACGCGATGCAGTAGGTACTCTCTAGAACGAAGATCCTTTGTGACTGCGTTTAGTCTTTTTCAAGCTGGTTAGAAAAAATTGACGTTTCTTTGCCCATGGCTCCGTAAGTTTCCATGGCGATTGGCTAAACAATAAAGTGCGGATTGAGTTCTCTGCATTTCACTAACTTGCGGTCCTCCGCAATACAAACAGGGGCACCAGCTTTCTGGCTTGTTCGAGCAACGTAGCTCCTGGCACACGACACGGTAACGTCCCCTACAAGTAGGCTAGGTAATTTTTGCTTAGTTTAGCACAATTTTTGCGCGTGGACGACGCCCATCTCGGTCTGCAGATACTATAGCACATCTTGCAAGATCTACCACGCCACTTGCTGGGAGGCGAAGAGCTGCTGAATCTGTTTGAGCGAGTTGACAGTCAGCACGGTTTCCGGATTGTATTGTGAATACTATTTCTCACTTAATCTGCCTCGCAAGGCATATCGCTAAATATCGCATATCACACGACTAACGCTAGGTCTTGAGGTTAGGTCATATCCACCTGGATATGTAAAATATCGATATCGCCCAATATCGTGGCCGCGTTCTCGCGTTGCTCTTATATGATTTGTGGCCTCTCGCAGGTTACATGAGATTTTAAGATGTATGAAACTGCAGTGCAAAACGCTGAACACCCCGTCGTACAGCAGGGTCTGCCTAGGGGCTGTCTGTCATCGTATTTAACATAAACGGCAAAAATGTAGTCGCTACATGCTGCGCGCATGATTGCAGAGATGTCTGCTGAAGACGTTGATTCAGAAGGACATGGGTTGGCTTGAAGCCGTTGTTGCTGCATTATTGTGCTCATTCATACCGCTTATTTGTTCGACTATGTGAGCTGACAATATAACCTTTCACGCGTTCTGTTTGAGTGCATTCATGTCACGGAACTACCCATTTTGGTCGGTCCTTAACTCCGCTACAACACTTTAATGGGCCCAATAGTGCTGGGCCTACCTAGGCCGCTATTTGCTGTCCGTGGCAATGTCACCGGAACGTTCGCTGTAGCAGGGATGGGAACCGTATCGAATACGTGAATTGGCTACTTAAGAAGGCTATCCAGTTTTATTTGCCGTCTAGAAAAAGTGATATTTTCACCGATGATGGTAGAATTTCGACAAACTACTCTGAACCCGGCCTCCCGCACTCGTTAAAATTCAGATCAGCTCTTGTGCGGTGGCACTTCGCATTTGAAACTCGAATTCGTATGCTCAGTTGCTTGCTGTGAGCGACCTTCTTCCCACACTAAGGCGCTGCTGGTCAGATGGTCGTCAGGTTTCCTCGTCTCCCCGGACACACCATTATTGCTACAACGTCCTCTGCTACACGGGCATTTACCGCCATTTTCATACCCGTCGTTCGTAGGCAATTATAAGCTACCCTTAGCACCGATGCTATTATACCACATATTGTTGTTTGCGTAAACCTTATTTTATGATCGTAGATACCTTAAGTGATATTGTTGTTTACGATAGAAATTTTGCTGTGCTTATCGTCGTTCTCGCATAGTCGTTATTTTTACTGTTCTTGCTTGCTATTCTATTACTTTTGTTGTTGCTGACAAGCTTATCGTGTTACTACAGCGCTTTGAGTGGTTACGATCTTGTTGCTGTTGTTGTTGCTGTTGTTGTTGTTGTTGTTGTTGCTGCTGTTGTTGTTGCTGTTGCTGCTGTTATTGTTGTTGTTGTAGCCGTATTAGTTTTACGTCGCTGTCGACGTTGCTGTTTTGTTTCTTAATAATAATAATAATAATATTTGTCGGCGTTTCTCCTCTAACCATTCGTTTTTCAACGGTTGTGGCTATTGTTGTGGCTTCGTCTAAATTGCCTTCGGTCAGTTGCTGTACGTTTTGTCTAGTTTCACCCCCTTGCCCCCCCCCCCCCCCCCACACACACACACACACGACAACTATCATTATTATTGTTATTATAGTATGCTAGGTGGGGCTAGACTACGCTAAACTTTCCAGCAACGCTACCATCAACAAACAGAGAATGGTCGTCATGATGGCCTTGTTCTTGACGATGTTGTTTCTCGCATTTCTTTTGTTTGCCCACAGCTCACCCCCCACTCACCGTTCTCTCGCCCCTCCCATCTCTCTCTCTCTCCCCTCCTGTCTTTTTCTCCCTCTGATTTGCCCATTTTCTATATCTCCGCTGCTGCTGCTGCCGCTGTCATTGTCCACGCTGTATCCGCGTGCTGTGTCAACATACGTGCCTATGCGTGTATATGTGTATTTGTATGTGCATGTGTATTTGTGTGTATATGTGTATTTGTGTGTATATGCGTATTTGTGTGTATATGTGTATTTGTGTGTATTTGTATGTTCTGCGCGCGTGTGCCTACGCGTGTCCCGCCGCGTCGTTTTGCACGGTTTGAATTTCGGATCTGTTTCGTTTCGTTCGAATGCAGTTAAGCCTAGTTAAGTACCCGCAGCACGTACATAGGCCGACTAGAACGACTAACAAACACTACGTTGCGCTGGAAGCCTCTTTTTCTTCTCCTCCTTCTCCATCTCGGCATTCTGTCTCTCAGCAGCAGCAGCAACAGCAGCAGCAGCAGCACAGCCGCAGAAACGGCCATACGATGCTTCCACTTGCAAGCCAGCCAAACAGCCAACCAACCAACCAAGCAACACAATACGATCGTTTGTCTGTCTGTCTATACACGGCTACCCTAACCGTCGAGCTATTGGTTTGTGCCAACTATGACGACTGACGACTGTTGAATACAAAGACGCGCGAGAAACTTTGACAACGATGGAGAAGACATGTGTATGCATACGTGAAAACGTCTAACAACAACAGCGGCGGTGGCGGCGGCGGCGACAGCAGCAACAACAACAACGTCATGACAATCATGTCATTGTTGTTGTTGTTGTTGTTGTTGGTGTTGTTGTTGTCGCTGTTGTTATTGTTGTCGCGTTTTGCGTTGTTGTTGTAGTCGCTGTTGTTGTTGTTGTTGTTGTTGTTGGTATCTTCACCATTGCCGGCGTAGTTACGTTTTACGTTGTTGTTGTTGTTGTTGCTCTTATTGTTGTTATTGTCGCTGTTGTTGTTGTTGCTGTTGTGATTGTCTTCACCACTGCCGGCGTAGTTACGTTTTACGTTGCTGCTGTTGTTGTTGTTGTTGTTGCTGTTGTTGTTCTTTTTATTGTTGCTGGTAGTGCTGTTGTCAGTGTTGTTGTATTGTTGGTTGCTGGCGTTGGGGGTGGGGGTAATGGCCAAAGCGGTCGCCCTCGTCAACGTATTCGTTGTCATAGTTTTTCTAGTCTACTATTATGGTGATGGTGATAGTAATAATGATGATGATGCTGCTGGTACAGCGGCCAGCCCTACCGGCGCGCCGCCTTCAAAGCTGAACTGTCGTCCTCGTTCGATCCTCATCTAGGCGGATAATATGCATTTGCATAGAAACTACATTTTCTAACGCGTGTATATATATATATATATATATATATATGCATACATCCTTTTTCACCGGCCCTGTTCTATTCGTCTGTGCCAACCGTGGCGGCGGCGGCGGCAAGGCTGGAACCGACGCCCGATGTCGCCTATTTCTGCTGCTGCTGCTGCTGCTGCTGCTGTAAAAGCCATCACAAACGAGAGCCAAACCCTTCTTACCAGTATGGCGACGACTTCAACTACTGCTTCAACCATTACTACCAGTCTCCGGGCCCTCCGACCGAGGACGATTAGCGATGTGTTTGTTACGGCTGGCGGCGGCGCGTTTGCATGTTAATTTCATCCGCCGCCGCCTCTAGTGGTCTATTCATCGAGATCTATCCATCTGTTCATCATTGCCGTTCTCGCCGCCCCGTCGTCGCCGGCGGCGGCTGCCGGCCTTTGCGTTTGTGACGGCCCGCCGTGCCAGGGTCTCTCTCTGTCTCTCCCTATCTCTCTCTCTATCTCTCTCTCTATATATATATATATATTTATATATATATATATATATATATATATATATATATCAATCTATCTCTATTTCTCCCTCCCACCCTCCCTGTGTCTCCCCTGTCCAGGTAGTCACCACACCGTTCTGGTAAGCTGCCGCCGGTACCTCGTTCCACTGTTGCTGCTGCTGCTGCTGTTGTTGTTGTTGCTGCTGCTGCTGGTGAGCCCTGCTGCTCCGGCTTCCGCCGCTCATTCGACGCCATCGTCTCGGAAATCGGTTTCCTACCATCATATTACGAGCTCATCGATCATGTGAAGAATCATCCCGCTTCCCCCGCTTCGAACCCCCTCCTTTGCCTATTCTCCCGACTGGCCGGCTTGCCTACCTGCCTGTTCGTCTCGGCTCGCATAGTTTATATAGTTTGGCCAGGAGTGCTGGCTGTACCGATCAGTAGCCGTAACAACAGCAGCAGTAGTAGTTGCTGTTGCTGCTGCTGCTGTTGTTGTTGCTGCTGCTGCTGCTGCTGTTGTTGTTGTGTTGTTGTTGTTGTTGTTGTTGTTGTTGTTGTTGTTGTTGTTGTTGTTGCCGTTGTTGTTGTTGCTGTTGTTGGTTTTGTTTGTCGACGGCGTCACCGGCGTTGACTGGTTGGTGGTAGCTCCTCCCAAACACCATTACGCCCGACTGACCACTCGTACTAACCATTATGTGTCTCTGGAATCACAAGAGGAATCGCAACAGTGGACGCCACGGGCGACCGCAGCCACGGCGAGCCATACTTGGCGACAATACAGCATCGTCGAACTACGCTATGACGTCTACGAGCGTCTTCGGGACTACTAAGGTCGAGAAGGCAATCACAGCAGTCGAACGAACAATAATACTATTCTGCGGACTGCCGGATCAGGTAGTCTGGCACGTTAGGCTTGACTGTATGGCGAATGGCGATCATTCGTTTCAATAAACGTACAGTAAATATTGAACGCGTCGTTTTCAACGCAAATCCCTAATGGCTCAAATGTTTACTCACAATACGCTTGAGCAGTCATTAAGTCGTTGCCGAGCTGAGATTGCAGTTGAAGAAGTTCACCAAATTTGATCTGGTACGGCTATAAAAAGAGCAACATCAACGGCACAAAGACGCAAAAAGCATTCAAGGTTTTACAGAATCTTACAGCTAGCAAACGTGTGTGTCAGACTTGTTTGGCCAGACTTGAGCCCGCAGGCTTGAAATCGTAGATCTCGTTAAAAATACGAATTTTTCCCCCAATGTTGTGGGGGAACGGATCTTGTTTAGGAAAGATCGTAAAATTACATTTTTTTTAAATGTTTCATATTCCACTGTAACCACAAAATTGAAATAAAACTAGTGGTGTACCTATTTTTTAAAATATGTTTTGTTATACCGATGTAACCGAACAATATTTCCAAAACATGTGCTAGTTGCATGCTAATGAGTTGTTCGATGGAGACTAGAACTGGACATTCTAGCGCGTTCGGACAGAAATGCTGCTTCGCCTGGAAGATATCCAAGTTGACCAGCGAAAAAAGAATAGTCGTAGTAAGAACACTTTGTAAAAATGAAAATTTGACAATGCTTTATGTTTACCCTGCACGTTAACTGTTTTAAACTATGCCATTACGCGCATAAAACAAACAGATCTAGGAAAAGGCGCGTCTTAATGGGAACATTTTTTTACCAATTTTCCTCTGCCTTTTATGTCCAATTTCTATAGAATCCTATGTTAAGAGACGCAGGGACGTTAGCGGCCGCCGTGTCAAAGAATGTCACGAATTCCGAGCCTGAAGAGTGGGAAAGAATACGAACTTAATGTGTTTGTGAGTCCCACGCTAGTTGCGAATAGCTGTCAGCGACTCATACGCACCATGCGTTCCAGAAACCTCCCATAAAAAGTTACAAGTCGAAACTCTCAATTTCCCACTCAAATGACTCCCATGCTGTTGCACTTAACATCGAGTATAGAGTCAACGACAGCAGCAGTTACCAGTTTTACCGACTGCTGCAGTTACATGTGACCTAGCCGTAATTGAGGGTGGTTTTAGGATGCATAGTGCACATTCGCAGCTGGCAGCTAATAGCAACTATAGTGGGACTTACAAACGTACTAAACCCGTATTCCTCGCCCTACGTGGTATTTCTTCGCTACCATGACAAAAATAATTTCACAATCTAGCGCGCATAATAATAGCGCTAATAGGAGAATATACACTTAAAGCAATATATATAAGACCATGACAATTTTTAGCACAAACCCGTCTCTATAATAGTAATAATACTGAAGTGAAGCGTTATGTTACGTAGTGCTGGTATTTGAAACCCTTAACCATTTTGTAGTCTTCTCATCTTAGAATACCCTAAAGTGAGCGAAGTAGGTAAAAAGATCTAAAGAGGCAAGTTGGATTAGATGAAACGTCGTTTGCAAAATCCTGACTTTGTGCAAATTACGTTATAGACGATGCACTTCTCACTTCTGGTAATCAAGTTTTTGATTGCCGGAAATGGGTAGAAGTAATAGCATGGTACTCGTTTTGCTTCATTTTCACTGGGGGTGTCTGACATGTTACGCAATTCAAAAACTGATAATGTTCTTGTTTGCGAGAGACATCTCTCTTTAGCGCTGTTTTGTTATGGAAAGTTTCGGGAATGTATGATGCACATACGTCACTGCAGCCTGCGTGACTAGTGTGGGACTCACTCACAAACCCACTTTATTCTTCACCGCGCGAATCTGCTCTTTCCACGCTCTGTTCGGGCTTTACCTTTTGCAATGGGCTCTCGGAGTCTTAATCAAGTAGACTTGTACTCCGTTAGTGGGTATTCAGATCTACCCCTCCTCCCATAGGACACACAACCGTGTTCTCGTATAAATTGTGTTGAGCCTTATGCAGATCTTGCGGGCAGCTGCAATCTCTAGCCACAGTTAGTGCGCCTTACCAAAAAATATGTAAATTAAAAATAGTTATAACTAGTAAGAGGTTATATATAATTTAATGGGGCCTAAAGTCAAGGCCGGCCACCATTAGAGAATCATTTGAACCAAGATATGATTTAAAAGACAAATATACGTTTCTACATTCAACAACTAGACTTTTTGTTAAGTTCGCAATTTTACCTTTAACCATAGCTTTATTGATAGTTATCTTATTAATTTATCATCACATTTAATTGACTTATATTTAGTCTTCACGTTTATTTCGCTCATAATCAATTTATTTCTTTATAAAATTGACACTTATATAGTTGTCAGCTGCTCGCGGCATGTTATTCGAAAGAGGCAGTGCAGTGATATTTTCGCAAGGGTTAAACAGATAAACGCACGAAGCTTCGTACACGCATGAGAGGTCAGTCGATAGACGCAATCCGTGTACTCCTCGTGAATGTTCATATTCGAACAGACCAAGTGATGAATGCCATGAACTATGCACCTGGTATAGGCGTGGTGACTGTCACATGCAGGGCCAGACCAGAGGTGAGAGAGAAATATAAAGGTCTCCAACCTCTCATCAGACTTGTTTAATTTTATTTTCCCATTCTAAGATGAGTGGCTTTCGAATGGTACTGTACGCGGCATCTTCAACCGAAATCGAATTATCTCAACAACCAGTGCAGAGTCTGAAATAAGATACACAAAGCGGCTCCTTACACGCAATGACAGGCAAAGTACTCGCTTCATGTACATTGTGAAATACCTTTTAAGCAAACCATAGTCGGACGCCGCCTACGTCTCCACAAAGATAGCCTAGGGCTGTGTGAGCAGTGAAGGTCGACCCAGTATAATGAATCGAAAGCCACAGATACTAAAACGAGTTGACGAGTTCCAAGGATTAGCCCCCGCAACATATAATGTCTTTGTCAGCCAATCGACCCATTTTCTGAATTTCATAGCTTTGGTCTTTATAGCGTTTATTTCCAGCCCTCCTGAGACAAGGAACACGTCTGACAGAAAAGCGATGTGATTTATGGCACCCAGCGTAATAAGCGAATCATGTGCGTCGTAATGAGCGACTCATCTGCGTACATCACAACTATCGCCTTCTGGAATTCCTGCCACATATAACCGACAAAATCGGCAAGCAGAAAAAGGTGACGCAGCTTAGTGGGTCCCCTTGCGCGGTTTATTTTCCCTTACCTGCAACACTTCCTGTTCCGTTTAAACTAGTAAGATGTCCTCATTAAAGAAGCTCGATTAGGCTAGAAGAGGGAGAGAGATCTCATTAATACACATATAATTAAAAAGACAAGAGCATATTAACGTTTGTCAATGAGGATTGTTGTAGAGCTCTTATGCTCAGGACTATCCTAAGAGGTTGGTATCTCAATAGGCTGCCCCGAACCGAGATAGGTGCGCCTCTAGATCACTCGCGGGCTCTCGACTCCCCTGCAACCGTCTAGAAGACTGGCACCATATCCGACTCTAGCCTTCTGTCACAGCGTCATACTACATAACGTATCTTTCTTCTTGTTACCTGTTTTTGCAAAAGATAGTTTATGATGACGCTACAAAACCTGGTATAGACTAGTTAACGAACCCCACATTGCACGTCTATGGGAAACGGACACCTCTTGATTTACTGAATCCGGGTCGCACTCCCAGCTCTTGGGAGGATACTTATAAACCGTCTTAACCATGTGTGTCATATACTACGTTCATATTTACATCCCTAAACGTGGTTCATTTTTAAATAAAAAAAACCTGCCTGTTAAGAACATAAACACCACCTCTGATACAAATATGGGCACATAAATAGAAGGCTTGGATCTCCTTGGGCTAGAACGGACATTGAACGATTCCCATTCCGTTTCGCACGATTGTGCGAAACGAATTTGCAATAAAATCTGTAGCTGTAGTAGTGTAGAAAGGCTTTGTTTCACTAGTCGATTATCAGAGATATATATTGGTTAATTAAACATTTATAAAAAAAACAAATTCATGTCGATGAACACGACGAACAACAGCAATGTATAAACGCGTGTGCCTATAATAGGTGACATTAGTTGTTGTAATCTTATTGCGATGTTGTTTCAACGTTAGCCAGCGAGATCATAGTGAAATCTTACCTCATGCGACCATCAAAGGGCGACCAGCTTCGGAACTGTTGGATTTCGATATTTGGGCTTCTTTGTATGTTTCTCCATCTCTCGTTTGCCTTCTTTTAATAAAAATGCGTATCCCAGTTTGCGGAATCTCAGTGCAACAGCGCCTAATAAAAAAATTTCAGCTCTTGTGGGGACCTCATGTATCTCTCTCCTTGTATATATATTTATACATATATATAGAGAGATAGGGAGATAGAGTTCTATGATCCGTCGGCAAATCTATTTAACTACGTTGGCCTTTACAGTTGTAGGTACGCCCATATATCACTTAGTCCCTGGGTAACTCCAGGACTGGCCTATTTTACCAACGACCCTAAACTCGCTGCAGCGTTGCCTCATTAGGTCCAAGTTGAGATCCCCTGCCTAAGAAGCTCGTCCGAATTTTTTTTCATTTCCCGAAGCATTACTCGGCTTAGCGCAGATACTTTATTAGCGATCGTTTCGTTGTGAAGCGTCGTCTTTAAAGCGAACACTGTGAAGTTGTACGCGTGCCCAGCGTTTGAATACTCAGCACGCTTCCTCTGATCCGCCTCCTCTATACCGTGCGTTGTGGAGGAGACAGAGCATATATATATATATGTGTAGTCAGTTAGTTTGCTAGACCTCGCCAAATCGAGAAAGAAGGCGCGCTAGACGATATGTCGTCTCTAGCATTAGATTTGCTCAAAATAACAAGCACAACAACAACAACAACAACGACAACAACAACAATAAGCCTTGCCACTAGCACTACCATTTCTACCACTTCATCTTACCACAGACAGACAAACGGAACGAGGCAGGCACACAGGCAAGTAAGCAAGCAGACAGACCCTAGGCCGCAACGACGAAGCGAGACACGAGATTTGATAAATCTGTCCCGTTTTAATTAGTTTGTACGACACGTTCCGTATATATATCCTGTTTGCCAGTTGGTCCGGCACGACCAAACAGCGTCTATTCGTTTTTCTCGCTCCCCTTCTCCCCCCCTCTCTCTCTCTCTCATCTGTGTTGCTCTGTGTTTTTACGTGTTACGTTCTAGTTGCAGCCACCGGCCTAGAGAGAAAAAGTAGTTCGTCCTAGACGACAGCTGCACGGCGCACTAACCGCTCGTGTCTCGTTAACAACGTAATTATTGGTTTCATTATTATTACTACTACTACCACCACCATTCCTAATACAATTCCGAAAAGAAAGACAATTATAACAACAACAATGGCTCTTTTCTAAAATTGCATGCATTGTTGTTAGCAACAACAACAACAACAACAACAACAATAATAATAATAAAATAAATGATGATGGTGAATTCTTATAAGACATATTGCCACTAATGTGGCTCCTATTACTAGCGACGACTACCACTACTATAAAGATGACGTTAATACCTCGTCGCTGCTACTCTTGAATGAAATATATATTACTAACCAATTAGGCAACATTTATTTATACACTCCCGTGTATAAATAATGATTGCCGTAATTTCTAAAATGTACAGTTAATATTTGTTGCGATAAATTAAATTACAGTGATGTAAAAAAAAAGATGTCTACCAATTTTGTGGTGAAATAAATGCTGAATTGAATTAAATTAAAAAAATATGAAACACTTTTTTAATACTGTCGTTCTTTCTAAACCCTCACAAACAACTCTTATGTCATATTTTATTCTAGGGTGTATTATAGGTAATTTAATGCGCCTATATATATGGCGGAAATATTACGTAGCCCTAGGAATGTGCAGGGTTCGCCTCATTGACTTTAGACACTTTGTAACTTACTCTTAATACCTCAAGATAATTTGTACAACTATACCTCAATTTTTATATTGGGTCTACAAAAAAGTTTTTTCGGTTTTTTTAATGATTCCCTACGAACAAAACCGAAAAAAACTTTTTTGTAGCCCTATATATCTGGACTAAGTATTTGACTGCTACCTACAAAGGTGAATAAATGAAATTGATTGATTGATATATATCTGGACTACGTTAAATACTTGCGTATCTTAGAGAGTTGTCAGCACATAAAAACATTAACGCGCATGCTGTCAAACGTAGATTTTCTGACAGTTTGAGTGGAGTGAAAACGTGCAGACGCAATCTCCAGCAATCTCTAATCTACAGCATGACAAGCTTGACAATTAGGCTAATTTCCACGTCGTGTGTAGGTTCTACTGATAAAAAAACTTAAAATAACTATGAACTATTAGTGAAGAGAACACTTAGGAGATTTCATTTGCTATGGAGAGGTTTTTGCGGTGTACTATGTAACTAGTATATAAAATAAGAATATTAAAATTGAGCTTCTTTGCTCAGTGCAGAGTAGCCAGAAATTAGTAATTAAGTAGACATTGGAATTTCAGAGACGTGTGTGGTAACTACGTAGAAATTGGAATCTTCGCTTTCCCGAGTCGCCGCAAGATATTGTAAACGGTTGTTAGTTATATGAGGACACGTTACACAGTAGCATAGAATGTACCGAGGAAGGGCTTTATTCGCGCTACGGAAGTGCCGATGTTAGAGATGTCTACGACGCGGTAACGTAAATAGCCGGCACTCGACCAATGCAACGGTTTGATTGGGGAGAATATTTAACAAAGATTTGAAAGATTTGAAAATTTGAAGACAAAGACTTGAATTGTTTTGTCTTTGTCATATTTATTGTGGATCGTATCTGCTTAGCGGGACCACCGCTATCCACTATTGCAACATTGCAGAAGTAGGTTTGGTTGTGTTGTAGTGTGGCGCGTAGTGGCACCTCGGAACTGCACCACCTGCTCCGGACTAATAAGCTCTACTCGATCAAGAAATTAGGTTTGCGTTAACGGTTAACCAAAATCAACAAAACCTAATGATATGTGCGCACACGGAACTAGCGACCAATATATTGTCATTTATTGGATTTGACCGGTTTGAGCCCGCGTATGCTCTCGAGTATTCTTGCTGTTGTACAGCGAACAAACTAAGCTTTAGCGACGAGCTCCAGCATGCTGTCTTTGTTGTCTTTTTGGCAATCAACAAAAAAGGAAGTTTCAGAACTAAAAAGAGCGTCGCAATTGGGAACCTGTATGTGCTTCAGTGCTTTGACGCTACTGATTAGTAAGTTAGATTTTCCATTATGCACGTACAGGCTTCCTAAGTATGTAGTAGATGGGAGAAAGGGATCTTACATTCTACACAACCCAGGGCCTCACAGGCCATGGCGATTTCTGGTCGTACCTGTTCAGGATCGGGAAGGTCCACGTGCGTCCACTGCGGCGAGGGATTCGATGACACCCCAGAGCACACCGTGCTGTGGTGTCCATCACTGACGGAGCAACGCGCAAGCCTAACGCAGTTTTTAAGAAACAATACAGTACTTAACCTACATGACTACATGCAGAAAATGACGGAATCAACATCACACTGGAACGAAGTGTCGCAAGCTTTTAAGAACATTGTGCAGGGGATAACAAGGGCTGCTCTTTAAGTTCGCTCGCGCCTTCCCGAGGCCCTCGGGGAACACACCCGCCAGTAGTAATAGACTCGCCCCCCTGACTGTTTGACCTTATGCGCAAGGAGTTTATCAATCCAAAATTTTGGCACGTGAATTTGCAATTTTTGGCGACCTGTGACCGTTAATATATCCACATATTGCAAACTATGAGCGCGGCATACTCTCCCACACATTTGTGCGTGTATATGTATATATATATGTATCCTTCGTTATACAAAGCCTTTCCGACTTTACCACCCTAAGTTGCCCCGCGCTAGTAGCATCGAGACTGCAAGTGAATGGCTGCATAGCGTCACTCCTAGACGAGGCCTGTCTATAGGAGTTCTAAAGCGACCTCACATAGAAAATGAAAGCCCTTCTGTCACTTCATCCAGACCCGCGCAGGACACGGGAACTTCAAATCTTACTTGTTCTAAAGACTCCGTCGATATAACACGTGGGACCCACATTACGAGGTCCGTACCCAGCCTCTGGTCAGCCTAAAGGAATTCGTAGAACATATTTTTCCTTCAGTTCAAGCTTGGAATCTGGGAGGCGCTCGCCTCTTCTCCTAATGACCCATAGTACTGTTCCATAGAGATCTGGGCCATCAGAAAGTAAAGCTTAAGCGCAGAGGTGCGTTTAGTGGGTATGGGTCTCAACGGAATTACATTTAACCGTTGGGGTCGGGTCCCACACTGCTCGAGGCATATTTGTGGCAATAGTGCGTAATTGCATTCAAGTCTCCTTCACACAAAAAAAGTTTTACCAAGACTGTTTACGCGGCGAAGCGGCTAAGGCGCCTGACAGGCTACCGGGGTTTAGCTGACCAGCCAACTCCCTTATTTAAGCGTGCTAACAGGTGCCTTGTAGGAAATTAGTGCATAATGCTGCTATAATATCTGCAAACATATGTGTGGCAACAATGTTGATCAACTGACATGTCGAACTAATCAGATCAAGCGCAAATTGCTAAGTTAACTGGAGGATCGAAGCTATTTAAAAGTGCGCCGCTCTTAAGATTACAAATGATGACCTAATAATATAACCTACACCAAAAGAGGCACTTCTGAGAGTGACCAAGAATGAAAATTGCGGCATTACGTTTGGTCTATGCATGAAATTCGGACACCCTTATTAAAGAGTAGGAGAGAAGATTTAGAGTTCTACAATTTGATATTGTGAACACTTGTTAATAAAAAATATTTCGACTTTTGTAAAAAAAGCTGTAGTATTGTCGAAGCTGACTGCCTACTGTTACGTGTGAATGCCCCTTGTAAGTGAAAGAGAAGTTTACTACACAGTGTCGCTATCATTGGAAGGGATGAATTGCCAATTAATTTACCGTATTCAATTGAAAATGTGCACGTGTTCAGAAGTACCGATGTCAAGTGGATTTGCACGCTCTCAGGTATCTTGTAAGCCGAGTACTTCGATGTAAATCAAATGCGTATTTTTAAGGGTTCTAAGACAAGTTTAACTGTTGCAGGCGGTGCAAATGTTCTTATATATGTACCCGTATATCTGGCGGGGCCCTGAATTGCTCTGTTTGTAAGTCCGTTTATGTTTCATCTGTTTGTACGAATAGCTATTGCAATTGCGCAAGAGTTGCAAACTTTACTTAGAGTGTGTCCAGAATGCCGTCTCCGACGTGATAACAGCGAAGCTTCTTTCACGCTTACCGTCATGTACTCATTATGTCTGTTTTTGTTGTACTCCTCTCGTTTCTTTCATCTGTTGCGCGTTGTTAACTTCGTAGCGTGGCAATTGCGGCTGTTGCGTCTTAAGTTCGACCGAAACAAGGCCGGTGGCAACGAGTGGAATGCAAGAACCCTCTGGCAGTGCAACTGCCAATGGTGGTGCTATCCAAGATACACCCGCGGAAGTTGGTAATTAAATTGGGAATGTAGAAGAATGGTCTCAGACTAACAAAAGTACGGCGAAAAAATCTGAAAAAGCGAGAGTCCAACTTCTCGCTATTCGTGAAAAGGCTATGGAGAACGCAAGGGGACTATTTTGTGTTGTAGTTGCACCCAAAGTGAAGAAAACAGCTGGTGCTTTTCTGTCGTCTTATGTGGCGAGTTATTCAAGCTATGTACCTTGTTTACAACTGCACCCCCACTTCAGACTTGAATTTAAATTTGGTCAAATTCATCTATGGATGAACATATTCTATGATGAGCAGAATGTTAGGAGCTCACTAGTTTTTCTCGGCGATGAAAAGACATCATTTTTGCCAATGACCACACAGTGCAGAGAACTGGCACATAACTAGGCTAGAAAACACAAAGGTTAACCGTGGCTTTACTGAAAATCAAGTACACTCAGCTCTAAAAGACGCGGGGGTAATTTCCGTCAAGAGGAAAGTGCAAAAAACTGGTGGAAAAAGGAGCTTTCACAACCCTCACGGACAGAAGCTTGCTGCAGTGTGCTGGTGTGCCACCAAACGATGTATTTCTAGCGTACAAGCTAATAGGATTACAATGTACGCGGGAGGGCTATTGTTATCGATTCCAGGGACTGAGCCATAGTACTGCAGTATGGAAGCGCAAAGTTGCCTATGAGAATTGCGGCGAATCAAGACGTACGTCTTCAAACTCTAAAAGCTCGGAAAAATGCGTAAACTGTAAGAGAGCTCACTTTTCGAGGCTGTCGTAGTCGAACCTGTCTGTCCACTCCGGGCAGTCAACTTGTTTGGCGGATATCTCTGTGCTGCGGAATGTTCAGCGGCGTTCTTCTCGTATAAAGATTATCGCCACGTCATTACCGAAGTAGCACGTTCGTCATCGGGAACATGCATTGATCACATCGCTGTGGCAAATTGTAGTAAGTCGCGTGATGTGTGATTCCTGTGAGGTGTGGTTAACTTCGCTTCTCTATGAACACTATCCTGTTGTCGTTATGCTTAGAGGGATATTCTGCAACTCCGCATCATAGTCTTCCTAAAGCGTCATTTTCCATGCGGCTACTCGACAGGTCTTCCATAGGCTCGTGTGCTAGTCGCATACAGAGCACTTACTGATTAGAAGCACACGATGCAGCTAATATTGGCTCTGTCTTTTATGCGTTCTGTACCATCCAGTTCTACTGCGAATTTGATGTGTATCTTGCCGTAATCGTTGACGAGAATTCAGTTGGTAGCTCACCCAAAAAAAAATTCTCCCCTGATCAGGGGCATTTTAGGTGCAATGTCAACATGCTTTATACCTGGCACCGCAAGGTAGACTCACGCGGCTCAAAGAATGCCTGCTGCAATGCTCTCAAGCAGAAAATTAGGCGAGCTATGCGACTTGTAAAACACTCTTTTTACAATCGTAGGTTTATGAAAGATAACACGTATACCTATTACAGCAGTTGTTAACGAGCTGGTGGTCAAATCTAAACATTTCATGGTGTGATATCGGCCGATATCGATTTCAGGTTTATTCTCCATGAATTAGTAGCATAGTACAATAGTTCACATATAACTTTGTAGGCTAATATCGTTATTCGTGTCTTACCACAGTATTTGCAAACACATTCGTTGACGTCGAAACATTGTGCTTCAGACAGAGGTGCTAGTGGTATCCGTCCCAGGTGATTTTGCAAATCACCGGTCTATTTTGTTGCAAGTCTTCTTTTCATCTGTTGCTAAAAGCGGGGCTGTCTGTAAAATTTTGGATCACACATTTTTAGGTTCGCCTTTCGTTGTGTGGTTTGCTTACTTCGAGTGTGTCGTGGTCGAACTGGTAAATGCGGCGTTCTAGGCTCGTTGCACATATGCAGCACCAGTGTATTTGAGGCGGTTTTCGATAAACCAATTGATCTTTTAGGAATTAAAGTTTTATTCTTGTAAAGCTTCTTGAGGTTGTCTAATGTTAATTTGGAGGATATGGGTCTGGACCACATATGTTACTGTGGAAAGCATTTGGAGCTTTAACATACTAAGTAGAGTCCTACGGTCAACCTGCCGAACAGAGATCGCTCAACACCATAGTTAATGAAACCGCCTTCACTCTCATTTTTTTAATATGCCTAGTAAACCACGATTTGGTGTCGATATAACTCTCAAGTATCTGAAGTTGTTGACCAATTCTAGTGCATGTCCACTTAGTTTTATATTATAGTAATTTTGAGCAAAAGCTTCTCCTCTGGCAAAACGCATTGCTTTCGTTTTTTTTTTAGCTTAGTTTTGCAACACCATTGTACAGTCTCATTCAAGTGAAATTAAAGGTGTTGTCTCGATTTTCACATAAAAACAAAGTAGTCTGCGTAAAACACGTGGGGAGTTTTTATTTCCCGGAGACACTTTTAAAAGCTAAACATAGATTAGTTGTGTCACCCTGTGGCATGCCAATTGTTTGAGAGGCCTCCTTAGAAATCGCGTGAGCTCTGTTTAAAATTGTAATATGTTGGCCGGCTAAAATATCTTGAATAAAGTCATACACTTGGCATTTAATGTTGAAAGTCTTCACGAAGATTAAGTAAAAGCCGATCTCTCGAACTGCCTCAAAAGCTGTTTTAAAATCACTAAAATCTGCGTAAGTCACACCTTCTGTTCGGGTCCCTAGGTGCTCTATTACACTTGTAAGTGATATTCTATAGGCGAACGCCCTGTAAGAAATCAATCTTGCTCTGCCGGTAAGTTCTTGTAACATTCTAGAAGAAGCCTATTAGCACGAAGTGATGCGAGAGCCTTGTACAGTGCGTTGGCTAGTGCTATACCACGGTAGTTGTCTGCCTCTGTTAAATTACGCTTTCCCATTAAAACTGGCTGCAAAAGACTCTGTTGGCTTGGGATTGCGCCTTGGTGAAAAGACAGGTGTTGAACATCATCACGTCAGGGCAGGGATGGTTACCGAAATCGCAGCTTTGAGATGTTCGTAAACAATCTGCTTAGGTCCGGCAGACTTGCCACCTTTTCTTGTTATTATATTCTAAAGGACCTTTTCCACTGTGAAATCACTTCAAGGTCCATCGTTCTCGTGATCTTGTCTTTTCGGCAGGATACAGCCGCAAGCGACTATTCCTGTAAAGTATTCTAGCCACTCATCGTCCTTAATCAGTGGACTTTCTCATTTCGGCGTTGTGCAAAAATAATACAAGGTTCGTAGAGGTTCTCTCGAATTTTGCAGATTTGCATTTCAGTTTCGTATCTGGGGCGTCTTTCCTTGAGCAGGTCTTCACATTCGTGTTGAAAATTGCAAGATGGGCTAGATTCATACCGCTGTTTTCCCTGTAATGACGTATCAGTGATTTGGTAATGCAGCATCCTTGGTCGTACTAGGCTCTGTGTTTAAACCTAGTGGTTTGACAGCGGGCTGCCGTTGTTGGTGTTTGTACAGTAGATATCGAGGCCTTCTCAACGCTCAAAGGATGGAACAAGATAAAGAGCTTGTTCCAGTTTCTAAACGTTGATCCCTCGCGACAGAGGAGGATTGCATTTGCTGGTCATGACTTCGTTAACGACAATATTGACTGTTAGTTGAGTGTGTTTTCTGTTAGCTAAACAGGTTATATTTAGGGTGTTGATGCAGATGCATGGCATGTGTGCCGACGTCATTACTATGTCAATGACACTTCGGCCATTCCGTTCCGTATACGCAGTGCCTTGCATATTGTTTTCGATCTGTGGTCATAGGCTTTCAACTCCTTCTATAAATAATGCGCTTTGTTAATTTTTTTTGAGAGATCACAGTTATCATTTCAGGCGATCTCAATATATTGCGTCCTGTGTGGGCATAGAAGCAAACATTTTCCAATGTCGTACTAAATATCTCTTCTCTCAGGTGGGCTGTATATACATATACTATCCCTAGTGGTCTTTAGTCTCCACAATTGTTCGTTTACTTGTGGCTAATAGCACTGTGGACATACGTTCGTCGGCACAACTATAGCGACACCCGGCTTTAGTCTTCCGCGTCCTTCTGTCTTGATTGATTGACCACGATATTTCTTGAGGCGTGAGAATATAATACTATTTGGTTTTGTTGCAAACGTCTCCGTACGAAATATAAAAGCGAACTCAAGAAAATAGCTTTATCCATCTAGTCGTGTAATTGATTCTAGTCCTTCGACGTTCCACAAGAGGAACCTGAAAGTGGTCTGCTCATGTTTTTGTACTATGTCGTTGAATACCGTTTTACTGTTTAGTCAAGGCATACAATTGTGAGTGTCCATCTCGTCATACTTGTCCGATAGTCGCATTATTCATTAACACTGGCTCGCTTCCAACCAGATTGATCGGCACACCACAATGATCGGGACCGTACATGTTTATTATTCTTATGAATTTCATCCTACGTAGAATTTTAGCCAAACGGCGTTTGTGTATGCAGATGACTACTCCGTTGCAGTTCAATACTACTCCGTATTAAACTGACCAAGCTTGACAAAGATATACGTACTACAACGGGTCACACTTGATAGGACACAACTCACTTTGTTTCAGACGTCCAAATATTTAGTCCCTTGCCTGCATTTGGCCTTTGCTAAAATTGCAATGGCAGTGTCATCTGGCTGCTTTAGCACCTACCTGTGCACTATTCTATCATTGCGGCAATGAAACCTTAGACAAATTTAAACTTTAGGTCAAGGTCTCTTTCTCGCCTGTAAGACGTTGCACATGCATGAATTGTGTTATGCTCGTCTCTTTTGGGGGATGCTATATAGGAATATCTTGTTGGGCCCGAACCATCCAGAACGATGCTCTCATGGCACTGTTGGGCAGAAGCTGTAGAGATTATGTACCTCATCTGTTTCCCGCGTATGAATTGCTTTTGAATAATGAAACGTATTATGTTTGCGTTAAAATGATGAGAGGTGAGATTTCATTGGAAATCTCGTTCCCACTCACCGCGGTGGCCAGACGCTCTAACCGTTGCATTACCAAGTTTGGGAAATTACCAAGTTTGCCCAAAAAGTTTGGGCCTTCGATTTACACAAAACTAGTAGGGGGTCCCTCGCCTTCCACCTGCCGTCTATTCGAGACTCCCTTTCTCGAGAAATTCTATCACTCTTGTATGTGGGGGAAATCGCGAATTGTTAGACATGCATTAAAAATAATATTAAACGTAAATATGTGACAAATAATGAATTGACCCGAATTTGTAAACTTGGTAAACTGCGTGTTAAAATAAGTGTGCATGTGTGTATTATGTGTGCAAAGTTGTATACTGAGACGTTACTTTCACTTAAATTGTTTACGAGAAACAAGGTTTGTATTGTATTATTATTTTGTTGCCAAGCGCATCTACGGCTGTAGAGGAGCACAGATTCGTTCCAAAATAAAACCTGTAGAATCATAGCGCAGTTTATCATGATTTTACTTAGCCAAGGAAGCAGTATTTGTGATTGCAATGATTTTAATCAAATTCTAAAAACATTTTTTAAAGCACAATATTTTTGTATATACAGTCCCTGAAAAAAATATAGGGCCACCCATTTTTTTACATTTCACACATTTACTATAACCAATCGTGTAAAGATCACAGTGATGCATGCTCATAGAGTAACAGCGGAGACTTCTATCGACATTTAGGGTCTCGGATTACTTTGAACCACGAGATTTTCACATTTGGCACAGCTACATCGCGAAAAAATTATAAGGCCACTAGCAAGATACCTGTTTTAACAAATGAATTAAGCGGATTAACGGCATTTTGGTTAATTTCACGGCATTTAACAACTATACTTAATACTCAGTGAACTTCCCAATTAGTCGGATAACCTCAAAAGTGCGGTTTGGTATAGTGTTAAACAAACTTTGGATGACGTTTTGCAAGAGCTCGTCCCACGCCTCGAAAATTGTTTTTTATCGGTGTATACTTATTGTTCGAGCCAGCTCCACGCATTCTGGATCATATTAAGATCAGGTTAGAGTGCAGGCCAGCAAAGGAATTCAATGTGACGTTGGTCGAACCAGCTTCTGATCAGCCTGGCGGTGTAAATTGGGGCGTTATCGTGTGTAAAAACGAAGTCTGGCCCTCCCATCAGCTTAAAATGCGCCTATTGCTTTTTTAGTAAATCCCCGTAGCGCGTCGAATAAACACGACCGTCTAAAAACAAAATCGACGACTTTGTATAATATCCGACAGCAGCCCAGATCACCACTGAACCGCTACCTGAGTGATGTTTTGACAAAATTCGTTCTTCCTTGCGGACATCATTTTGCCAATGTGTCTTCCTGAGAAAGTTTTGCACATTTCGCACCTTCGTTTGCACGTCGGCCGCTGCCGCAATTGCCCTCGCCGAGGGCGTAGAGTTTGACGCTTTCTTCAGAATTGCAGCTTGTTTCCCTCCAAAATAGAATTTGGACGCCCGGAACTCTTTTTTTTACGGCGTATTTTTACCTAAATTAACAAAGTTATTTACTACTCGTGCCGAAGTGATGGTGCCGAACACGCCAGTATAATCAATTCCTTCTTGCGTTGACTAGTTCTCCCGAAAACGTAGATTTCGCACAACTATGTAGGAGAAAAAAGGCAGAATAACTACTCCTATAAATATCACTCTCTCTCTTAAACAAGACGTTTCCGCCTCCTCCTTCCATTGAGAAAAATTATTTTTATGCCGAGTTCTACCAAACCTCGAAATAAGTACATAACGGTATGAATGACCCTGTATATATATATATATATATTATTTATTTATTATATATATATATTATTTATTTATTTATATATATATATTTATTTAGATATATATATATATATATATATATTATATATATATATATATATATATATATATATATATATATATATATATATATATATAGAAGAAGATACCTCGCAGATTCGGATCCATCACTATCTCTATGAGTGGTGTATGGGACTCCGAATCTGCGAGGACGCTCTTGGGGCTCGGCGTCACGAAGAGGAATCTTATGGATCTCACCGTTTTAACTTTGCAAGGAACCTTGAGGATATATCGCTCGCACCGGATCCATAAGAGCGGGGGCTACCATCAAGCAAGGACACGGACAACTGATTCTTAACTTCACGTGACACCTTTTTACCACCATTTTTATTAAGGCGAGCACTGCCGAGTGTGCAAACGTATTGTAAATGATTAATAAATCATCACAATATTTTCTATATATATATATATATATATATATATATATATATATATATATATATATATACAGGGTGTTACGTAAAAAGTAGTACTTCTTTCGAGGTTTGATAGAGCTCGGCAAGAAAATAATTTTTCCCAATGGGCGGAAGCCAAGAAAACGTTTTGTTTAGGAGTGAGGATGAAATTTAGAAAAGTTGTTATTCTGCCTTATTTTCTCCTACATAGTTGTACAAAATCTACGTTTGCGGGAGAACCAGTCAACGCATGAAGCAACCGATCATACCAGTGTGTTCGGCGGAAAATTTTGCATAACCTAAATGACACCTAACGCAAGCTAGCAAAAAGCAAATAGGTGGAATAAAAAAATCATAAAAAGTCGATTTGTTGTTATAACTTACGTTGAAGCTTTCACGTGCAAAATCTAAAAATTTTGCCATTGCGCACAAATGACGAACACTCTCTGACGATAGCAAATTTAATGCCCGTCATTTTCGTACCAAAGTGATGGTGCTGCGTTACGTAGTTGCTGAGAAACTAGGCTTTTTCGACAGCCATATCAAAAGCAAAGGCATGCATACTTCCTAGCATCTTGACCTGCTTTACCACAGAAACCACTTGCGCACGTCCAGAAACACACCAGCATTTATTTATTATAAGAAGTGCTCGAAGTTCCGTCCGCCTACCACTAAACACGTTCTGTAGCGATTGCACAGGCTCTCTTGCACTCGTGTAAACATGTTAGGCATTGCCCTAACGGCGTCAGCAGCGTTGAATATACGGTCAACCAGATCTTCACGCGATTCAACGGGGGTTTCGTAGACAACACTCTTTAGGTAGCCCCACAAAAAAAAGTCGAGGCTTGTTAAATCGGGGGAGCGAGGTGGCCAAGCTATAGACCCGCCTCGGCCGATTCACCGATTCTTGAATGCTTCGTTTAGGTATTCTCGAACCGTAGCAGAGTTGTTTCTCAGCAACTACGTAACGCAGCACCATCACTTTGGTACGAAAATGACGGGCATTAAATTTGCTATCGTCAGAGAGTGTTCGTCATTTGTGCGCAATGGCAAAATTTTTAGATTTTGCACGTGAAAGCTTCAACGTAAGTTATAACAACAAATCGACTTTTTATGATTTTTTTTATTCCACCTATTTGCTTTTTGCTAGCTTGCGTTAGGTGTCATTTAGGTTATGCAAAATTTTCCGCCGAACACACTGGTATGATCGGTTGCTTCATGCGTTGACTGGTTCTCCCGCAAACGTAGATTTTGTACAACTATGTAGGAGAAAATAAGGCAGAATAACGACTTTTCCAAATTTCATCCTCACTCCTAAACAAAACGTTTTCTTGGCTTCCGCCCATTGGGAAAAATTATTTTCTTGCCGAGCTCTATCAAACCTCGAAAGAAGTACTACTTTTTACGTAACACCCTGTATATATGTCGCAGCAAGAAGATATCGACCGCACATAAGCCCAAAAAACGTAAAGAAGTGCTTCTAATAGTTAAAAGTGGGCATTTTCTATGAAGATTTCTCTTTTTGGGGTGGTAGTTTTTCCCGCAGGGAAAGCTAGGCTTAAATAGAAAGGTAAAAAATCGTGGTGTATAAAGGAGCACATAATCGTCGGCAAATAGTTATAATACATATTTTTGATATAGGTTGAGGCTTGGGTGGCGCCTGTTAATAAAAGTTGGCAGATCACTAGGCAGAATTGTGAAAAAAATTGTGTAACTTTCGATAGGCAAAGTCGGTGGTTTGTTCTGATCTCGGGCAGTCGGTTATACCGTCGTCCATCATTAGTGTGTCTATTAAAATACTAAAAATCCTCCTGCGTACCCCAATGAAGGCGAAGCATTCGAACGCTAACGTTCTTGGCTGGTTCTTGTAGGGGGGAGGGGTTGAAGTCTGCTTAGACGACATTTATACTTAGTTGCGCTAGCATCTTTTTTTCTACCATTAAGGAGAACACTCACCGATTACTAGCGCGGAATCTGTGTTGTTCTTTCGGAATTGCTCTTTTGCACTCAGTGTATAAGGTTAGTTAGACCAGCAGATTGTAGATGTAAGTTTTCTATGTTGTATCCCATCAAGATGCTGCATAAAAATGGCTTCCCTTACCCCCGAGTATAGCAATTAGCGCGCAGTTTTGCCACTAAGTAGCCCACGCACTACAATTAGACACTATTTTCTGCGTATCAAAATTCGTTAAGTAGACTGTGTGTTGTTACGCTATACAGTAGTACTATAGTGCCAGTAAACACAGGTAACACTTTGCTCTCTGCTCATTCTATTCTGGTACTTTTTGAGGCGTTTGTGACCCTTCAGGACCTGCGTAAAGTGATAAGTCATTTGTTTCGTGTGTTTAGCCTCGAAGCAGGGCCTGCCATTTTGGTCAGATCAGTTCGTTCGATGGATTCCGCCACACTCTACAGTAGTCGCTTTCTTTTTCCTTTAGCCAACTTTCGGCTCAGCCTTAGTACACGAAGACGATCCATTTCTCTATATTTTATGCTCACTTGCCTTCTGGAGTTGACGCCATCTGGAGATAAATGCCGCATTTATCTCCAGAAGGCGTGAAGGAGATTGCACGCAATGCCCTGTATAGCAACGATGACGATAAGAACAAAGAATTAGAAAAGCAATTTAATCGATGTCAAAGCGTAAGGCCTTCATTCATGGCGTTGAAACTAAAGTGGCGGAAATTTACGCGGCACGGGAGCAATGGCCCTAGACGCGTGGGAAAAGCGGCCCAATCGAGTCGACACCTTGTCGCCCGATTTGGTATATACGTCTTCTACCACATGTTTGCCGCGCAGTGGGGTTCTATGAACCAAACAAAGTGTGAGTCTGCAGATATGGTGGTAACCCACGCTCACTATGCTTTAACAGCTTAGTTTTTCTTTTACCATTTTTTTTATTATGTTAAAAACTTACTGCACTAAATCAAATAATAATCCCATTTATTATAAAGTTATTTTTACTAAACTGTCTAAGACGGCTGGAAAGATTCACAATTTGCATGAAGCAACATGCGAACACTTCCTAATTAATAGCGTCTGTCATTAGCCGGACAGGTATCAACGAGGCTGCTTTGGAGGTTATTTCCAGCTTCTTCGACGACAATACAGGAGAGCGAGCGTTCTTGCAATGAAGTGGCAACTACTTAAGCACACCTTGGCGACACTCGAGGGAAAAGGAGCGGATGCAGCGGCGAAGATCGAGACACTCAACGTGTTTCTCTCTATCTCGTTGGCTGTGAGCCGGACGGAGATACCTGCGACGTACCTGTCACGTATACATCAAGGGTACATGTCATTCATACACGGCTATGACCACCTTGTGTGTGACCACGCAGTGAAATTCACGAGCAGCATTTTCAATGCATTCGTCGGTTCTGCTCGCAGCATTGAGCAAAGTCTGCCACTCAGTCGTCTGTTTTTCGGGTCTTCGGTAAAGGTCGCTGCACTTTCTTCTCTCGTTGAGACGGTAGACAATGGGAAGTAGCAAGCAACTGTCGGCATTATAATACAAGCATATATCTAGCTGCAAATGCTCTGTGTTTGAGTAAAATAAATACATGATTATATATATATATATATATATATATATATATATATATATATATATATATGGAGAAAGAGAGATAGAAACAAGGAAAGAAGAAGAGAGAGCTTACACGAGGGCATCGTTCCCGCAAATCGTGCCGTTTTTTATTGTTGCTGCTGCTGCTGATGATGTTGAAAGAATCGCGGCGAGTACTTTCAGTTGCTGCTTGCTGGCAGTTACTGCGATATGTTGTTGTCGTCGTCGTCATCTGCTGGTGAGGAGGTGCAGTGTACAGTGTCTTTGGTCTCATCAGTGTCGTCACAACAACAACTGCGAACTTTTCTTCATCGTCTGCATCGTCGTCACCAGAAGTGGCAACGGCAACAGCAGCAACAACATCAGCAAGAGCAGAAGACGCAGCAAAGCTGAAGTAGAAGCCGAAGAGAAACGACAACGACAAAAACGAAGTCCAAGCAGAAAACTCCATGTACGGAGGTTGAGCCAGAAGGTGAAAAAACGAGAGAAGAATTAGGCGGAAGAGATGAAGGAGGAGAACAACGAGAACCCGGCCCGCTGGGGGAGAGTGGGTGGGGGGAGTTAGAAGAAAAAGGGGCTGCGCCGGTCACAACCAGCAGCAGCAGTACCTGATGAAGACCGAGATATATATACACATATATATATATATATATATATATATAGAGAGAGAGAGAGAGGGGGGGCGCGGGGGTAAAGGAAGAGAAAGCCCGCTTCTCAACCGGGGGGGGGGGGGGAGGTTCTGCGTTGCGATTGTAGCTGGAGCGGGCGACAATTTAACGACGGCAGTGGCGGCCCCAGCGGCAATGCGTGCGATCGCCGACCAAAAGCCGGATTTTAGCTCGGGCTCCCCTACAGTCACTGCCTACATAGACACTGCGCTCTCGTGGCTCACTGACGACCACGGGACGGGCCGGGTCTCGTGGCACAGCGTTTAGAGATACTGCTGCTGCTGCTGCAGCAACAACAACAACGCCGTTTCGTCCGGTCGACGTCCGCTCTCATGGCGTCGCCTCCGACATGATGTCGTCGGTTAGATTGCACTCCTCACAACAGTGCCACATCATGAAAAAGAGCTCAATGATGATGAAGAAGACGACGACGACGACAACAACAACAACAACAACAACAACAACAACAACAACAACAACAACAACAACAACAACAACAACAACAACAACAACAACAACAACAACAACAACGACGACGACGATGATGATACGACCATAACGGCTACAGCACCAACAAGTCGAAGACGAGGAGCAGTAGATAGAGAGTAGTACTTCAAAGTAGCAAAACAAAATGCCTCAATGAAGCAAGAACCGAAAAAGGGACGACAAATAATAATGGGCGAGACAGCAGCGTAATGCCGGAGGTGCGAGTGGTCGGAAACGGGCGGTGTTTACACACATATACAACAGTTTATATATATATATATATATATATATATATATATATATATATATATATATATATATATATATATATATATATATATATATACATACATATATATATACATATATATATATATATATATATATATATACATTGTACGGAGATGAGAAGATATACGGTGACCCCACAGTGAATTCCTAAAATGTGCAAATTTTTTTGAAGTTATGATAAATAAATAAATACATATATAGACACAAGCAGAGACAGGTCAACAGGCTGCGTTTCAACTCCACAGTGAGAACCTCCCTTCATACAGCGATATCCGAACGATTGGTTAGCGTCTTACAGCATAGCAGGCGGCGACGGTTCATCGAGTCGAATGCTGGACGATGGACTATGGATAGCGAACGCCTTTTCTCCTCGAACGGTGTTGCGTCCAGCCCGAGCAGAGCTGATTGCACAAACGTAGCCATCACTGATACTTTCCAACCAAGTTCGCCTGCCATGTATGCCCAAATACACATTGTACTCTTTTATAGCGGAGCTGCCTATAACGAAAGCATACGCGGACCTGCTGAGATATATAGGGTTTTCGCAACAGTCCTTGTGACAACATGGTTGCTGATGCTCAGCAGTATAGTTTAGCATCTATTTTCAGTGAGCATATATTTGTTTGAATCACTCCTTACTCATATATCATTTTATACCAAGCTGTATATAAACCATTACCTACAGCTTAACCCTAGTTGCAACGTATTAAAAACGTATCTTAAAGCTACCAAAACATTGGCACAAGATTTTTTTTATGGAGTTCCCGTCTATTACGAAAATCACATGTGGAGACACTCAAAGAAACCTGAATTAGTTGCCATAAAATCGATAGTCTAGTTCATAAATGCTATGTTCTGCATGTTTATATAACACTCACATACGATTATACTGGTATATATAGAAGCCGAAAGTTAAAAAAAAAGTCTTTCAAGTTTAATCCAAAAATGGTTTCATTCAAAGATACCTCAATTTTTAGTCGCAGACTTTTCCCAGCCCTGGATCACACAATCGATTCTCTCGTATATATATATATATATATATATATATATACATATATATATATGAGGTGAATAAGAGTTGTAGGGCTAACTTAGCAACTACGTATGTTGGCAAATCTGTTTTTTAAAGATCTTCCGTAAGGCTAATGCCCGTGTACGGTTTTTTTCACGTCACGGCTAATTTTTAATCCACTCCGGCATTTACCTTGTCTAAATTGGAAACCATGCAAACCAAATTGAGAGTGGCCGGTCTGAGTCTCGAACCCAGTCCTCCCGAATGCAAGGCAAATACGTTGCCATTAAGCCATCTTGCTCGGTCTTCTAGGGTACATGCAGTAGAGACGACGTACCACTCCTAAAGATCAATTTGCGCCGAGCGTCATGCGTAGGGCAAAGAGTTGGTTACGTGTTCTGTGCGAAGTCTGTGCGGCGGCGGCTTCGTCGTGTACGACAAGCGAAAGGTGGTCGACGGTATTTTCTCTTCGCAGCGATTGTACCGTACGGCCGATAATCGGCAGAGCTGAGCGGCCAAAGACTGCACGCGTACCAATGAACGCTGGTATCATCTGGTGGTCCGGACCGGCAATGCACGACGCCGACGGGGGTAGTAGCAGTAAAGCCAACAGCCGACAGCAGGTAATTTGCTCGGACAGAAAGAAGGATCTGACCGACGTCAACGACCCATCAGCATACGTCGTTGGTTTCTGTCTGTTCTCTTCCGTCCGTCGTTCAATCGGTCGGTCGGTCGGTCTATCCAGTAGAATATAGAGAGAGAGTCCCGACGAAGACGACGGACAAGAAACGCTGTGCATCATGCATATACATAGCAACGGCCATGCAGATCAGCTGCAGTCGCGTACTGATCAAGCACAAGCTGAATAAGTTTCTACTGGCGGAGGAAAAGTTGAAAAAAGGCGAAGAAAATTGTGGCGATGACGACGACGACGATGGTGATGAAACAGAAAATGTAGTACGAGGCGGAAACAGTCAAAGGCGACAAAGAAGAAAAAGCAAAAGAAAAAGGTGGCCTTAAGAAAGACTACAAGATTTCGCTACGTTTCCCTCGTAATGGCGTGGGCGGCGTCGATGTCGCCTCGCAATGACATCGTGCACAGTGACAGACAGTGTGCTCCCCCCTCGGCAAATCGAGAATAGACAGATTTATCGAAAACACACGCACATACAGCGTAGCAGCAGTCGGTGTCGTGAAGCCCTCTCTACACAAAGGCTCGCCTTGGCAACCGTTATAAAAAAAAGCACCCACACTGGATCTCTACGCACTATTGGGCAGCTCTCTTCATTACCGACCACATTGGGGGCTTTCCGCACCACCCGTTCATACTGAGGTCCTCTGTATCGCCCGTTCATACTGAGGCCCTCTGCACTACCCGTTTATAGTGAGGCCCTCTGCACTACCCGTTCATACTGAGGCCCTCTGCACTACCCGTTCATACTGAGGCCCTCTGCAGTACCCGTTTATACTGAGGCCCTACGCACCCCCGTTTATACTGAGGCCTTCTGCACTACCCGTTATCCGCACGGGGGTCCTCTGCACCACCGCCCGCGCGCAGGGGCCCCTCTGCCGTCAAGTAGCTCAGGTGGTAGCCCCTCGAAATGCTAGCGCTCCTGGTAGTAGCAGGCGGCCCCTTTGCGCTACTCTGCATACACGTCGTTCAGGCGATCTGCGCTGCGATTCATTGGATCCGTCATCCATCGATGGCTGAAGTGGGTCGTTGTCGTCGTCGTCGCCGTCGCCGTCATCAACTGTGGTTGGTTGGTTGGTTGGTTGGTCGGTAACTGTGTGACGGCTGATGACGCTGGTGAACGCTCGCTCGATCGCTCTCTCACTAACTTTGATGTCGGCCGGTTCGCTCGCACGCGACCGGCAGCTTGTCGTGGGCCGGTGCGCGTTTGGCTGGTGCTCGGCTGGTACCTGCTTCCTACTACGAACCCTGCCGATAGCTGCCTTACGTAAGAGTGCTGTGTCAGCTCTACTCCGACAGCGGTCGCCGTGGCAGCGCTGCTTGATAGCGGCCTCCTCCGTGTCAGCGCGGCACGGCCTGCACGCTTTGTGCCTCGCCTGCACAGTCATTGACTGGCACACTGTAGCGGGCGGCGCTGTTTACTGCTTGTTGTTGTGGTTCTTGTTGTTGCTGTTGTTATTGCTGTTTATATTGTTGCTAATATTGTTGTTGTTGTTGTTGCTGCTGCTGCTGCTAGTGGTATTAGTGCACCATCATTGCTATTACTGCTACCACTACTACTGCTACTACTACTACTACTACCGGCTATTCTTCTTCTTCTGGCCAGAAGAAAACTTCTGGCCGAAGACTTCAGCGAGCATTGCCCCCGCCAACCGAAGCGAAACAGAATGTAACACTGCACTACTACGAACGCCGTAATGACAGTCGTTGTAGTAGTAGTAGTGGATAGTAGTAGCAGTTGATCCCTTTACTGATGACCGTGCAGGTCCTCAGTACCGCCGCTGCGGCTGCTGCTGCCGCTACTGTTGTTTTCGTTGTCGGTTGTTGTTGTTGTTGTTGTTGTTGTTGTTGTTGTTGTTGTTGTTGTTGTTGTTGTTGTTGTTGTTGTTGTTGTCATTGTTGTTGTTGATGGTGTTGCCGTTTCATATTATTGTTGTTATTTTTGTTGTTGTGGTTGTTGTTGTTGTTGTTGCTGCTTGCGTTCGGTACTGCTGTAGTCGTCGCCGTTGCCGTTGCGGTTGTTGTTGTTGTTGTTGTTGTAATGGCCAATGTCGCAATTGTTGTTCTTGTTACTGCTGCCTTTGTTGTTTCTGCATTACCGTGGCTGTTTTTACATTGCTGCTGCTGTCGCTGTTGTTGTTGTTGTTGTTCTTGTTGTTTGCATTGTTGCCGTTGTTGCTGTTGTTGTTGTTGTTGTTACTGTCGTTACTCCCGCTGCTGCTGCTTCTGGCGCAGCCCAGCAGTTCTGTTGTGACCGCGCGCTGCAGAGGAAATGACTGTCATTATTACTGCGGAGCTCGTAGCTATAACAGCAGCTACAACGGTGGGCCGACCGCGAGGCCGGCGCCGGCAACAGAAGCATGCACAGCTTTTGCTGCTTCTGCTTCTGCGACCGCCACCTCGCCACCATCGCCGCCGCCTGCACCACTGCAATCGAATAGACGCCCGACGCACGGACGCACTGACGAACGGACAGCGTCGACAACGTTGTGTGGTGTACGATTTTCCTCCCTACAATTTTTTCCCTGGCACTGGCTGCTGTTTGCTGCTGATGATTCTGCTGATACGGACGTTGTTGCTCCTTCTGCTGCTGCTGCTATTGTTGATCACGTTGACACAGTACATATTACAACTACCATTACAACTACGACGACGATGACTACGACATCGGTATAGTACTGCAACAACTCTCGACAAAGAAGACCACGACACCGTCGTCGTTGTCGCCGCCGCCGGTGGAGTTTGCCCAGTGTTGTGCTGCGCTGCCGTACCCCGATGGTGGCTGAAATGAACCATTCGGGGCAGTCAGTCAATTAGTCAAGCAGGAATCCAGTTACTCACTCACTCACTCACTCAATCAGTAAGAGGGCAGAAAAGAGGAAAAAATCATCCTCGGACTGAAGAAAAAGGAAGAGCCAAAGGAATAACGTCGACGTCGAAAAAAAGAAAGAACGGACGGCAGAGGGAAATAACGAAAGGGGACAACAGAGATACAGACAGACAAACAGATAGATAGAGACATATAGACATAGAGAGAGAGGGGAGAGAGAGAGATACATAGGTAGAGCAACGATGAGGACGACCACGGACCACGACAACAACGACATCATTGGCAGGGAGAAAGGAAAAGGAGAAGGACAAGCAGAACGAGCAAACGGCCTCAACGAAAACGAAGCCGTTAAGATAAGAGCCACGAACGGGGCAAACAAACGAACGAGATGTCGATTGAACGTCGACCAACTAAGGCAAGGTAAATGGCGGCCACCACCACGAACCTCCGAATAGTGGTGATGGTGGTAATGATGGTGGTGGTTCGTCAACGACGTAACATTGCCAGCGTTGTTGTAGCGGTGTTGCTCTCGCTATTGTTGTTGTTGTAGCGGTGTTGCTCTCGCTATTGTTGTTGTTGTAGCGGTGTTGCTCTCGCTATTGTTGTTGTTGTAGCGGTGTTGCTCTCGCTATTGTTGTTGATGTTGCTGCTGCTGCCGCGTCCGCTGTTGTTGTTGCTGCTGCCGCGTTCGTTGTTGTTGCTGTTGCTGTTGTTGTTGTTGCTGCCGCGTCCGTTGTTGTTTTCGTTACTGTTGTTCTTGTGGTCGTTGCCATCGTCATCATCATCATCATCATCATCGTTTTTCTTCTTTGACGTTATCGTCGTCGTCGTCATCATCGTATTGCACGTCGACGACCAAGATGATCCCGGGCTCGAGGAGACCCAGCCATTGGCACGACGGCTTTCCCATGCGTCGCCGATCCATCGATCTGTGGACGACGAAAACAACAACAACAACAACAACAGCAACGACGACGAAGAAAACAACAACAACAACAGTCGAACTACAGCGCATCCTCTATGGCCGAACAGTGCCAACTCCCTCCGCTTCTCCTTCGTTACGATGACTACAGGAACAACACAGCAGCAGCAGCAGCAGCAGCAGCAACAACAACAACAACAACAACCGCGGATAAGACGAAGTCTCGAAGTCGTTCGAACGGTTCGTGGGAAAGCGGAAAACCTCTCGACGTCTTTGTACGTCTTCGGTTTTGTTTTGGTTTTTGATTTTTGCTCTCTTGTCTATGCCACAAAACGAAGAATGTTCGAATAGCCGCCGATTACGTGTTGAGCCCGAAAAGGGTTCCGGCAACACAGCAGCGTTCGGCCGTATTTTGATGATAACCGCCTCGAAGGCTGTACGTCCAATATGGCAGTAAAGTCGTAGTAGTAGTAGTAGCAATTCGTAGATGTTGTTGTTGTTGTCGTTGTTGTTGTTGCTATTGTTGTTGTTGTTGTTATTGTTGTTGTTCCTGCTGTTGTTCTTGCTGTTGTCGTTGTGGCGGTATGTGTATACCGGATAGTATTATACCTCGTGGAAGTGCGACAAAACAACGTTGTATTCTTGGACCGAACGAAGGCTCAGAGCTTACGATAGATCAATGTTGGCATTTGCTCCATGTATATAAACATTTGTTGACGTTGTTTCGTATGCACAAAACACTCATCATTGTTCGTATAATGACAATATTGATGATGATGATGATGGCTTTACTGTCCTTAGCAAGACGCGTACGGGTACAAGTGCATTGTTTGAATGGTTCTTGCCGCACGGCTGCACTTCTGAGTATTTCGCATTGTGTCCTTATGTTTTTCTCTCAATAAATTGTTCCGCAACGCACATTACATCTACATTGGACGCCAATGCGACATCGATATTGACTGAGCACTGCAAACAATAGGAATTCATGTGCTCCATTAGAAACACCGAATGACGTTTGCATGAGCAGCGTCTGGTACTGTTGGTTGCTCTTCTAAAAAATTCAATGAGGAGGATATGAACTAGAATAACTCTGAACATCGTAGTTATTATTATTATTAGCTGCGCTAAACTGGCGGGGCTTACGCAGGGCCGCCACGATGCCATCAAGGACATCCTCGGGCACGCTTTTAGGCAAGCCGGTTACCGCGTCACGCTAGAGACTGGTGGACTGCAGAGGGACGACAGGCGTCGACCGGATGGCCTTACGAGCCGGGACTGGGACCATAATCGGCCGCTGGCGTGGGACGTCACTGTCTCCGACACGTACGCCCTTGGCTATCGTGCACTAGCCAGCGCGGGCGTCGGCCACACCATTCATCAACGGGAGATGCACAAACGGCGTCTATACGCGCATGTTTTTGAGGACTACGTGGTAATTGCGTTTAGTCTCGAGTCATCTGGCATTTGGGGCAAGAATGCACTGAAACTGACGAAAAAGCTTGGGAAGAAGCTCTTTGAGGCGACAGCGGAGCCAAGATCGACCGCGTTCCTCCGACAGAGGGTGTCATTAGAGCTTCAGAGAGGCAACGCCAAGATGATGTTGAGTGCTCAGCAACACTCGACCAATAATAATGATGGTATATAATTCATATATTAGTAATTGTGATACATGTACATAACCCATATCAGAAGGTTGCGTACATGTACATAACGATAATAATAAACTCCTGTTTCATAAAAATTATTATTATTATTATTTTCGGCGGCGGGGTGAAATGTGGAAAATGGCCAGGGACTCTGTCTTTAGAAGTCGCGGCTCATTATTTTTTAAAATATGGAAGCATTGGGTAATAATAAGAATAAATACAGAAGCAAATAACTGTATTCGCCGTTGTTACTGTTCCTGTTATGGCAGTTAACTGAATAGACAGATAATAGATAGATTTCTATAACACTTTGTTGACCAAGAAACGAGAAACGTGTTAACCTAAGCACAAAGCGTATGCGATTAGAAATTTTCTTTTAATTATAATTGTTTAGTGCTAAGCAAACATAGCGTCAAATGCAGTCCGTTCTATAACCACCTTGTCTATTTCGTTCTAATTGAGCGACCTTCAATCAAACGTGCAAAAAATATGTGTGGAAATGCACACAGGCACTCGGCTAGTATGACGTTTTTGTTATGTATAATAAACGTTGTAGTTTTTTGTTATGCCTAGCAAACCACTGTGGATGAACACAAATAGCAGAAAACGAACTTCAACAACTCTATGAGCGTCGGAGCCCTGTGAGCGAGGAAAACGGAAAATAATACTCAAAGCGATATGAAGCAACAATGAAGCTCCTCCAGAGAAGACCGTGAAGGTTACTGAACTGAACCGCCTACTGTCGCCTAGGCGGGTCAGTTAGCATGAAAACGGGTCCTCGATCCTGAAAATAAGTTGACCTCCGTCGTTGATATTATACAATGCACAAATGGGAATGCTCTTCGAGCAGCAGCAGCAGCAGCATCACCACGGTCTCATTAACTCCTCTGTTCACGGGTCCACTACGAACTGTTCCACCGGACTGAATCACTTTTGATGACCCTTCAATGAGTTTCGCTGAACATTTTTCGGCCTCATTTGCAACAAGCATCCCCCCTTGGGACATGTCGGTCAGCGCAAGTCAGTTGGGTGTTGGCTCGATGATATGCTGACTTTCTGGATAAATGCATGTACAACATATGCTATGCAAGTTTGAGAACAACGAAAGCGAATGCCGTTTTCGGAACTCAATGAACACGTGTATTGTATGTAGTTAAATTGTGTAACAATACCGAAACGCGATGTAACAAAAATCGTATTTGTATTTTTGAATAAATGCCAGGCAAATCACAGGGCGTTCCATAACCATCGTATCTACGATGCCCTGATCTAATGGGGCGACCCCCACACAAACGAGAAAATCTACGTGAAAAAGCGCAAAAATGCTCGGCTGGTTTAAAGTTTCTATTTCTTATGTTAGGTTTATTTTTCCGTTTCGTCTCTCTCATACTACGGTCGACCAGCGCGAAGAGCAGAAAAAGAACCCGCCCCCCCCACTCCCCCAACTCTACCAGCGTAGGCGGTGTAACGCTCAAGGCGGTATGAAGCAATCACTAAGCTTCTCGAGTCTCCGGAGAAGACCACGCGAATCGCCACTAAACCGATCCGCCCACTGTCTCCTGGACGGGTCGGTTAGCAAGAAAATGGGTCCTCGATGAAAATAGGTTGGCGCCCATTGTTCGCTTTGTTCGCATCTGCAAACAGTTGTGTAGGGGCCGGAATAAATGAAAGTGTCCGCGCTACCTTTCAAAGGCATGATTGCTTAACCCTCAAGGCTTAAAATAATATAAGATTGTTGTTGTTGTCTTGTTGTTGCTGTTGTTGTTGGCTTGTTGTTGCTGTTGTTGTCTTGTTGTTGCTGTTGCTGCTGATACTGCGACTAGTTTTGTTGATCAAGCTATGAATGTCGTCTGTTGTACTTTCTATTGCTGTTTCTGTATTTGATTTGTCGCTATGACGTTTGCTGATGTTATTGTTTCACTGTGTGTTATAATTGTGGTGATTTACTTTTGTTTTGGTCGCTTTCGTTTTGGTTGGTTGGAACTACTCGGTTGAGTTCGAAGTGATGCCATATGAACGCTGTATCAGCAATATACATAGTGTTGACGCTGTTCTCAAGATAAAGACTTAGTTAATTCATCTCCTTCGTTAAGTGATGGAATATCATTGCCCCGTACGGTGAAAGGGCGCTCGGTATGCTGAATAGCTCTATGATATTAGCTGTTTGTATGCTGTATTGAGCGTACAAAGTCTACTGACGTATGTATGAATAGAGACATGTCCAACGCAAGACATATCTGCGGTATATTAAGACACAGGCGATCGTCTTTTTCTGCAAAATGCCCTGAATAGTTACACTTGTTTGAATTTTGTAATTATAGAAATTTCAAGCTCAATGAAGAATTACTTAATTTAAATAAATTTGTCGTCTAGAAAAGACGGCTCCATAAAAAAAATATATATATATATATATATATATATCATAATTCTGGCAGAACAGCAAAACAAGTGCAATCATTTGGTCTCAGTGGCAGTGCAGACCGCGGGTCTATTGACGTGAGTTCGCCACATTGTTTTGTTCATATGGGATAAAAAAAAGTTGTGTCTAGTGTCCTCGTCATGGATTTGATTTGGCTAAAAAGCACTTTTTTGCAACGGAAATGTGACTGTTTTAGACCACCCCCATTAGCCGCCTGATTTAGCATCGGCCGACAATAATCTGTTTCGAAGATTAAAATGTAAATAAACGACGTCGAGTTTCCTATTTGATTCCCAATATTCAGCAGGGCGTGACGCGCGTGTGAGATACGCAATACGAACAAAGGCTTCCACCACGACCGTCCGTAAACCGTGCAAATGAGCTTGTGAGCGTGGAAAGGATGCATATTGAAAAGTAAACAACTAAATGTTTCATTTCTATAAACGTGACTTGTTATCGTAAGAATCATAACAACACCTGACTAGACGCGTTTGATATATGTGTATAATATAAATACATGAATAATGCAATCTTCACGATCTGTTGCCCGAATTCATGCACTCAATAATACAAATCTGATTAGATTATTAAGACAAATTTGTTTTCTCTCGTTGGAATATGTAGGCTTCGTCTTTGCTATTATCATAACAAGATGGAACGGATGATTCTTGGTAGGTTAAACATATTACCCCTAATGCTTAAGTCCATACTTATCAAGAAGGATAGTTGTCACGAGGTACACACTCTATAGCGTAAAACTAAGATTACGAAATGCTCCAGGCATTATTTGCGCGTATTAAGCTTTAAAATGTCTGATAGCCTGTGAGAGTACTATTCCGACTTTCGACCGATCAGTGAACTGTTATTTTTGCGGTAGAATATCACGGTAGCTTTCGTAAAATTAGAGACGTTAAGAGCTCATAATCGATGCTGCTCTGAGCAACGCGCATGCGGTTTGATAAGCCCGTCGTTGTTAATTATTTTTACAACTAAAGGTTTTTTTCCTGCCTAAGACAGCTATTTTGAAAGGCCGCCCGGGAGAAGCTAGGATGATATACTATACGGCTTTCAAGTTGGTTAAGTACTTTTTAAGATAAAATCAATTTATACAGGTTTCCTGTTTTGTTTTGGAATAAACGACTTGTAGTTCTTCTATTTCTACAATAATTTAATTCAATGCTCTCGCAGACTGGGTTGCATGAGCAAACCGTGGCGTTGAGTTAGCGTAGCATTGCTTTTGTCGTTGTCTGGGGGGGACCTTCAACAGCGTCAAGGGCCGCCAAAATAGAATCCACAGCCGCTGAATCGGTTATTCCTAAGAATTTACGCTATTATTTCTACCTAGTTTTGAGTATAGGTACTCACGCTTTCATTCTAACATCCTTAACTCTAGGCTCTAAAATAAATATGCATATATTGGAAAACATAAACTATATATATATATATATATATAAATTATGTGTATGTACATCTGCATGGTATATATTATATACACTATAATTATTTATATATATATATATATACCATGCAGATGTACATACACATAATATATATATATATATATATATATATATATATATATATATTATGAGTATGTACATCTGCATGGTATATATTATATACACTATAATTATTTATATATATATATACCATGCAGATGTACATACACATAATATATATATATATATATATATATATATATATGCATGGTATATATTATATACACTATAATTATTTATATACAGGTAGTTCAATAAGTTCTTAGAATGAGCTTTTTAGAATTCGAATTTTGGCACGCTTTCACCGCTAATAGGAACTGCAACTTTTCGATTGCTAGCACTCAATATATTATGGTGATTGGCCGTTTCGATTTCGTTTGATAGCTTTTCCCGTGCAACGTATCGGCGTGATTTTTAAAAATGGAGAAAAAAGAGTTTCGAGTGGTTATCAAGCATTTTTATTTCAAAGGTTGGAATGCGACCCAAGTAAAAATTGAGTTAGACGTACAGTGACTCTGCGTCATGTTTTGCCACTGTTTCCAACTGGATTAATGTGTTAAAAAGAGGTCGCAGGAGCACCGAGGATGAACTACGTCCAGGAGGCCAAAAAACGGCAACTGATGAGTAAAACGTAGAGAAAGTGCGAAAAATTCTTGGCACAGATAAGCGAATGAACATTAAGAAAATAGCGGAGGCATTAGGGATTAGTTTAGGCAGTGTGAATGTTATCCTACACGAAAACTTGAAGATGAAAGAGCTTAGAGCAAAATGGCTGCCGCATTTGCTCAACCAAGGCCAAAAAGACGCGCCTGTTTTGGCTTTACAGCGAAATTTGGCCAAGATGTCGAACAATCTGTCGGATTTTTGGTGCAGATTCATGACCGTCGATGAAAGCCGGGTTCATCACTACACTCCCGAGACCCAAGAAGCATCTTGCCAATGGTGTGCACCTGATGAAGGACCTCCGAAGAGGGTGCGGACAACGGCATTGACCGGAAAGGTGATGGCTACAGTTTTTTAAGACCAACGTAGAATAATGCTGGTCGACTACCTTGAGAGTTGTAAAACGATCACAGGAGAATATTATGCAAGACTGTTGGACTGCCGTTAGCAAGAACTCATCGTGAAACGGCCCGCTTTGCAGAAGAAGGTTGTCCCGTTTCACCAGGGCAATGCTCCTGCACACAAGTCCCGGCAAGCATCGGCAAAACTGGCCCAACTGAGGTTCGAACTTATTGAACAATCCTCCTATTCTCCAGACCTGGCCCCCTCTGATTATTTCCTCTTCGGACATTTGAAGAATAGTCTCGGTGGAAAGCGTTTTTCCAGCAATGAAGAGGTTAAGGCTGCTGTCAATGCCTATTTTCAGTTTAACGACGCGGAATTCTACTCAAGAGGTATGAAAGCTCTGAAATCTCGGTGGGAAAAGTGTATTGAGCTTCTCGGGGAGTATATCGAATAAGGAAAATTTAAAAACGTGATTTGGAAAATTCTCGGTTTTCATTCTAAGAACTTATTGAACTACCTGTATATATATATATATATATATATATATATATATATATATATATATATATATAGGCTATGATTTAACCACAATGACTCAAACACTCGATCGACAACATCGTTTGAGCGGCGTCTGGCGACTGTAAGTATTCTCCTTTTGATGTGGAAGAGCGCCGTCCGTCCGGCCGGCCGGCGGTGGTGGCGGCGGCAGCAGCAAGGCCAGTAAGCAGGACACATGCACGCACGCTCGAGACAAACGAGACAAAGCCATTAGACAATGTGTAACTGTAGTCTTCGTTGTTGACCTCATTGTCGTCGTTGCTGTTGCTGTTGTTGTTGTTGTTATTACCGTTGGTATTGGTGTTGTTCTTGTTGTTGTTGTCGTCGCCGCCGTTGGTATTGGTATTGTCCTCATGGTCGCTGGTTGCTGCTCCAGCAGCAGCAGCAGAAATGAGTCAGCCGACCGAGCACAGGAGACATGGAGGGATGGAGGAATGGTGGGAGGGATGGAGAGGCCTGGGTCGAACACATCTGTTCAGTGTGATGATCGTGCGATTTCCAGTGCTACTTCCGGAGCTTCCAAGAACGAGCTGATCAAGCGACGAGACAGCGCGACGCGGCCGCCCGTACTGTCCCGCTTTCCTTTCGTGTCTGTCACAGCCTCTCTCTCCCCCCGTTCTCATCTCCTCCCCCCACCGCCCGCTCTCCTTCTCCTTCTCTTTGCATATTTCTCTCGTTTCGTTCTCTCTCTCTCCCTTTCGTTTCTGATACTTCTAGTCCGTTCCTGTTCTTTTGTTCCCCTCCTGCTTCGCCCCGCGCCGCTCTACTCTTCGTCCCTCTCGGCCTCTTCGACCTACTTACTGTTCTCTCTCTCTCTTGTTCACCTCCCCCTCCACGTGTTTAATCTTCGTCTGTTCGAAGAGTAGTAGTGCTCTACGTAGTAGTGGTAGTAGTAGTCGTAGTAGTAGCAGCAGCAGCAATGGAAGTAGACGTCGTAGACAGCTGGACGGGCGGCAACGCGGGTAAACTGGACGGAGATCGACACAAGATCGACGGAGGTCGACCAGAAGTCAACCATCTCGATGACAGCCAGCCTCTGTCAACTTTCATCATCACCGTTGTTGTTGTTGTTGTTGTTGGTATTTTTGCTGCTGTTGCCGTTTTCCGTATTGTTGTTGTTGTGGTAGTGGTTGTTGTTGCTGTTGTTGTTATTGTTGTTGTTGTCGTCATCGTCTGTGTGTCTGTCTGTCTGGATGAGATGGAATGGAAGGACCTCTTAGCGTTCGCTCACCGTTGGCGAACGCATGGCTCATTCCATAGGCTGCATTACCAGCGTCAGAAGCGAGAGCATTAGCGTCAGCACCAGCATCATCGTCAGCACCAGCATCATCATCATCATCAGCAGCAGCAGCAGCGTCACCACCTCTACTTCCAGCATCTGCAGCGGCACGGTATAAGAGCGGCCGCCGCTGACGCTGTGGAAGACCCTTGCTTACATGTGCGGGGGGGGGATGATGGTTGGTCCTTACGTCTCTAAGATTGCAGCCCCCGCGACGGCCGCGGACGTCTCCCTATGCTTGTCGATCCTCCCTATGGCGTGGGCGCGATGAACAAGCTGCTGCTACCGCTACAACGGCGACTATGGCAACAACAACAACAACAACAAGGACCACGAGAACAACAACAACAACCAGGAGAGCGCTCCTATAGTTTGTGACGCCTGTTGGAAGGCAGCCAGCGCCGCTGCTCGACTGAGCCAACTGGATTGGTCGCCGTCGTCGTCACCACTATTGTTATGGTTGTTGTTGTTGTTGTTGTTGCTGTTGCTGTTGCTGCCGCCTTTGTCGTTGTTGTTGTGGTTGTTGTTACGACGGTTGCTGTTGTTGTGGCGGCCTCATCTGGAAGCCAGGAGGCGCGACCCTCCAGAAATACCGCCGCCGCCACCATCACCTCCGCTTCGCATCGCATCGCCTTCCGATACACGGGAATCGATAGAAGGAAAGGCGGAGAGGCCGGGGGAAGAGGACACAGAGGAAAAGAGGCACCTTTCGTAGCCTAAACGGCCAACAAACAGACAGACCGACCGACCCAGACCGATCGGCCAGACAAAAAGGAAGAAAGTACGCCGTGTGTTTGTCTGATAGAGAAGGACGGAGAGAGGAGACAACATAAAGTAAGAGAGAGAGAGCGAGTGAGAGAGAGAGAAACAGAGCGAGATTGTGTATTAAGGTCGACGAGTACAACGGGCGATATATATATATATATATATATATAAATAAAGGGAAACAGAGCGAGATTGTGTATTAAGGTCGATATATATATAAAGGGGGAGATAGAGGGAGCGGAAAACGCATGCGACACAAATCGGCCGTTGACCACAAAGCTTGGTGTCGTTAAGGCAAGCCGGCTGTTCTAGACGCCAGAGGCTTCCAGACGAAAAGAATAAACACCACCACCACCACCACCAGCAACGATAGTAAGTCCTTGAACACGAAAGTGACATCGAGCACATGAGGCGGAGGGGTATGTACACATACACACACATATATCGTATATATATATTCGGATAGAGAGAGAGAAGAAAGCACCAATCACAGATAGAATAAGCACGAATATGGGACGCGTCAGCTGGATGATAAAACCGGCAGTTATACTATATTTGTTAGAGCCCAGTCCTTCGTCATCGTCAAGACCAGTATCACCATCATCATCATCACAAGTATCATCATCAGCAGCAGCAGCAGCAGCAAAAGCATCATTACAATCACCATGAATCCAACGAGCATGACCCTTATCATCAACAACAACAACAACAACATCATCATCAACAACAATATCTTCATCATCAGCCAGTGTTCTTGTTGTCGTTACCGTCGCCGCGGTCCTCGTGCCGCAGAAGAAGTAGGCTCAGTAGATCAACAACGGTCGGCCGGCCGGCCGTCAGCAGACGGGATAGACGATGCAGCAGCAGCACCACGTACAACACAACAGGACGTGATTAATGACCATGAATCCACGTCACCAAGTGTGCCACCACCACCACCTCCACCATTGCGTCCATCCTGTCGCAGAGACCACGCGCGCAGGCCAGAAGGCCTGTGCGCCTGGGCCTGTTCCAGGACATCAACTGAGCTTTCCTTCTTCTTTCGTCGTCTTCGTCGTCGTCGTCGTCCCTAGGAAGGTCACCACGTCCGGACGAAGGTCGCCGGCCGCGAGGGCGGCGAGAATGCTACACGGTGCTGTCCGCAAGCCGTTCCAACAATTACCATCCGTTTGCGCTTACCTTATATTACGATTACCCTATTTCACGGTTGTTGTTGTTGTATTGTATATTGTTCAAATACCATTGTTAGGTACATCACATCTAAACTCATCATGATCATACATGAACGCATCGTCGCTAACGAGTTCATTAGCATTTAGGCTACGCCATTAGAGGTTTTATACACACACAATGTAGAGGTATCCCCACTCCGTTACTCAGCCAGTATATATATATATATATATATATATATACATATATATATACAGCGTGTCCAGATAAATTATGAAAATCAATAATAAGAATTAGAAAGCTCGTTAAAGCAAATATTTTTTCCAATGGAACATGGTCTCTAAGAAGTGCTTGCTTTGGATTGAGAGTTAAATTACTACAATTTGTGACACTGGTGTTTTTGCCTGACAAAGGAGCATAAAATGTGCTGTTGCGAGACAACTAATTCTTCTTTACAGAAACTAAGCACATCTTTGTGTTCGTAAGGAAATTCTCAAAGAGCATATAACGCTGAGTAGAAAATGCGACATAGTCGTTTAGAAGATAATTCGCAAAGATGAAGTTCTGGTTTTTAGCCTTCACGCTCAATACCTCAAAATCATAACTCTACGACCGTTCACAGCACTCAAAGCTAACACATTTAGGCAAATGCGCAATTGTAAGCATTTTGGTATTAAATATATGGCAATGCGAATCGTCATTGCGGAGTAATTAAGATTTTTCAGAGGGCATGTCAAGATGGAGCGCATGCATAAAGGATTTGTCCCAGAAGTGTTTGAAAAGCGATGTAGGGAATTGTAGAGCTCGTTGAAGCAAAAAAAAAATCTAAGAAAACTTAGTATCTAAGAAGCCTTGCTTTAGAGTGAGAGTGGTATTACTAAAATCCGTAACGCTGGTGTCCCGACATTGGAGCACAGGATGTGCAGTTGCAAAAACGCATGCGCTCAATCTCGACATGCCCTCCGAAAAATCTTTATTAGCCCACCACCACAGCTCCCATTGCCATAAGTTTGATACCAAAATGATCATATTTTTTTGCCCGTGTTAGCTTTGCGCTCTGAAAGGTAGTAGGGTTATTTTGAGGTACTTGGCGTGAAAGCTAAAAAAATAGCTTTATGTTTGCAAATTATCTTCTAAACGACTATGTCTCATTTTCTGCTTAGCGTTATATGTTCTTTGGAAGAAGCAGAATTTTCTCACAAACACGGCTATGTTACTTAGTTTTTGCATGGGAAAACTAGTTTTCTCGCATGTTTGGCAAAAACATGGCATATGTTCGGCAAAAAACACCAGTGTCACCAACTCTAGTAATTTAACTCTCACTCCGATACAAGACTTCTTAGAGGCCATGTTCCACTGGAAGAAATATTTGCTTTAATGAACTCTACAATTCTTAGTATCGATTTTTAGAACTCTTCTTAAAGCTATATATATATATATATATATATATATATAAGTATATATATACATACATATATATATATATATATATGTATATATACATATCTATCTATATATCTATATATCTATCTCTCTATATCTCTATCTTCTCTCTATCTCTCTCTCTATATTCTCTCTATCTCTATATATCTCCTCTATCTATCTCTATCTATATATATCTATATATCTAATCGCCGGCCGGCTCTATGGAGCTCTTTCCCTAATAAAGACTAGATCCCCTCCTTGCATCTACAAAACGATTTGCTCGTGAGATACAATATTGCCAAATTTGCGAGTTATAAACCTATTGTGGATGCTTCTGTCGTGGCCTCTAAGTAGTGAGGTTGGTTAGAATGCGATCCTTACATGTTGTAGCGTCAATACCAAAAATAATTTTAGTGTATGACACGTTATACTGTAATAATTTTGCAAGCTCGCTGATACAAAATCGGGATGGAATCGCGACAGTGTAAGGGTATTTAGGATATTAACTTGTATAAATAGTTGTCGAGAAACCGTTTCTGAAAGCTTCAGAGTGGCAGCCGTTAGATTTGACGGTATCTTTAAACATATCTTGGCGTCCTCTACTGGCACCGAAAATCGTTCAAAGTTCTTTTCGATTTGTTTGTTTTATTATCCTTCAAGTATACACTTAGACTCAACAAATATTTATTCTTCAACATAGAACATTACATGTAAAGGCAGGCAAGAGTCTATGAGATCAGTCTTTTGCAGATGACATCTGTTTGTTATTTAAAGCCGTAAACAATCGCTCTCAGATGATGTGTGGCGAATCAGACGGGAGCAAGTTGCTGCGGCATATAAATCACCGTAAGTTGCAGTGTAATGCTACAAAAACCGAAGTAATCGTCTTCAAATATGCAACCTGTAACATCTATACGAATTGCATGATATGTAGATAAATGCGTGATAATTGTTCAGGACCCAATAAAGAGACCCCCGATGCAGTTTCCATTACAATGATCGTTAAGAATCCCAGTTCCAGGATATATTGAACTGACACTAGTCCATTAGACTAGTTGCAGTCTGTCGTCCCGCAGTCTGTTGTGCTAAAAGCATATTATGCGGTTCGTGAAACCAATTCGGGTCAAAGTCTGGATCGGTACGCATAAAAGTGTTACTGATAAGCAACAAGTGGCTCAAAAATGCGCTTCGAGTGGCTTTAGATCTTAAGTATGGGTTCGTAAGTGTGCCGGTAATTTATTTGTCATCATGTAGCGCCGGCACGTAAAATATTAAACTGATCCTTTAATCCGACGCACTAGAGGTCTTCGAACGGATACGCGATCTGATCGCACCAACAGACACAACCGTTTTTCTCCAGCACGGCCATAGCAATGCTGCATATCTGTATGAAAAAGAACGGCTTTTAAAAATCGGAAATGACTGAAGAATTATCTGTTGGGTGATTAAGTCGACACTAAGTAGGGAATACGCTGTATGCCCCTAGTGTAAACCTGTAATATATGAAAATATAGTACGTTCTTTAATTCAATTTAAGTGATGACAATTTAGACTCGTCCCGTACGACCTCCGCGACATGTACTTCATGTTTCAGCTGTCAAAAGGTCTGCGCTACAGAAAGATGAACTATTCGTGGCGCATAATAACTATATGTTTTTAGTGTGGAGCTATTGCAAATATCGCTACCTCTCATAAAGAAGGTGGATTTAAATGAAAGTATGCGAAACGTCATAACTACCAAACCAGTTGAAATTGGAATATGCCGCTTCGGAATAACGTAGTGAGACATGTAGGGACACGAATGGAGTGTCCGGCGTGATTATGCGAGTGTGCGGGTGCCTGACGGAGGAGAGAAGCACGCAGTTGTGAGTGGCGTCCAGTTGACGCGGCACTGCATGAGAGGACATCATGGGGTTTCCGTGAGCAGTGATTGGCGTGCTACAATGCGAAAGTTGGCAGTTATGGTGGAGGCCAGCGTTGAAATAGTGAAGAGAATTGTGCGTTGATCAGTTGGAAGATTAATTGAAGAAATAAGCGTTGATCAGAACTTAATGCGCGCACACCGTTCGGTGTGCTTCGGTTGGCTTCCGAAGAAACTGGGCGAATAGGAACTGCACATGGGGCTAACACTGCAACACCTGTTCTGGTATCATGGATAAATCGCAATATTATGTAGGAGATTCTCACTGAGGATGAGAGTTGGCACCTTCACTTCAAGCCCGAGACAAAGCAGGACAGCATGCACTCGAAACGTCGTCATCTTCGCCTGAAAAATTTAAAGCCGCTTTAAGTCGGATAACAAATTGATTGACGCAATGGAAAATTGGCTTTTGTCACAGTCGCATGCATCCTGGGAGCAGTGAATCCTTCGGCTCGTAAAGCAGTAGAATAGTTGGGCTCATGCCTCTAGTGATTACTTTTGAATAAATGTTTAATCATATCCGCAGTGTTCTTTCGTAGCTTTCCAATCGCAAGTTTCTTGCTGGACCCGGGCTTGCTGGTTGTATTTGTTGAACGCGGTTGTCATTGCTCTGCTGCTACATACGTCTAAGTCCAGAAACGAGAACGCGATGGCGATAGATGCATTTAGACGATTTTGTGCCACAGACAACTTAGCCCATTACGAGCACCTAAAATGTGGTTGTTATATATATATATATATACCTTATAGTTCGCTGCAAAATTCGCTTAAAATTATACATTTTTTAGTAGTTTAGTCCTTTTCTGTGTTGCCGAAGCTTGTGTAACGTGTTATTTGTAATTTCATAAAAAAATCAATTAAGACGAAATCAAATTAAGTAACGGCGACTTTAAAATGTACTGGTTTTCGGTGTCCATGGGAAAGATATCATCTCCATATTATCAGTCATTAAGGCGCTGTTTGCCTTGACTGCGAGGGCCTAACTAAGCCACAAATAAGATGCTTTTTTCAGAACTGACATCGAGAACTGCACTATTGTGCTATCTGCCTCATCTAGACATTTATTTTTTGCGTTAGGATGTCTGCATGTTTCAAGCACAGTTATAGATACGCTATGTGCTGGGACTAGTCATATATAAAGGTCTCATCTCCAGCAATCCAAGTCCCTTTCCTAGTTGGATAAATATTCGGTAAGTACAAATATGCAGTATCACAATGCTTTAAAGTGCAATGCGTCATTAGCTCGCCTGTAAAAAAAGTTATTAACAAAAAACAATGTTTGCAGCTTTGTGCGTAATACGGACGCATGACTTATTCAATTCAATGAAGTGCTTTAAGCGGCAGGTGATGGAATCCGTGTATGGTGTCGCTCTGAAAGTGTGCTGATTAGATCATCCTACAATATCCAACATGTATTTGTTAGCATGCTGCTCTAGTTTAATAAAATATCGGGTTTATATCCGTTATTCTATAATCGTGCCTTTTGGCGAAGGAAGGCCGCTCTTCTCGGAATATCAGATGTTAATTCTACTATTAACTATAAGTGTCTGTCAGGAAATACAGTGGCCTATTTTCAAACAATGAATGCTTGTTGAGTACGCTGTTGAATAACGTAGCCTTTACTTTATTAAAGTAGCTTAATCTAAAGTACGAGTCCTGTTCACATCGATAGCATGCGATGCCGTCAGTGCAATTTTTATTAAAACAAAAAATATTATGTTTATTTTAACTGATATCATATGTGATCTCTGTAAATTTTTAAAATTTATATTACAATTTATTGCAACTCATTCAAGTCAATAACTCATCAAAGTCATTATAAATGTAAGGTTCATCTTAAAAATCCAAAGTACACCTAGATTGTCGGTCAACGCTACTCATGTGTATCTCCAGATCAGCTCAACCTTAGTTAGACAGTTAAGTGAGTATGTCTAAGCTTTTATTTCTTAACGTATTCCATTGAATGGCAAGTTGGCTCGCTTCAACATGATCATAGCCACAGGCGGGTCCCCCATATTTGACGTTTAGTTGCATATTTTCTACATTTATTTTAAACAAAGCATCATCGTTATGTACCTGGCATAAATCATATGGAGGACTTTGAGCAAGTTTGGAACTTTGCACGCTGCACGCATAAAGCCGGTACATTTTGGCCAAATGGATTAACGAAATTGTTTCGTGTCACTTTTTTTTTGTGAAGGAGGTGTTAAATGCAGTTACGCACTATCGCTACGAGTCTCTCTCCCAAGCAGGGCGGGAGTCGACCCCAACGGTTGGATGTTACTCCGTTGAGACCCATACCCACTAAACGCACCTCCCCCCTTAAGCTTCACTCTCTGATAGCCCAGATCTTCATAGAACAGTACTATGGACTATCAGGAATCAAGATCATGTTACTACATGTACCGTAATAACTATGCCAACGTAGTCGCCACGTTAGTCCTGTCTGTTGTTACAGTACGTATCGTCACTCATTTTGCTCAAATTAGAACCAATGGCAAACCAATTTCACAATGGTCTACCCTAGATTTGTATCCCTTTTTCGGGCTGACCCTTAGCCAAGATTTAACGTCCATGGGACTGCTTTTCGCATTGTTTCATAGACGGTTCAGATTTTGATACCTGGCCGTCTAAATTCAAAGAAGAGATTCTGTCTAGAAGGCAATGGCTCTTGTCACTAAAACACTAACTACTATAAAACGGCGTTTTTTGAAGTAAACGAATACACTATCAGTAAGCTTGCTCTAGCTTCTCATAGATCAGACTACTCATAGTCTGTTATATTATCTGGGAGAACACCAGGTTTTTAGTAGGTTTGAGAGTCTTAAACGGCGCAGACTATCGGATTGCCGGAGGCCCAGACTACAAGATGCGCATTAAGCACTTTGCCCTGCACTTCCTGGTTCCTGTAACAAAAAATAAATAACAAAGTTTCTAATGGGCTGAACTCCGATAAGCGACAGGGCGTCAGCGCTTCAGTTTTCAAGCATGGTTATGATTACAACAGAAGAGATACCCACCTAGGGTGTGAGACTTCAGTCCTGAAGCATTAAAATACCAAGTAAGTACGCTGCTCTTTTTCACATAAGCCGACTAATTTTATAGCTGCGTTTTACACCAACGGATGGTGATCACATTATTTAGTTGGTGAAGCAATAGCTCGTGATTAACTTAACCCTAGGTGCTCCTCTGATGAAAGGCACGCTGTCCATAGGTTTTGAGGACTTATATTATTATTATTGCATTGGCTAGGAATCCTATTAATGAAGAGCCGAGCTTGCCGTTAGAATTGCTATTAGTAAGGCACTCAGTCGTTTCAGGTCCTTTTTGCACTTTTGTCATACTTGAGGGACAATACTCACCAGGAAAATGACGATGGCGAACCCGACTTTCTTCTCGACTACGGCTGCGGCATTGGAATCCTGGAAAGCAATGCCATGCCCGCTTTCCGCCTCGAAACCCGCTTTGCCATCGATGGCTTTCATCACCAGTTTTCCGTCAACAATTTTTTTTTCACCTTGGCGAATACTGTACGTGTATATATCACATCACTTCGATGTAATGCCAAAGTAATACCGAGCCTGGGGGGTGGAATCCGGGTTTAGTGGGTTTGCGAGTCTCTTAGTAGTCACGCAGGCTGCTAGTGGCGCATGTGCATCATGCATTCCCGAAACCTCCCAGAACAAAAAAAAATATATATATATCACATCAATATCACGTGACAGTGTGTGCCGTAGCTAACCATTCCTCCGAATGGACTATGTGATATTTTAACATTGAAGGCTTGCTTTCTTCGACAGTCTGGGGAATCAAGAATATTTTTTACGAACATTATTGTGCTATGATCGTCTGTAACGCTCACAGTACTAATTGAAATAGTCTATACTGCGCTGATAGTAAAACTATTTTTTATATTGATATATGTTACACGATATCGTGTATGTATAAACGTATGTAAAAATACTTTAGTAAGCTCCAATTTCATCAAGAAATTTTAGGTATCGTGTTTTGTGAAATTTCAAATAAACTTGGATGGTTCCACTTACTCGCCGCGGGGGTCGTTGTACTTGCTAGTTCAATTATTCGCAAGATCGAAAGGAGTCTCAGCAGATGCTTTCATGATTTTGCGTTTGTCAGATAAATTTTTTTTAAGGAATTAATTGCCAGAAAACCTTTCCTTGTGCCAAAAAGTCGCATCGACAAAATGCGATTGGCCAGCTAAAATGTCGTGAATCGTAGTTAAAATT
>QVRM01002296.1:0-70730 GCA_003439945.1 Dermanyssus gallinae
AATCCTTTTTTTGCAGGAAGGGTGAATGTTGTACGCACTGTTGCTACGAATGGGACGTGTTCCCCCTCTCGAGCCATGTGGGACTTGACCCCAGTAGTCGCTTGTTAGTCCCTCAAGACCTTACCAACTTACTTACTAGCGTTCGATTCTTGCTGATTAGTATTTTAAATTATATGACGGAGGTCTGTTATCGCAGCCGGCGTAGCTGTGCCACAATTAGTAGCACCATCAACCTCGAGGGCTTCTGGGCTCGCTTTGTCGCAGCGAGATTTGGGCCAATAACTCCCCTATCCAGCGTGCACAGCAAGCCAGGTCAGTAAGGACCCTGTCGTCATTAGGATCCTTCGGCGCTTCATGTCCAACTTGTGACGGCGTTCTGTCACAAAACACGACCACTACTTTTTACATTCGTTTTTCATTGAAGACATCCTACATTACCAGGTCCATCAGAACTACTTCGTTTTACTTTGCTGAAAATAAAGGGCTTCGCTTGGCCTTCTGCTGCCGTCCTATCACGTTGTTCCTCTTCAGTATGTTGATAGGCACCTCTTGTTCTACTGAACATGAGCTTTAGTAGTGGTTCTTCAATGGTTAACGCACGGGTTAATCATGCCTCATCTTCGAAACATGAGCGAAAAACAGCCATTACCCGCGCCTTCCACACCGGACGGACCGGCGCCAAGATCGCAAATTTTCTTGATGTTAGTCTACTTACAGCTCAGCGTGTCGCAGCCAATTAGACGGGTGCAGAAGAAAGAGAACCAGATTCCTATACAGAAAAGAGGAAAATACTCAAAATGCGCACAGAAAGAACTGAATAACTGATCGACAGATTCCAACTACGAATTTCTGAGAATCCTTTGATTTTGGTCAGAAATCTTGCGCGTGAATCTAACATGACCATAAACGACCATGTACTGGCTTGTTCATGAGGACCTTAGGTACAATTCCTATGGCATGCAAGTTGGGCAAATACTCTCTAAGGCCTGCCAATATTAAGCAACTGCCAAATGTCTTTCAGTAAGGTGGCGCTCCTGCGCATACTAACCGTTTAGTACAGGAGCTATATGAGCATATGAACATGTCTTGGGGCAAGGTCGTATGGCCGCCAAACAGCCTCGACCTAAATCCGTTAGACTACTATGTGTTGTACGATAGCATTTTCCGTTAAGCAGCGTCGGGCATTGACGTCGGTTGGCGGCAATGCCGAAGCAAGCTAAAGACATGGCACCAAATAACAGATACTGCCACCTCAGTTACGAAGACGCGGGAAGTCACAAAATACGCGGGTAAACCTGAGATATAAAAGGAAGCATGCGAATAAGTGAGTTACTAGTCGTTAATGCGAGCCAGGCAGAGAACGTGTGTTGCTTAAGCGAGGGAATGGGCGAACTCGTAACGGTCTCCAACCGGTCATGGGGGCGGTAGACACTACAATTGCCGGGGGACGCTACAACTGGCGCAACCGACAGAATCCGGAAGAAAGGAAAGGCAGTGCAACAAGATTGCAGGTTCGAGTCCTGTCGAGGACGAACACTTTGTTGCTACTTATTTTTCAATAGCATGCTGTACTGTGACCTGAGAACATAGCAACGATAGATGGCGCCAAACAGCAACGTCTACGCCTTGTCGTTAGCATTGTTGTTGACGACAACCACAACGACGATAACACAGAAGCAGCGGGTAAAGGCGGGAAAAAGCGGTGTAGCCAATCGAAACAACACCGACGGAAACGCACGTGCGTGCACAATACAACCCATAACGCAAACGTGGGCCAAGGAGCGATTTTGTCGTCCGACCATCCCGTACATTCATACAGACCCACAGGTCTGCCACCCTACTTTCGGACGGAATAGCGCTAAGCACGGAGAAGGAGAAAGACGGCGAGACAACTATGTCAGGGTGGTGACGAAGCTAACGGAAATGTTCAAGGAACTCAAGGAAGCGGGCCGTTGCCTGCGAGAAATTCTTCGGTGACGACAACTGTAAGTACATAGCGACACATGATGACTGCTGGTGGGGTGCGAGTGTGACGCTCGGAGCCGGCGTTGAGGAGCCAGCTCAGTCTGGGGCAACAAAACTACAGGTGAGAGAAAAGATCCTCCTTGAAGAGGCCTTGCGGGTCGAACTGGACGGCCGCAACACACGAGGAGAGGTGCGTCACGAAAGCCAGATGGATTGCAGAAGAAAACAAGTAGGTAAACGAGGTGCGGGAAGCGGAAGGCCGCCGGAAAGAAGCCGATCAAGGCCGTCGGCAGGGCGAGAACGCGGAGAGGGTAGATGCCAGGTTCAGATGAAAAAGCTACGAGTACGGGGCAGTCGAACAGGCCCTGACGACCGCGTTACACGTTGAGAGGTGCGTCGCGGAGGCCTGTGAAGGGAGGGAAAATATAGGATAGCATCGTCCGTTATGCAGCGCGGGCTTAGACAATGCCGAAGCAAACTAAAGATATGGCGCCAAACAGAAGATACCGCGACTCCTGTACAGAAGACGCGGGAAGTCACTATATGCGCGGGCAAATCTGTGATATTAAAGGAGACATGCAAATAAATGAGTTAATAGTCGTTACTTGAGGACATGTGTTGTTTGAGCGGGGGAATGGCGAACTCGCAACGGTCGCCAGCCGGTCATGGGGGGGGTGTGTGTCGAATGCGGCCTGTCGGGGGCCTGTATGAATGTACGGGATGGCCGGACGACGAAATCGCCCCTTGACCCACGCTTGCGTTATGCGTAGTGTTGTGCACGCACGTGCGTTTACGTCGGTGCTGTTTCGATTGGCTACACCGCTTTTTCTCGCTTTTACCTGCTGCTTCTGTGTTATCTACTCGTCTACCTGGTCCGCTCGGTTGGCGGTGGTGCCACCCCCGCTAGCTCCACCCCCACCGCATTTACTACGCCTTTGTGATCGTCGTTGTGATTGTCGTTAACAACAATGCTAACGACAAGGCGTAGACGTTGCTGTTGGCGCCATCTATCGTTGCTATGTTCTCAGGTCACAGTACAGCATGTTATTGAAAAATAAGTAGCAACAAAGTGTTCGTCCTGGACAGGACTCGAACCTGCAATCTTCTGATTCGAAGTCAGACGCCTTATCCATTAGGCCACGAGGACTTGTGGATGCACAACATTTGTGTTAAAAGTGGCAGCAGTTTCAACGTTTAATGCCAGTCGGAAACGAATGCTATTCCATCTGCGAAACCGAATTAGGTTTAACCGTCCATTAGTACCGTCCTTTGAATTGACTTGCTTCAGTCCTCATATAAGTACACAATTATTTAGAATACCTCTAACCGTAATCTGTAAATGTGAACAAAGATCGATTCAAAAATCTATGTGTCGTGTTGGAACCGAGCCTGCGTCTCCCAGTCAGAGCCACATTTTCCGCCTTGACAAAATGTGGCTAGCTGTATATATATTGACGGAACAAAGCGGAAAACATAGCTCTGAGTAGAAGCCACGATAGGACTGATCACGTTCTACCAAGCGGCACTTGGTGAAGCCCGTTGACCATCCCACGCGTCTATTAACGACGCGCTAACCAGGGCTCTAAGAACGGCAGGCTACCCAACCTGTTGAAAACCTACTGGAGTAATCAGAAACGACGTCATCAAATCTTGTTACGTCTAGGTTTATCGTAGGACTAAAATGTCCGGCTTTGGACCTGAAAAATTATCTGTGTTAATAGTTTCTAAAATTTTGTAAACCAGACAACTTAAAACGATTTAGTTTAAACATGCTTCAGAGAATATGTCCAACTTGAATATAAAATGCCTTGCTCATACGAGTAGAACTGGCGGCGACAAACGAATTCCCCTCGGCCGCAAGATAAGTCTCAGCAAGCTAGAACAAACCTTACATCTACTCCCCAAATATGGCCGAACTAGATACATACTTTTACGAACGCTGACTTCGGTGGGCCATTCAAGCTGCAGCATTACATCAGAGGAACACTGCAACAAACCAGAGACACAAATCATGGTTTGATCAAGAATGCAAAACCATCAAAAGACGCATATGTTGCCACAACGATTGAAGCCCATCAGGGTTGGCAAACCTAGCTGAGCTGAAGAAAACGTATTAACGAATGATGATGAGAAAGAGATGTGGATATGAGACTGCGCAGCGTACACATCAGGTACGAGAAAGCATTCAGAGATCATGAATCCTCTTACCGAATAAACTTGCTATAGCATCCCCGCTAATAAATGGCGAGGAGTGGGTCTCGCATTTCACAGCCCTACTGAGCCACGATGAACAACTGCCCGACAAGGAACACGCACTTTTCAACAACGGACAGATGACCTACGTAGCGTTTCTTTACTTCAAACCGCTTTTAATAGTGTACCTAGAGACTGCCTCCTGGAAGTCATGCGACATCACTTTAACATAAAGGTCGAATGTTCAACCTAATCAGAAGCTGTATTGCGCAAGAGGTTAAACAGATCATTGGGCTAGCACAAGGCGGCACAGCAAGCCCTTTCCTATTTATCCTCTACGTCGCAGGGTTAAGCCAAACACTTCGAAATGCTAAAGCCCCGCATGTATTCTACGCTGACGAGCTTATCATAATAGCCAAGTCAAGACCACACCTACAGTTTTACCTCGATGAAATGAGCCAACAGTATAAACTGACAATTAATGCATCCAAGACAAAAATTCTTCGATTTCCCCGGGTAGGTCGATACGCCAGTCTTGACTATATCATCAGGGTCAAGAGCCAAAATATCGAATTAGTAAGTTAATTTAGCTCTTTCGGGGTAACCGTAACCCCCGGCCTATCTTTTACAAAACATATAGAGAACAAACGTGCAAAAGCAGTATCGGCCATGACGCTACTCAGAGATCTTGCACAGATTGACACTAAGACTGGAATGAACCTTTTTAAGATAAAAATAGCTCTAATTATAACTTACTGCCTTCGAACCATTCACACCAAACTTAACCTTAGACAACATGAAAGAAATAGACAAAATTAAAGCTAATTTCGTGAAAAATATGCTCGGACTGCCGTGTAACGCATCAACAGCCTTGGTGCTGGAACTATGCCAAGAGCGAAGCTTTGTGGAAGACCTTATCCTGGACAAATACGGTTTCAGCGCACTGGTCGTAGAGTAATATCGCGCCTACAAAATAAGCGTAATTTAAGCCTTGCCATAAAGAGGTTCTCCGACAGTCCTGCATTTACGACAGATCGTTGGAAGCAGGGAATGCACGTAAACAGACGCGTACTTTGTAGACTTACCTGGCATGGCTACCATCAATATATATGCCTAAAAGAGTATTGCTTTAAAATGGAAGGCTGTGCATGTAAATATTGTGGCACATGTAATATTGACCAATACCACATACTGCACTGCAAGGAAATAGAAGCTGGTTCGATGCATGCAGTGGTGAAAGACGTTCTCAGTCGACATGAATTTTAGGTAATATCTACCAATTTCTGGTGAAATATATATATATATATATATAATGGAGGTCTGTAGATTTCTATAGGAATTTGTATCAATCTGAATACCAAATTGTGACCACTAGCATATGCCCGAGCCTTTGCTGGACGTGAATAAACATTTAAGAGTAAACGGACCCTTCTGTGGACAAGGTCTAAATTAAACAAGGCTACATGATGATAAAACGTGCATATATATGCACGTTATATATATATATATATATATATATATATATATATATATATATAAGTGGTGCCCGTTTCTTCTATTGAGAAAATTATTTCTTCCCGAGTTTAACCAAACTTTAAAAATAGTACATACGGTTATGGTGGACTCTGTTTATATATATACATATATATACAATATTTCATTTTTCCGCAAATAATTGGGTGTTGATTCCTACAGCTAAATTATTGGAAAAAATGATTGCTGTGATTGCACATGTGTTGTGGTTGGTTTCTGAAGTGAATTGTGTGTGATGGTGGCGTTGTAATGCTATATATATATATATATATCAAATCAATTCAGTAACTTAATGCATGCATGTCTATACCATCATCAGGCATACATATTAACTGTCCGTTATTTTAAGCATAGTTTGTATTTCAGCGATTTTTGAACGACGAGCTGTATCAACGACATTCGTCAGACACATAGCTCAATAACGCGCATGACGCCAGCGTGATGACCCCATTACACAGGGCCTGTCGCTTTAGCAAGTAATGGGACTGCTTAGTTAGTCTGGTAACAATAAGTTACTCAATCGAAATCGACAGCCACGACATGCAAACATCAAAACAAACATGGGCTAGCCAACAGGTTACTGCTTAATACCCTTAGTTACATGGGTAAACGGAAAACATTAAATACAACCAACAAAGAGCAGCGGATAATGCAACGGGATGCCAACACTATCTCGATGACGGACACGGCAATCACGACGTTGGCAGCAACGACGACAACAACAACAACAATATTAGCAACAAGAAAAAAACAACAACAATAACAACAACTAGACCGCTAGACCCCTTTGATAAATCTATTGCCTGTTACTGAAGGTTTACTGACAGCGAGTGGTTTCGAGACACTGCCAAAAGAAAAGTCAGTTGTGGGAATAGTGGTTATAGGTTGTTGCAGTAGTGCGTTGAAATCGTTCAAGGGAACTACGTATGTATCGAATGCGGCTTGTCTGGGGGGGGCTGTTCGAGTGTGCTGGATGGCCAAACGACGACCAAATCGCCCCTTGACCCATGCTCGCGTTATGCGTTGCGTTGTGCACGCACGTGCGTTCCCGTCGGGGCGCTGTTTCGATTGGCTGGACCGCTTTCACCCGCTGACTTTCAATTTGCTGCCGCCTCTGTGTTCTCTAGTCGTCTACCTGGGCCGCTCGGTTGGCGGGGGTGGTGGCACCCCCGGCTATTCCCCCCGCACCTGCAGTCAACATTGCACGTTACTACGCCCGTGTCGTTGTTGTTGTTGTTGTTGTTGTTGTTGTTGTTGTCGGTAACAACAATGCTGACGACGAGGACGTAGACGCTGCTGTTGACGCACTGTACGGTTGTTTGCCGTTGTTACGCGATGACCAAGCGACCGCGCTACTTGATTCAGGTGTGCTGCTGTTTCTGTTGTTTCTGTTGCTGTTGTTGTTGTTGCGTTTACTGCTATGGCACTATGCCTTTCCTTGCTTTGGTTCCAGGTCAATGAGATCTACTACTACCTTTCTTGTTTTTGGTGTAGCTGGTGCAAAAGATAGGGTATGATTGCGTCGTTTATCGTCTGTCACCCGCGTTGTAGCTCAAGGGTAAGCGATAAAGAATCACAAGGTGGTGGTGGTGGCGGCACAAGAAAGGGAGCTGGTACGCGAAAAACAAAGCGAATCAGAGAAAAAACGCGAAGCAACTAAGAGGATAACGGGGGGATACAAACAAATCGGCAAAAAAAGAAAAATAAGCGGAGAACGTGAGTGAGCCAAAAGTGGGGAAGAAAGAGAACGCAATATGCGGTGGGTAATAGGAGACAAAGATTAGAAAACAGGGAGAAAAACTACTAAAGGAAAGAGATAGAAAACGACTTCGAGCTTCAGTAGGGCACAAATAACAAGATTGAGGCAGAACGAGTTGGCATATTCAGAAGCAACTTGTATTCAGAGCTCCAGCGACGACAACATACATGGACACACAATCCAGCGGAACAAAAATATGCCGATCGCGTTTACAGCAGCAGCAGCAGCACAGCACCAGCATCAACCAGCCTTCGAGAAGCCAAGACGGAATTTGACGTCGCATATATGCACGCGTCCAGTCTCTACGTGGGCGTACGTGGCGAGGCGATTTAGCCTGTTTTTTTCGTACGTACACTTTGCTCGTTGTTGTTTTGTTGATTTGACTACGATATAGAAATAGGATAACAAGCAGGCAACCCGGGCAAGGGGGAAGGTGAAAGTCCGACGACGAAGACGACAAAGACGACGACAACAGCAGCAGCGAGAGCAGTTCAGCTGCAGAAGCAGTCTCGAAGCTGGAGATACGCACAGGGGACCAGCAAGACTAGAGGACATGAGGGCAGCAACAGCAGACGTAGCAGATCTGCGAGGCAACGACAAGCCACCCCCGGGGTGGGGTGCGAGTGTGGGGGGGGTGGCGACCAACGCGCTGCAGTTTGTTGCAGACATGCAGCGCGCGCCGAGCATGGCTCGGTGGTCTTCGATGATGAGGGCGCTCGCTAGACGGCGGAGACCATATGCCGGCCACCATCGAACCTAGCAGCTCAAGGAAATCGAACACCAACGCCACCCCCAACAGCAACAGCGACAACAACAACAACGTTGACGACAGCGAGCCGCTATCCCTGAACGGTCGCTGTATGCCGACGGCAAGCCAGTCAGTATGCCTGACTGCCGGGGCTGCCGATGACATATACGCGAATGTGGCGAAAATACACGTGATGGTGGCCGTAGACGCGTCGACTGGCCGTGCCGACAGCCAGCACAACAACAGCAATAACGACAATCACAGCAGCAACAACAACAACAGCAATAACGACAATCACAGCAGCAACAACAACAGCAATAACGACAATCACAGCAGCAACAACAACAGCAATAACGACAATCACAGCAGAAGCAACAACAATAATGGCAAAAGCAGCAGCAGCAGTAGCAACGATAATGATATGTACAAAGCCTCCAGTCAACAAAGAAAACAAACGAAAGGAAAAATGGGTTCCAGTCGGCGGTGGGCGGTAGGAGGTGGGGAACAATCGACAGCTCGAGTAGGGAACTCTACTGGCCGTCCAGCTAGTCCCAGGCTGCGACAAAGGCTGCATGCCACGGAAATCAACACGCATCTTCTCCTGCGGCCAGACAAAAGCCGCTGCCGTAGCAGTTCAACCACGCACTGCCTTTGCCCCATCCCACGGATGAAACTCGCAGCTGCTAAAAAAACTGCCGTAGTACCAAAGGATTCTGATCTCGTCTGTGAATCTATTCGACAATAGACGTGCCTTGACCACATTTGGTCAAGTTTTGGCGGACTGCGTCTGCCCAGGACCGTCGGAGGACAGTATTTGAACGGATCCTTGAGTGAGATTTCTCTCCCGCTCAGCCCATCTCTCTTGCTTCGTATTGCCATAACCGATAGTCGTTGCCGCAAAAAGAACAGGATCATGTCGCATACTAAAATAAGTTGCACAGTAAAGTCGTGGTAGTAGCGCATCGAGGGCATGGAGAATGGGCGCCGTTGTGGTCGTAGAAGACGAAATCCTAGAAGTCGGCACCGTCGCCCGTCTGCCCAGCGCCACTGCCGAAGGGTCTAAGCGATTTTTGATGAAGTTGCTGATTATCTGAATATCACTCAGTGATGCTCGTGTATTAATAATAATGCGACTGCTGCTGCTATGGCTCCTGTTCCTGCTATTATTCGAGCCCTTCGAATTGAGATACTTATTCGGTCCGTTTGGTCTCGTGTTATCTTGTGGTGGTGGTGGTGGTGGTGGTGATGGGAATCGAATGTGAGACTGAAAGCTGTGTGCGGACTCGTTCGCCTCGCAGCAAGTGACTGCTACGCCTTTGGTGGATGAAGCGCCCTCGTGTAATTTTTCAGTCGACTCCGGACTGCCGGTACGAGAAGAACCGGGAGGAGGAATACACAGCCCCGTCCGAATATGCAAGGCATATGCAAGTAACGGACTATCAACTTTTCCTTAGTTCGCCAACTTTGTCATGGCAAGTCTCAATCCGCATGATGGGGAGGCGTGCCTAATGTGACCTAGGGAAGGGTTAGTAGATTCCTCAATCGAAGATCAGTACTAGTCGGTTGAGCTAAGCTTAGCTAGCAGGTTGTGCAGGCAAAACGTTTTGGCTACTGTGTATTGAGTAAAAACGCTGCTACCTCGCTTTCATATATATATATATATATATATATATGTAGTCCCTAAATCAGAACCCCTATCTGGAATAATTGCCCTAAAGCTGCGATAATCTTGGCATCAATTAATCCACGTAAGAATGCCAGGATAAATGCTCATCTAATACCGAGCCCAGGCACCTTATTGCCTGAGAGCGATCTACCGCACTGCAACCCAGTCGAAAGCTATTGGACAGTTGAACTAATTCGTATTTATGAAAGAGCTTAACCATGTGTTAACTAATTCAATTGATGTGTCCTTAACAACGACACGGGCGTAGTACATGCAGTGCTGACTGCACTCGTGGGGGGAATACCGTAGACTAACATCCGTAGATGTCCGTAGACTAACATTAAGGAAATTTGCAATCTTGGCACCGGTCCGTCCGGTAGGGAGTGCGCTGACAATGGCTGTTTTTCGCTTACATTCCAAAGATGACGCATAATCTCCTGCCATGGTTAACCCGTGCTCACGAGCAGACGAAAGCTCATGTGCTACTGAACATGAGCTTTCGTCTGCTACCTATCAACCGGATGAGTGGATTACTGTTACGATAAGAATTCAAATGGATAAGCGCGCCAATTTTGTCGAAAGAACCAGTAAACCCCATGCTCAGGAGGATGAGCGCAAATGGCAGCAGGGTACAGATGGATAGCATACTGAGGAGAAACAACGATATAGGGCGGCGGCAAAAGGCCAAGCAAAGCGCAATGGAGAATCTTTATTTTCAGCAAAGTAAAACGAAAGTGGTTCTGATGTATCTGGTAATGTACGATGTCTTCAATAAACAAAAGAGCGCTTTGTAACTGCCAAACAGTCAACTGTTTAAAGGCATTTAACGAATTGCTGCGATGTGCAATCCCAAAAGATTGCCGACAGTACGCATTCTAGTCTTCATGGACCTCAGTGCACTCAAGTACACCAGATCATAATTGCTGCAGGGTGTATTGTATACTCATAGCGACAGTTGCAAAAGACCCCATCCTAAAGGTGACGTAGCTTGAAGATCTTTATATTTCTAATTTAAATTTGTCCTCTAATTGACCATTAATTATCTAATCGGCTTCAAGTCAAATTCTAGCTATTTCTACATTAGTAGGCACTCTGACCATATGAAGCGGTTTCTCACTCTAATGGAAAAACCAAGACGAGCCTTACATAAAGTGCAAACTACTTCTCCAGCAAATTAATATTTGCCGGAATCATATGATTCCACACTTTGTCGACTTTGCCACACTTTTCAAGTAAACTTCATAATAAAGATCGCTTCAAACGTCTATGTGTCGCATGAAAATCGAAGCTGCGGCTCCTAGTCAGAGCTATGTTTTTCGCTTTGCTTCGAATATATATATATATATATATATATATATATATATATATATTTGTTTTGTTAAAGCGGAAAATGTGGCTTTAACTAGGAGACGCATATTCGGTTCCAACACGACATATAGACTTTTGAATCGATCTTTGATCACATTTACAGATTATCTAAACAATTATGTACGTATATGAGGAAGTGAAGCGTCGTTTGAATCGAAACCGATTCAAATGACGGTACTAATGGACGATTAGCCCTAATTCGGTTTCGCAGGTGGAATAGCATTCGTTTCAGACTGACATTAATCGTTGAAACTGCTGCCATTTTTACCACAAGTGTCGTGCATCCACAAGTCCTCGTGGCCTAATGGATAAGGCATCTGACTTCGAATTAGAAGATTGCAGGTTCGAGTCCTGTCAAGGACAAACATTTTGTTGCTATTTATTTTTCAATAACATGCTGTTTTGTGACCTAAGAACACAGCAACGATAGATGGCGCCAACAGCAGCGGGCTAGCTGGGGTGGCACCCCCGCCAACCGAGCGGGCCAGGTAGACGACTAGAGAACACAGAGGCAGCAGCAAATTGAAAGTCAGCGGGTGAAAGCGGTCCAGCCACTCGAAACAGCGGCCCGACGGGAACGCACGTGCGAGCACAACGCAACGCATAACGCGAACGTGGGTCAAAGGGCGATTCGGTTGTCCGGCCACCTAGCACCCTCGGGCAGGCCCCCGACAAGCCGCACTCGACACACGTGACAATTTCAAATCATCAAATCAAAATCATCAAATCAAATCAAATTTCTTTAACGAACTCAATTGGTGTGTCAACACCAAAGAAACCGGTTACAGTCAAAACAAAACTCTCGTGTCGTCAGCAAAAACGATCGTCTTTTCCAGGTTATTGCCTTTTATTCTCAAGAGTATGAAGTTCCGTAATATCAGAAACATAAGGGATCAAGGACAGAGCCCTGCGGAGTCCCCAAGTCAAAAACTGCCAAGTAGATAAATAGGTTCAAGTTCTTTACAGACTGAGATGTATTCTCAAGAAAATACCTAAATCAGCTAAGTGTGGAGAACGTGCAACCTAAGGAAGTTATCATCTGGGTAAACAAGTCGTGGTCAATACAATTAAAGGCAGGCGCCACATCTAGAAAGACGCCCAAACGAGCATGGCCCATTTCGGCCGAGTCAAGCACGTACTGCCTGGGACCTAAAGGCAAGAGAGGAAGTCAAAGTTCAGTGACAAATACAAAGTTAAGCTCGGCAGTACCATTTTTTCAAAGGCTTTTGAAACATAATCAACTAGATAGGGCGGTGTCTTCTTTACTCTTGCATATGTATATATATATATATATATATATATATGCATTTCACTCATTGTTCACTCATCATATTGGGTGAAATATACAGTTCATAAAGGTTTTTTTCATAATGATTTATCTTCTTCACGCTTTTGGCAAAAATGTAATGCAACGATTTTTGATCCAGTGCTATGCATGCCACTGCATAGTACTTGGCACACCTCACTAGGCAGAACCGACAGGTGCATAGCTCGTTTGATCATACCATGTAGTGATAACCATGCACAATGTACCTGGTGCATACGTGGCACCTGTCATATGCGAGACCTGACCAAAGGTGCAAGGCATTGAAAACGTCCACACCCACGGCCTCCCGTGTGGCCTGTTCGACTTTAGCTTCCAACCCCGAAGTAAAATATTCGAAAGGTACTGTACGCGGCAAATTCAGCCTTAGTCGGAATGTTTCAGTAGCTGGTGGACAGCCTGACATGCTCGTATAGGCAAGCAAAACGCTCGCTTCATAAATAATGAAAAACCTCTCAAAGTAGTTAAAATTCGCCAGCGTGAGGTGGTTCCACACCCTGTCAAGACCACACATTAACGCAGAAACAATCTTAAGCACGAGAGGTCTCTCTGTTGAAAAACGGACAGCCTTCGGACATTGTCGGGCTTAACCGACAAGGTCATCGCAGAGAAGTGTAAACGAGACAGCTTGGCGGTACCCTTGCGAACTTCCTGCATTTTGCTTAATTTCCATTACACCATGCTCGTTGGAATACTTTAACCAGGAGATGGCGGGGGGCTTTGTCAAAGGCCTTGACGCAGTGATTAAAGATTACCAATAATGAATATAAAATAATAGCGAACCACTGATGCTTCTTTGAACCACCCCGATTGATATATTTTCTGTATGAAAAAGAGATTGTCCAATTTGAACAACTTCGCGTATTTCGAAGATGAATGACCTTATGAAATTTCCATTTGCCCGACAGGTAGAGCATTTATTTAAAAAAAGAATGTCTAATTCCACGTTTCAAACGCCTTTCCAAGGTCAATAGACACCGCTGTTACAGTCTTCTTAATTTGGATTTGTTTCAGTATCCCTTCGACAAAATCTATCATAGGCACAATCCTCGACATCTTGGATCGAAACCCGAACTGCCTACTATGTAGGTCGTTATGTCCTTCAGTAAAATCTCTAAACTGTTCGACAATGCATTTTTCAAAGACCTTTGATGACCATCGGCATGGTGACAGGTCTGTAGTTGTCTCGACACAGGTGGACCCCGCCTTTGAACAATGGAACCACACGGCTTAGTTTTAGAACATTGGGGTATACTCCCGTTCTGGTGGAGAGGTTGATGATATGCTCAAGAGGCAATGCGAGCACATCCGCAGCCCTACTGAGAACCTGTGATGAAATCTGTTAGGGGGCAGTGGAGAGTATTTTGACATTTTTTTAGAAGGTGGTGAATTCTGTGAACGTTGACTGCCCGCAGAAATAATTGTTTGGCAGACGTCGGAAAAATGTCCGGAAGGGCGTCCTCGAGGAGCACTCGCTGTCATTTGTCACACATGTCGTGTAGTAGTCGTTGAAAAGTAGCTTGATGCACTTTTTCCCCTGGACACCTTTAAGTACTTTTTATAGTACAATCTTGCAGTTCGCCTCCATTTTGCCTTTGCGTCAGACCCCTGTCGCCCTGTTTCTGAGAATACGTGAGTTTTGCATTTTTTATCGTGTGTCGGATCAGATCTGTGTATTGCGCACACCTATTGTTTCTTTTTAATAAGGGTATATAATTCCCTTGTCACCCGTTTTTTTTCGAACTGCATTTCGAGACCTAGTATTCTTGACCTCAGTACTATTACGCGTTACGCCGACATAACTTTTTCTCTAAACAATTTAAATGCCTCGTTGACGTCATATAGCCCGTATAGGTGGTTCTATATAGACGACGACAGTTCGGCGATTAGTTTATGATACTTGAATGTTTGCATTTTGAACACTCTCGTTGGCTGCCGACTGCTTATATTTTAGACCAATAAATGTGGAACATTGCATTAAGCATTATCTATGCATGTTTCGGTAATACGTTGGCCATAGGCAGTGTCCGTAGAAGCGAATCTAGCCGACAAACCAATCATGTCAGGTCAGTTACATATGACCCACCCCTTTCTAACAAGGCAATATTCGCATCATCAAAGCATTAATTGTCTTCTTAGCTGTCACATAATAACATCACGACGACTATGTGCGACCGCCTCGTTCATCTTGTTGACGTTGCTCGAGTCGATGGCCCGCTTATGTCGATATCTGATGACTCAATGGTTTGGGCGGTTTGGTGGTTTAGGCCCGAATTGGTGGGGCCTTTGTCTCTGTCGCTGTCTTTGGGGTTTACACTGTTGTCGCTGGAAATGGCTGTGTTACTAATAACTGAATTATGTGGGTTTTTATGTGGAATTTCTTCTATTAACCCGGTTGATTTTACAACATGGGCAGTACTACTTGAATGACGGATTATCAGATTTCCTCTTGATTGATGACTGTCGTGATAACGTCGACACATCTCGGATTGTAGTGAAATTCACGTGTATTGCAAATTATAGGCTTTACCGTCGTGCGGCATTTTTTGCACATTTGGTTCAGTTCGACCAAAATTATGGTGACACACATTCATTGCCGATATTTCACTTGGCTTACTTAAGGTTTTCCTAATGTTCATTGACTGTGTCATCACAACGGGAATGCAGGTCGATGTGCACGTCGAAGATGAACAGCAGTGGTAAGCGGGCCCAAACTGCTGAATTACTTGCGCCTGAGCACTAGGAATCACACTGTACACTTCATTTGTTGGGTGTGCTCTACTATTGCAAATTAGGAGATTTTCGATGATTTTTCAGGAGCTCGAAAAACGCGTCTGATCAGCCACAGATCCCAGACACGAGCCAGGTAAAAAAATGATGAGATCCAAAATGGCACAAAGAATCGAAACGAAATAACACAGAACACGCACATCATGGGCACGGAAGTTCGGTTCCAAAGTTCCCCCACATCAAGTAGAGGCTTGCCAAAAATAGCCAACGACAACCAAAAACAACAAAACCGCACAAAGTCAGCTCACACCGTGCTAGCCGGGTGGTGAGCAAACGATGAGACAAGCAAAAACCGAGAGAAGTACAAATGTGTATATATATATATATATATGTGTGTGTGTGTGTGTGTGTGTGTGTAGAACAAGCGCTGTGAATGGTCTTAGGACTTAGATTATGAGGTATTGGGCGTGAAAGCTAACAAAAGAACTTAATTTGCGAATTCTCTTTTAAAGAATTATGCCGCATTTTCTGGCCAACGTTTTTTCTTGAACTTATTCATGACCACGGCAGTGTGCTTAGCTTCTGCATAGGAAGCCTGGTTGCCTCGCAATTGCACATTTTGTGCTCCTATGTCTAGCAATAACACCAATGTTACGGATTTTAGTAATATCACTCCGAAATAAACTTCTCAGAGACCATAATCCATTGAAAAATATTTACTTTGACGACTAGACTTGTTACAAATAATTCTAGGAAACCTTGAATATAGCCCCAACAGCCTTGTGACAGCATGGTCTCGGATCTTCAGCGGAATGGTTTATCATATATTCTCAATGAGCATCGCTCAAAGAAAATTCGGTTGCACGTTAGCCTTTCTATTTATTTAGCAAGGTTGCACGTTAGCCTTTCTATTTATTTGGCTAAAGTGATTACACCTCAATTCTTAATAAACTTTGCAAACAGCTGACTGACAGTTAAGGTAAAGTCCAACAATAGTCAATTTGTTAGAACGATTAACTGCTTTAGCAGTTATTTGCCGTTTTTATACATGTCAATGCCAGCAACAATACTATCTCGTAGCATTCCAAACTTACACTAACTTTGTCAAGTATACGTTTTTGACTAAATGTACGCCTAACTGGAGTCGCAGATCCACGCTACCAGCGTATGGCTTACCCAATAGCTAAACAAGCTCCGGGAACTTCGGCCTAGACACGGTGTCATCGACGAACTTCAATTTGTCTGTGGAAGAAACCAGATAACTCCAGCACGGTCTTACTAAAAAAGGAGACGGATTAATAATTTATCTTTTATCATCGTATTAGCCAACACTTGGAAGAAAAGTCACGTTGTGCTCAGGGCCGTACATACAACTATATCAGGAAGGGGATATATTCCGGTAACTTTCAGTTTATTTTGCTTATGAAAGAACAGCAGTTAAAAGGTGACATAGGTCCAACACGTCGTTTTCTCTGAAGACAAAACGCATCCAAAAAATCCAACATAGTGTTTATCTGCGACCCGTCATCGGTAATATATCTAGTGAACAATACGTGTGAGTGTTGCAGATTGAACCGGCACACGCTGTGCAAAATCACATAGGATCACATAGGTACCTATTTGAAGTACTAATAACCCGCTTTTATGTATGGCGGTATGTATTAGTATACTCGTTTAGGCAAAAGCTGTCACCTGTTCCACTTTGCCATACTTGTATGCCATCATGTATGACCATGTGCGGTACCTCAAAGAACAGATGTCTCAAACCTGAGTGATGTTGTCTTAAAGTCAGGGAGTACCAAATAGGGCACTAAAAATGTTGTTTGCCCACAACTATTGCTTTGATATCCTAAGGTAAAATATGGTACGCTGTTAGAGTGTTGCGGTTTGTACGAAATCTATGCTGCACATATGAAATGGCTTCTTTGAACCCGAGATCAAGAGTAAAACAGTGACACGGTAGTTAAAATATGAGTTTATAGACACAATTCTTCTGTGCAATTTCTCTGTTGGCATTTAAAGCAGTAAAGTTTCTGGCAGCAGTGATTCTTGCCCTTGGGATTAAAACTAGCGGGCAATTCTGCCTGCAATAGACTCGTAGGCTTGATTTTAGATTAACTAAGTACATGTGGTATGGCACAAGTATAGAGGCTTGTTGTTTTTCGTCGGTATCGCTGATTTGGGAGTTGGCAGTCGAGCTATGAGTTCTAGAGCCTTACCGACTGTTAGCCGGCATCTGCACCCACGCCGCAGAGAATTGCGGGAGAGCTTGGGAAACGAATCGGGAGAAATTATAGCTCTACTTAGTGGTATTGGGGATCCAGCAGCCGGCTACGACGGCCTGCAGTCTCACATTATCCACCACGTAAGATCTCACATCGCTGACCGCCTGACACACATAATTAATGCCATGATAGAATAAGCAGCGTATCCTAGCCGCTTAAAGATCGCCAGAGAGGTACCGATCCACAAAGGTGGTAGTACGAACGACCCGTCAAACTACCTCCCAGTGAGTGTTTTGCCTGTTTTAAACAAGATTATTGAAGAAACACTTGTTAGCCAAATGACGAGGCATCTCGAAAGCAACGACATGCTCACGGGCAACCAATTTGGATTTCGCAAAAACCGGGGTACATGTCATGCTGTTATGCGGCTAGTTGAAGGCACCCGTTTCGAGTTAGGGGGGGTCGAGGGACTACTTTGTGCAGCATTTTTTTAGATCTTAGACGCGCCTTTAATAGCGTTCGTTCAGATATTCTCCTACTCAAATTTAAGCACCTGGGCTTTGACGATCACGCCATTAAACTGCTATCGGCGTACTTCCTCGGGCGTCACGAGCTTGTGGACGTGGGGGGAACCCCGTCGGAACTGCTCCCGGTTTTGCTAGGCATACCTCAGGGCTCGTGCATTGGCCCACTAGCCTTCCTCTGCTTTATAAATGATATAGAAAAAATTGCACGAGGAGCCGCTATCATTTATGCTGATGACAGCACTTTTAAATATGTTGGGCAGTCTGGTGAGGAGGTGCACCTGGTGATGATGCAGGATGTCACTGCCCTCAACGCTTGGTGTGCAGCAAACCGTATTGCTATCAATGCAAAGAAAACTCAAGTGGTGGTGGTCTTCGGAAAGAGTAACGCCATCCTTTGAATGTCACCTGTAATCATAAATAGCCACCTGATACAACCCAGCGACTGTGCCAAGGCCCTGGATGTAACAATAGATGCAAAACTCTCTGGCAACGCGCATGTAGAGACCCTTATCCGTCGACTTGCTGTCATCACAAACTTATCAAGATACATCAAGAACAAAATTGGAGCATCTTCATGCAAGCTGCTTTACACATCTTACGTACAGATCGGAATTTTGGACTGCCTGCGGTAAGGGTTGGGCGGAGCGACTGAGTGTGGCACAGGGGCGCTTTCTTCGTATGTTTCGGGGATCGGCCAGTCGAGAGAGAAAACAACACAATATATTAGATATAGAAAATACAATGCGCTATTTAACCTTGATAGTGAGTTTTAGGAATATCCATGGGATTGGGCCGAAGATACTAGAACTTGATCGTCTTGGAGGGGTGAGAGAGACCAGGGCATCTAACAGGGTCATACTGAAGATTCGCATGCATCGAAGCAACAAGGGCAGCCAAGCTTTTGACGTACGAGCTGTCAGAGAGTGAAACACTCTTCCGGTTAGCTTGCGTTTTTTGAAATCCTTAAAAAACTTTAAGGATAATATAAAGTCACACCTATTATCCCGTCAATAATGGGTACACTAGTCTTCCTAAATTGACTCTCGCATAGAGGTAAATACAAGTAATTTCACTCCGGCTGCAACTTTTTACCAACACAATGGTAACTGTAGTAGGTTTAAATTACTATAGACTCCATGCAAATATTTGTAAATATATGAAACAACATAATATTGTAAATGTGTATAGTATATAAATGACCTTGTTAAAAAAAACAGTGACCGCTGAAGGGCCCGTGTATTTGAATGCACCGGGCAAGCCGCCTTTATTAGTTTGTTGTCATTTTATGACATCAACTCGATCAGTTTTTATCCGGAAAATATGAATAGAAGGTAGATGTATCTGTACTGTGAAATGCGTATGCAGAATTTACTTGAAGTTATTTATTATTTCCTTTTCCGAGCAAACTTACTTAAAGCGGCGTAACTGGTCATGGTGGCGAATGTGGCGAGCAGGTGCCTGGCCATTCGACGCTGCGATGCAAATCAGGGTTCCCTGTTTTTACCGGTGTCCGGACGTAGAAAAATAAACATTCATTTAAATATGGTTTATAGTTGGTAAACTTGAATCTATACATCGCTATTCGTATGATATCCCTAGGTGTGTGATTAAGCTTTAGATGTGCGGAATTTCCCTGATAACAGTAAGTTTTAATAGAACAATTCTAATTGCGTCAAGATAATACTGATATTATTTTGCAAGGGAGTGCACATGACAGTCCATTTTTGAACTACGAGAGCCTACAAACTTAGTTTTTAATTAACCCTGCCTGTTTATTGTTAAATTTCAGAGGTAATTAGGCAATTGTTGGGCGATCGCCTATAGCGCCTATCGCGACGATAATGATGATGATACTGAGGTAGTACCTTGTGGTGTTGTTGTTGTTGTTGCTATTGTCTGCAAGACAAATTTATTCATTAAATCTAGAAGGGCAGGAGACTCCCAGCAGGTTAACACGTAGTAGTATGCGAATGCATCGCTTGTGTCGAGCCGAGTGTTTACATACATTCTGGCGTTCAGACTAACCTATCACATGTGTGTCACATACTTGTGTCGAAGCGGGGGCGGCGGCGGCGGTGTCGGACGAAACTAGCCTGCTAGCAATTCAAGAATTCCTATTTTGTGACCCGACCGGCTGAATTGACTAATCGACTACGAGGCGCAAGGCCAATTAGCCGTCGAGTAGAGCTGGAACCTAGGGCGTGAACAAAGTCGTGTACTTTGCAGGGCGCTCGTACACGCAGAGTTTCTCCTCTCACCCTTCCATCTTCTCCTTCTCTTTCTCCTGCTCCTGGCCAGCGTCGTTCTAAACGATCGCTCGACTTTGCCATTCGACCGAGATTCGCGATACTGATGAACTCAGCAATCCCACCTGGTAAGTCGAGATAAAAGACGCGCAGAAGGGGACCACCGGCAGACAGGTAGGACAGAAGGCATAGGACGCAGTGGTAAAGGCGAAGACATTCCGGCGCAGGAAAAGGCGACGCCTGTCTGTAGATAAACGACTGCGCTCACTGAACAGCGAACAAGACGGCTGTTGCTTTTGCTATGTCGATGGCGCCTGAGCGACTCTATGGTGCGGGTTAGTTGCTGTGCCAGTTACACGTAAACGCAACAGCAACAGCAACAGCAGCAGCAGCGGAGTTAGTGAATCTCCGATACAGTCGTAACGAGTGGCGCACGGATGTCAGGCAGGAGGTGTCTGCAAGGTGACAACGACGGCGCGCTGCTCTGGAGGCGAAGTTAGTTTAGTCGCGGTAATTTCAAATCCCCGTTGCATTTTCCGTCTGTCGCCGCTCCCCTATGTACTGCGGGCCTCCACAGTACTTACTCTGTTGCCAGTTGGTTGACTACTCGCTGTGATGGCTGCTGTTCAACGGATTAACCGACTCGTGCGGAATGAGTTGCAATGCTAATGCAGCCCGACCGCCTGCCGCGTCTCAAGGTGAAAGAGAGGATAGAGAAGAAGAGGAAAAAGAAAGACAACACAGCATAGCAACCCTGGAGGGTTCGGCGGCTCAGAACTCTACTAATCGATGTTAACTTAAACGCGCGATGCAATCAGCATAAGCGAGAAAATCATGGGCCAGTTTTACAGCGAACATCTGTAGGCGGAATCTCGGGTACGAGTCTACAGCTGACTACTCTCACTACTACTGCTACGACCAGTATTAGGGGTTCGGGCAATGCTACCGACTATCATTGCCAACCAGCTGCGTGCACTGCGTGCTTGACAAACGTCGAAAACTCTGCACGTATAACGTCCTGACATGAACAATATTTAAATGGCAAAAACTGCACATCACAGACTTCAGCATTAAGTATGAACGCGTAGATCTTGACTGCAGTATACATATATAAGTGTGTTACCGAAGGGAAAAGGGGATCCCTTGATACCTTCGTCGTACCGTGGCATAGCAAAGAAAAGCGTCATTTACAAAGTACTGTCAGCATTGGTAGCACGTCGACTAGAAGATTTTTTGGAAAGTACCGAGTGCTTGCCAGAGCAGCAGCACGGCTTTAGGCGAGGGAGGTCGACGATGACGGCTTGCTCCGTTCTTCTCAATAGTATTCAAATGACTCTTCGGGTTAAACGTAACTTTCTTTTTGCTGTTTTCGTAGACTTTAAGGCGGCTTTTGATACGGCGTCACGAACAATAATCCTAGAGAAATTAGCGCTATGTGGTGTTCCAGCGGTAATACTGAAGTTATTACAAGCTATGCTGCAGGAGGGGTATGTAATTATCGACGACGGGGTAACTGAACACACCCCTATTACTCAGACTACAGGAGTTGCACAAGGCGATAATCTTAGCCCGCTATTATTCTCAATATTGGTGAGCGATCTCCCGGACAAAATCTAGCGTCGACACCCGCAAGTTAGTACACTCATGTATGCTGATGACCTCGTCCTCTACTCCCGGAGTCGATTTCATCTGCAGCAATCGCTTGCTTCACTCCAAAAGTTTGTTGACCTAAATGCTCTAGTGATAAACGTAGCAAAAACGAAAGCAATGAAGTTTCGCCGCGGAGGTAGGCTCGCAGAAAAAGACGAATTGCGCTTAAGGTCAGCACCAATAGATTTTGTTCAACATTTTTCTTATCTTGGAGTAATCTTTTCAACGCAGGGTTTAAATTTCACTAAACATATCGAGGTAAGAGCTCGTAAGGGCATTTTATCGTTTCATAATATCCCAGAGCCTCATCGGTTGTCACTAGATGTCGCTCTCAAACTTTTTAATTTAAAGATTGCGCCGACCGCTGCGTACGGGATACAGGCCATATGGCCCCACCTATCAAAAGCAAATCTGGAAGTACTTGACAAAATTAAAGCCAGCTTTCTAAAAAGAGTGCTAGTAGTTCACCGCACTAGCCGCAATCGTCTTGTGTATCTGTTGGCCTCGACACCACTTTTTGTGGAGGAGCTCTGGGCAACTTATGCTTTACCGAAAACGGAGGCCTTTAAGAATCATCTTGCCGAATGGGAGTATAAATTTGCGGATGTTGATTGGCGTTTTTATGAGACTAGAGCGATGACTACAGAATACTGGAAGAGCCCATGTTGTAGAAACAGATACTTCGTTACTGGGTTTGCAATGCATGGATTTCATATGAAGATATGTATACGAAATGGGTGGCATGAGATATCAACCGAGTGTGAATGCAACCTATGCGGAAAATCATGTGATCTGTATCATCTCCAACAGTGTACAAAAGCAAAGTCGCTGATGAAAGTTACTTAGGAGAGCTGTAGCACATATGTGCATAAACCAAATATTGGTTAATAAACAATACAATACATTCAATACATATATATATATATATATATATATATATATATATATATATATATATATATGTATATATGAATTGTGTAGTTACTGACCAGAACGCCAGAAAATGACTAACATTTCGGATCATTAAGAAGATCATTAAGACCTCAACCTAGTGTTTTGGTACTACGCACCTTAGTTTAACAGTGTTCTAGCTTGTTTTATTTTACTGTTGGCACTGTGCCCGTGAATGTGTGAGCCGAGGCGTTGTCGTGAAAGATTACTTGTTGTGCGCTAACGTTAGCCGTTTTCTTTGCAGTTATTTCTACAAAGTCCCAAAAATCAGCGTTCAGTTTCCTTCCGGCCGACAAAACAGTTTAACTTTTTCGATGCGCAATTTACCTCGCGCTGTTCAGTGCTTTGCATGCTGTTCAACTTAGGCGCGTGGTGGTAGACCCTAATCTTTAGTGCAGTATATTATGCACCTGGCCTACTGATATATCTGCGATCTTTTAGGTTAGTTATCTCAAGCACATCCAATTCACGGTCGGTCCATCACGATACATAGGATGTTTTATTCATTTATGGCGTTGCGACCTCAACTGATTGTCCAGAGCACGTCTCGTCTTTATCTAATATTAGGCCACATTTAAATTTAGTAATCTATTAATAAACAGAAGTCATCGTTGGCACAGAACGCCCGGAAACGCCGTTATCATTAACTCGGCTTTCATTGCGCAGCCATCCACTTTTTGAACCATAATTATTACGATAACTACAATCATGCTTTAGAGATTCTCTAAATGTCTGTCAAATCTTATCTAAGCATCGCTTTTGCATGAAACTAAGTGAAAATATGTGTTAGTAAAAAAAATGCGACTTCCTGCTTACATACAACAAAAGTGCGTATTCGGTCAGCTGATCTGGCTCGTACTTGCGCATACAAATAAGTTTGATACTTGTTTTCGTTGGCTTAAAAAGCCAGCATTTTTTTTATAAGCCAGAATCGTTTAGGCGCTAGAACTGGGATGGGGGTCAGATAAAAGGGAACTAAAAGCCATATTGGCCAATGCGGCACGACACACCAATGTGTCTTGTCATTTTCCTTGTGACAATTCGTTACACAAGTGCAGTTTTTTCACTTCCTCTATAGAGGTCAGGCCGCTAAACCAGAGAATTCATACGGGCCACTCACACCCCCTCCCCACACAGACACGCACCTAGACGCAGGACATTAGGTTTAACTATAATTGAAGCTTTTTGTGCGGTGCCTTTAAGGCTACATCTTAGGCCTCCTCATGGAGGGCACGCCCCCCGGGATTCGAGCCTGCGACTTGCTCCCCTAACTCTCTCTCTTTCTTCTTCTTCTTTTTTCCCTCCATACTAACAAGCTTCGGGCTAACTAAGCGCGTCGAGACGGCGATCGAACCGAACGGAACGGACAAACTCCTCGAACATCTCCTGCCACCTCTTTTCACTCTCGCAGGCGTCCAGCAAAGGCAACCACGCCGTGGTTCCCCTCGATCGTCGGGATGCATTCGACGAGCCCAAGCCCCCTAAGTCGCACCCGAGAGGGAAACGCCCGCCGACCAGCCGGTCGACTCGATCTCTCCGCCAGCCTATTCTAGCTAGCAACTAATTGCACGCCGATAAATTTTAACCAGGAACACTTGTTAACAAAAATGCCTCTTCTTGGCCAGGCTTTAGCCGTTGTTCGCTCGTTGGTGTTGTTGTTACTGCTGCTGCTGCTGCTGGTTTTACTTTTCTTTGTTCGCCTTCGATGGGGCTAGATAGAGCCGCTCCGCACCTCAGGCTCTGCTCTGTCCAAATGTTGTGAGTTCTCATTTGCTATCAGATAATGCAGTGGGACAGTGGCGGCACGGCAGACTGGCAGGCTGGTTGCGTGATGGTCAATACAGGCTGAAAAGGCAGCAGCATCGCGGAAGCAGCAACCATCGTGGTGGCATTGGACCACGTCGGGCCCAAGAAACGAGGGACTTCGGCGAAGTCAAGTTACCCCCTCGGGACTCCTCGGGAAAGCCGACTGCCAATAAAGCGACACCTCGTAGATATCAGTAGAGATTGCCCGTTGCAGCGTAGTACCGCATAGTACAGGAACTCACACGAGCGGAGATATCGACACGGGGCTGCTTTTAGGGCAGGGGTACTTCATTCCACGTACGCAACGCTATGCGGCTAGTCACACACTTGGGAAGCCCCAGAAGAGCAAAACTAATTGAATTATTTTTATACCTCATTTAGTCTAAGCCCAATCTGTATTCCATTGCTGTGCAATACATCCTAGGGCCTGCCGTGGTGTGTTGCGGTTTGGAGCCGGTGACGTGCATGGTGGAGCAAAATACTACAGTGAAGCTAAGTTCTAAGTTAATTACGCATTTTTGTAAATCCTCTACGCTCACGGCCTTAAAGATAGCTTGCGTGTCCACTAATATGGTAATGACAAGCTCAGGGTCGTTCAGAATGAAGCGATTAGAGTCATAATTGGTCACCCTCGTCGTGCGGGTGTGACTCCGTGGTACACCAGGCTCGGGTTTCTCAAGCTTAATCAGCTGACACGTTTAAAGCTAGCGGTGCTAACCTATAAGATGCAAAACAATTAAGTTCATTTAAATTGTGCTTTTAATTTTGCCCGTACGGTGGCAGCGCTACAAGACTCAGCTCAGAGTGCCTAGGTTCAGACTTACCCTTCTTCGACACACCACATGCTGCCATTTGGAACGAGCTACCATAGGCGCTACGAAATACAGGCTGGGTCGTTGTTTTTAAACGACATCTTTTTTTGAAGCTGAAAAATAAGGAAACACGTGGTTCGTAGTGAAATTTAAAAAAGTATATTGAGTTAATTATATAGGTTTGATTATAAGGTTTAAAACCTTTGTTGGGGTACTTATACTCCGTCTAGTGGGTTTATTGCTTACACTCTAATAATTTGTATATATACTCGTACACGTGTAAACTTAAACGAAAGGTGACAGATTGCCGACTTGTTGGAGACGTCAATAAAATTGATAATTGATTGGCTGTTTGATTGATATGGTAACCAGATAGTCTTTAGACTTTCCTTATAATTATAGATGTACACCAGACCAATCGCTCACGTATGTCCAGATTAAAATGAGCATGAGTCCTTGAACGTAATGGCAGTTATTACACTCTCCTCTGAGGTGAAAAAATTATGCTTGCCTCTTGAATAAAACAAAAATATGATTATTTATGGTTATTGTTATTTATCCTAATAAAAAAATAATTATTTCATGTCAGAGCACTTATCTGTGGTTGTAATAAAGCCCCCCTGCTAAAGGGTGTGTGAATATATATGTTAGAGGCAAGCGTGGCTTAGAAGATAACCCCAGTGAGTCGTTGCGCTTAAAGAATGCCTGTGGTATTGTCTCTGGATACACGTCATACCTCATTCGGGTGGGGGGTATGCCCGGCTCATAGCGGAGTCTATCGCTTTTTGTATACAGCATACCTCTTCGGTACAGAACCAGCAGAGACTCAAGCGTTCTCGTATACGTATTTCTGTATGAGCCCTATGCTCTTTCTTGCGCCTTCGGTACCGGATAAAACTAGGCTAGCCAGTTCCGTCTCTCAACGCGCCTACTCGGCTTACGACTGAGGAGTTGACTGTACTGACTCTGCGGATCCTTCGGGCTGAATTGCGGCGGTGATATGACGTCCTCGCAAACAAATACCGTCACCATTTTTTCCACCTGGACATAAGCACGTCATTGTGCTCATGTTGGAGGCCATCCTTGAAATGGTCCACCATTTCAAGGATGGCCCTTGTCCACCGATACTTGCTCATGGAGATAGCACTGGCAACGTAACACTTTTGTTTGAGCCTACCGGGTCCTAAAACTAGGCCAGCCTATTTCACATTAAATTTATTCGCAAGCTATAACTATATTACCGCGTTTCCAGTCTAGTCAGAAGATCCAGTTTGACACTAAATCATTTCGATGAGATTAGTTGCTTACATTGTATCCGACAACGTTACCAATAGGTTTAGCAAAAACATTCCTGTTTCAGCTATGTATAAACTATAATAAATAGGTGTTACTTTCCATCTAACAGATTGCGAGTAATTTGGCCTAGCTTGTTTAATGTTTTCTTAGATTCCGAGAGGGAGTAGCTCTTTCTCAGTATTGAAAACTGCTTAGCGTTCATAGCAGTGCTTACATTGTCAGCCTTTCCTGAGTTGCACGTGCGGCGTAGTGGGGAGTCCGTTTTCCTACTGTAGTGTAGAGATTGCAGAAAGCAGCCACTGTGGCCCGTTGATAGTCGGGAGCAAGTGGGGGGTGAGCGAGCCGTTGTTAAGAGTGAACCATCTATTGAAATTAAGAAGTTTTTTTCAAGTATCACGGCGGCACGGCCGGATTGCTTCCCGTTGCTATATAATTTAACCCTAGAAATCTGTTTAGAGAGGAGCTGTATGATTAACCCAAGGAATCTGTCTAGAGAGGAACTGTATGACTAACCAAGGAATCTGTCTAGAGAGAAAATGTATGACTGCTGTAGACGCCGTGCGACGTGCCTGTACGATGCTGAGTACCATAGGTGTTTATGTCTTGTTGAGGAGGCTGTGTGCTACTAATAATAATAAGAATGAAAATTTCCCCCTTAAACAAACCCCGATCATCCTCACCCCGTTCTCAACAGGCATTTATTTGCGACGTTTGTAGAAAATCCCTGAGATCGCTCCGCGGACTACATATACACAAAACCCGTGTTCACGAGGAACAAACCCACACACCTTCCGTTGGCCGGCTACCCGATGACTCCGCTCCAGATACTTCGGTCCAGGACCAGACAGACCCAGCCGACATTATCCTTGTCAGAGAAATCTGTTGCGCAGCCTACGCGGAGGCTCTCTCTCACTTCAACTCGAGACTAGATGCTGCATCGTGGCACAGATTAATAACCTTGCCGACACACATGTTGCATATCCCAGAACGAAAAAGCAACGACAGCACATTATGCCAAATAATTGCGAAGAACATAACAGAATCCCAATGGAGAACGCTAGACAATCTCCCTGATGGACTGCACCACAGCCTCACACAGTCTCGCAGAGACCACCTTTCCGACCGTCAGATTGCCGCAAGGGCAAAACGCAAGTTAGCTGAGGGAGACATATGCTCCGCCGCACGCACTCTATATTCTACAGAATCCTTCGCATTGCCCGACGACCACACGACTCAGGAACTAAGAAGCAAGCATCCCTCTCCTCCGGCTCGCTTGATCAACTTTGAGCAACCTTCCTCGGAAGAACCTTTCATCGTCCTGGCACAGTTCGTAGTTAATGCGGTTCGCTCATTCGCACTGGCCTCTGGCCCTGGACTGGATGGATTACGTCCTCGGCATCTGAGAGATATGCTAGACAGCACGATACCCTCTTCCGAAAGACTGCTAGCGGAACTGCGCTCCTTGACTAACTTGACCCTTTGTGGCAGGCTGCCAAGTTTTTGCCACGCAATCTTCTATGGGGCAGATCTGACAGCCCTGAAGAAAAAAGACGGTTCTATTAGACCAATAGCGTGCGGCCTCACTTTACGTAGGCTGGTTGTCAACGTAGCGATTGCCATCAATAGGACGGCAATTGTGAAGACGGTGACACCTCACCAGGTTGGCGTTTCGGTAAAAGGCTGAGCCGAAGCTGCAGCACACGGAACTCGGGCTTTCACGGAAGCAGAGGGGCCCCCACAGCTCCTAGTAAAACTAGATTTTAAAACGCCTTCAACACCATTCAACGCGATGTCATCCTTAATAAAGTTAAAGCAAAAGTTCCACAAATGTTCCGCCTAGCGTGGCAGAGCTACGGTAAGCCATCACTGCTGCCCTGGGAAGAGAGTAAGCCTCTTCTCTCAGCTAACGAAGTACAACAAAGGGACCCGATTGGACCCGCCTTATTTAGTTTAGGAATCTCAGGAACAGTGTCCTGTATGAAAAGTCCACTAAATGTGTGGTATCTGGACGATGGTATACTAGGCGGCCCGGTAAACGAAGTGGCCTCCGACATACGCAAAGTGCTACAGTTTGTAGAGAAGGGAGGCTTAACTCTCAACGCCTCTAAATGCGAGCTCATAGCTGTAGGTGGAACCTCCCACAAACAGGAGGAGACATGCAAAATCATTGCAAACGCCCTGCCCGGTACAAAAAGGACCGAGCTGCCTGACTTTGAAGCCTTAGGAGTGCCCATTGGCTCTCGGAAGATCTCTAGAACAATCCTGGATAAGAGAGACGCCCTTCGGTCTATAAAAACTCGGCTGTTGGCGATGACTCTCACAGGCTACATTATGCTTATGGAGATACAGCCTAGGGTCACCTAGGTTAAACTATATTCCACGCACTTCGCCCACAGGCCAAAACTAATTTGCAAGCATTTGACGAGGTGGCAAAAGAGACACTGAGTGAAGCTCTAAACGTAGCCCTTACTGACAGATTCTGGAAAAGGGCCACACTTCCTCTCAGCGAAGGAGGGTTGGGACTAAGGTCCGTAGCGGAGCTTGCATCATTGTGCTACGCTGCTTTTCTCATAGATTTCTCGGGGCTTGCAGAGACGTTGTTACAACCGCATGTTCGTTCTGTTCTCCGCGCAACGAGGGACGAAGCTGAGCTGGCAGCTAGGCAATCGACAGGCCCTGGCCCCCTGGGAACAAAACCCTACGCAACATACACTTGACGACTACAAGTGTCAAAGGACCGCTCGTTAGATCTTAGATGACACCCAATCTCCGACAGAGAGAGCGGTAATTATAGAAGCCCGTGAGACCTTTAGCAGTGGCTTCCTAAAGGCACTTCCTTCGAAGACGACAAACGACCCGACGGCGTCACCATTCTGCCATGGTCTAAGGGCAAATGCCTTGTATGGGATGCCACGATATCATGTACAGTGGCTCCGTCATACTTGATGCACAGGGCCACCCGGTCAGGGTGAGTTGCTGAACGTGCTGAGATCGCAAAAAACGCAAATACTCTGACCTGAAAAAAGATACCACTTCGTACCCGTCGCCATGGAAACGATGGGCCCAATCAGCAAAAACACAAGTACCTTCCTCAAAGACCTAGGTATCAAAATTAGTGCTAACACGGGTGACCAGCGCGAGGGAGGGTTTCTGCGTCAGCAACTCTCGCTCGCAATGTGTAGGGAAAACGCCGCCGCTATCATCGGCTCTATAGATTGAGGAGTGGGGGCGAGTCTAGGCGGGTACACGTTTAATTCCCACAATTGTAGAGAAATACCGAAAAATTGAATAAAATAACAATAATAATATATTTTTAAAGTTACTAATCTCTTTATCAAAGATGCGCCCTCTTTGGGAATGCAAATAAGAACGTAATATATATGACACACATAGTAAGCATCGTCTATGTAGAGTTTTGGGGGAGCCTTTGTTTAAGCGAATTAATTGATTTATATTTGCTATTTACGGGTGAACAAGCTGTTCTTAACGGTTAAGTACAACGACTAGTAAGTCCGTTTATTTCATATATCATACATTCGTAGCAGACGGCCGGCAGCGGGAGCAGCATGTTTAAATATCTGCCTCCCTCTCCTCACAGAGCATGACGTCAATGAGTGGAGCTTCTGAGAGAGTACGAGTTGTAGCTACCGCTACCGCAGTGCAGGTCGAACAGGCTTATAATATTTGCACTACTCAAAGATGATCTGACAGTCCACCTCAAACAGGTTGACAAGCCTGTTTCCATGGTAACGGGATTTCTGGTCACTGCATTAAAATATCCCTGTAGTCAGTTTGGATATAATCGTTCGAAACTCCTCGAACGTGAACGAAGCTTCGGCCGAGAGTTTTCGCAAGGGCCGACTTGATGGGCCCAACTAAACGTTCGTAGAAGCCAACATGCCATGGGCTTCTCGGACATATGAACTCCCATTCGATATGTCGGTCGCGGAGAATGTCCGCGAGGCGAGATCCTTGATTGACGTAAATCATTTCTTTATATCTGTCGATGCTTTGCTGAACGATCTTCCGTTGTCGGTGATTAAATGGCGACACCCTGGATAGTGACTCAGAAATCTCCTGATGGCGAGGAGTTCTAGTCTAGCGGGAATGGGTCGGTCCCGACCGCGTGGAGCGATACGTGATTTCGCCATAACGAGTTGGCACTCATTAGCGCCGTCGGCGTGCACATCTGCAGATACGCTACTGTGGCGTAGGCAGCCTCGGATGCATCTCCGAATATATGAAAACAGTTGGTTAAGTCGCATGTGTCCGTCGTGCAGCAGCAAGGTATTTTTTTTTTTAATAACATACATATTTATTTAACATATATTAAGTACAAAAACATGTCTCGACGCTCGCAATGGGCCTTAAGGCCTGTGGCACGGAAAATGTTTTCAACTTCAGCAGTGCAGCAATCTCGTTCGTCCACCTCGTGAACTGAGTCGCCCTATCGGAGTCCACGGGCTGGTCCCACCGAAGATGCTCATTCCAAAGTTTTTGAATGATCACCTTTTCACGGACGACGATTGGAATCAGCCAACCAAGTGGATCGAAAACAGAGGCCACAAAACGCAGCGTTAAGTCCGGATCTACGAGCTTCAAATGCCTCCGGATTGTAGCCGCAGAGAGAAAACCGCTCGGAGCGGCCCCCCAGGTCACACGTTTCATCTGGAAGCATCTGGATTTCTCGTCGTGAGGTCTTTGCCAAAGAAACTGGAATAGACGACGATCGTGGTCAGTGTGGTTTATCCGCATGTATGCCTTGGTGATATTGGCAGAGATTGCGACGCGATAAAGGCGCAAGTTGATTAAGAGCTTGACTAGGTTCGGTTAAGGTTCGGTCCGTCGAGAAGGTGGTGGTTTAGTGACGTCTTCCGTGGCGCTGATGATTAGCAGTCGAAGACAATCCGGAACTTTGACGTAGTCCCCGATGTCGGTATCACCTGGTGATGAGGCATGAAGAGCGAATCGTCGCAATTGCCCTCGGCCTCAAGGTCAACGCCGAACAACTTCTCAGCATGTCCCTCGTGTACAAAAGCCATCACCTCATCGTCATATAGCTTGTACGTCTCAGGATCGCGGCGATAGGATCGAAGTTTACTTTCCAGGCCGGCGAGAGCTGTGCTTTTGTTGTTCCATAGTTGCGACATGCTGTATTTGCTTGGTAATGGGACAGTGTACTCTTTGCCATCGTATCTCTCACTCTCTTCGAATTGGCGAACGGCGGCTGCGTCGTCAGATGAGAGGCCCGGTGACTCGTGATGAGAGTCCCGGTGACGCTCGATATCGCGCGCGGGTTTAGATAGCGCGGCCGCGCAGCAGTGAGTGATGACGTTCGCTACATCAGCTTTAATGCTGGCCGACGTTGTTGGCCCACCAATGATCCATCCCAAGACAATCAATGACAGGTTTTTCGCGGCCAAGGAACGCCAGTTTGTAAAACTGATCAATTCCAACTAGTACGGCAGGAGGTGAGGCCGGCTGCGAGTGTACGAGTTGTAGCTACCGCTACCGCAGTGCAGGTCGAACAGGCTTATAATATTTGCACTATTCAAAGATTATCTGACAGTTTATAAGTATTCTCTCTGAAGCTAAGAAAGCAACGCAAATTCAGTACAGTCGGTGAGGTGATACGGGGGGCATGGACCGCTACAGCGCTGGCATTTGCCGTCCTCTCTGGTTCATAAAACCCAACAAACCGCCATAATCGATGACGAAATCCGTGAACACTTAGTGACTAGCGAGATGACGACATTGACAGAAAGATTCCTTACAGGCTTGGTTTTTCATAGCTTGTGATAAATCAAATTCTTTGATGAGGACACCTTACTGGTGCAAGGTGAGCAGGAAGTGTTGCAGGTAAGGCAAAATGTGGGAACCCCGCAAGGCGACCCATTGAGCTGCGTCTCCTTCACTCTGCTGCTTGCCGATTTTGTCGATCATATTCGACGGGAGTTCCAGAAGGCCACAGTTGTGATGTACGCAGATGACATAGTGGTCGCCCATCACGACCTGGGTGCCATCAAGCGCATCACTTCTCTGGCGGAGGTGTTCCTTGTCTCAGGGGGGCTCGAAATAAACGCCATGAAGACCAAGGCTATGAAATTCAGAAGAGGAGGTCGATTGGCTGCTAAAGACGTTATACGTTGCGGCGGCCAATCCTTGGAATTCGTCAACTCTTTCCGGTATCTGGGGCTTCGGCTTCATTATACTGGGACGACCTTCACTGCTCACATCGTCGAAACAGTGCGCACAGCTCTAATCTCTCTTTATGGAGAGGTAGGCGACGTCCGGCGACTGTCGGTCCCGACGGCAGTGGCACTTTTCTACCTCAAGATTGTTCCAACGCTGATGTATGGTCTTGACAGAATATGGGAACACCTCACCCGGGCAAACTTTGGTTTGTTTGAAAGGTGTTTCACAATGTACATGAAGCGGGTACTTTGCCTGTCAATGCGGGCAAGGAGCCGCTTTGTGTACCTTATGTCTGGCTGTGCACCGGTTGTTGGGATAATTCGATTGAGATTGAAGACGCCGCGTACAGTACCATTCGAGAGCTTTATCTCAGAATGGGAAAATAATATTGAACAAGCCCGACGAGAGGTTGGAGACCTGGATATTTTCAGTGCCTCTCACCTCTGGTCTGGTCTTGCATGTGACAATCGCCATGTCTATACCAGATATATAGTTCATGGCTATCATCACCTGGTCTGTTCGAATACGAGCTTCCACGAGGAGTACACGGAGTGCATCTGTCGACTGTGCTTGGACTGGAGACTGGGCGTGTACGAAGTTTCATGCGTCTGCCTGCCTGGCCCTTGCGAAGAGATCGCTGCACTGCCTCTCTCGGATAACATGCCGCGAGCAGCTGATTATATTATTGTATAATCTGTATAATTATCTATGTTATATGCATACTCAATATGAGTGAAATAAATAAGATGATGATGATAAATCAAATTATCTGGAAATTAGACACTTCTTTGAAAATGCTCGTGCCGAAACATTTCCAGGGCGGCTGTTTGTTATCGATAATTGACATTGAATCCTCAAAAATGTATCCTAATATACCGCGCGAATTCGGCGGAAAGCAAATTAGTCGCTTTAGAAAATATGGATTCACCCCATATAACTGCCATAAATGCAAAGTGTTACGATGCATCTACGTCATTTGAATACCATTGGCAGCTACGGATGCCATTTTGCGCGCAGATAATGTCATGGCCGTTTGAGCGGATAGTTGTTTTGGGCTTCTGATACCCGCTGCCGCAATAAGCGCTTCTCTACAATGCTCAATTATGTGTTGTGGAAGAGTTGTATCTCGAGATGAGAAAATTCCCCGAGACAGCAAAAGCTTTCTACGAACTGCACTTGCTTGCAATGATATCGCAGTCTATCTGCGCGAGCTCGTTGCTCCTCCCCCACACTTCTACGGTTTTTGTTTTTGAGACATTAACTATGAGGCCATTCTGCGAGAAATACGAAGGGCAGCCTTGCAGGGCAGTACGAATTCTGCTAAATATTTCCAGGTCATCAGCGTATAGTAGAATCATGACTGTTGGGTGCCACGCTTTCACGGTTAGTGGCGGATCTCTGATCAACGTGAAAATGCTGCATCAAGACACAGTGCCCAAGTGCCATGGCGACAAAGGGAGTCAAGTTAATTGGTCTCTAGCTGCCAGCATCTTGGCGAGATCTATTCCCCCTATAAATAGCAATTAACCCTCTTGAAACTGCGTGAAAAAATGCCAGTATCGATAGATAAAGCAAATACCTCTCTGCCAGTGGCAAAAGGAGGCCTAGGCATTCCAGACGCTGTCTTGGTCGCAGGTCCTGCGGTAGTCGCTTCAATGTCTAGTACCTGGCTTAGGGCGTCAAAGATACTAGACTTCCCAGCCGTCGAGCGGCTACGTTCTCTACTAGAAGATTCTAAGGAGTGTCTCTTGGCACGCACTGGAGCACCCCCTCCAGAAGAACCTACTTACCAGGCAAGCTGGACCGCGCCGTTGGAGGATATACAACTCGCCAATCTTTTTAATTCAACAGAAGACGAGGTGGAAAAAGCACGGCTCCGAGCAGTTTCATCTAGTGGTGCTGGTGCATGGCTCAATGCCCTACCGAGTGCTCCCGTTGGAACTCTCTTAGATGACTTTGTCGTCAGGATCTGCGTTGGCCTCCGCCTTGGAGTCCTTCTAGTCGAGGAACATGAGTGCAGCTGTGGCGAAAAGGTCTCACCTCTTGGTCACCATGGCTTATCTTGCATCCGTAGTTTAGGCTGTAGGACGAGACATGCTGCGTTAAATGATACCCTAGCCCGTGCTCTAAGGTCTTCCGGCTACCCTTGTGTTCTCGAACCCGCAGGCTTGTACACAGACGACTTTCGTCGACCTGATGGGATGACCCTAACAGCTTTTGAAGGTGGGAAGACACTTGTCTGGGACGCTACCGTGACTGACTCTTTAGCACCTTCAATGGTCAGTCACGGCGCTACCCAGGCTGGTTATGCTGTTTCGCATGCGGAAAGAAATAAGTGTCGGAAGTATGCACATATTGGGGACTCTATGGACTTTCGACCTTTTGCCTTTGAGACCTTAGGGGGCCCAGGTAAAATTACTGAGGGAGTTATTACTAAGATATGCAAGTGTCTCAGATTGGCTACGGGGGACCCACGCGCTGGTGATTTTTTTCGGCAAAGGCTATCATTGGATATACAACGTGGAAACGCCACGGCGGTGCTTGGCACATTGTCCAGGTGGTCTACACCAGGCCTGGAATAAATATAATTTATTTAACTCGTAACGGGGTTAACAATTGTCCCCTAGCGAACGTGATTACAAACTACATCAGCCCTAGGTCCAGGCCTGGTGTAGACCACCTGGACAATGTGCCAAGCACCGCCGTGGCGTTTCCACGTTGTATATCCAATGATAGCCTTCCTCTCTTTCCAACTTCGTTATATTTCATCAGCTACTGTAATTCAAGTAATCCACAAATGCAAAACCGACCTTAAAGGCGCAGCCACTAGAATACCTTTCATAGTAATTAAAATGATTCTCTTCCCTCTCGTGTTTGCCATCGCTCATATATATATATATATATATATATATATATATATATATATATAAAAGCAAATATATGAGCGATGGCAAACACGAGAGGGAAGAGAATCATTTTAATTACTATGAAAGGTATTCTAGTGGCTGCGCCTTTAAGGTCGGTTTTGCATTTGTGGATTACTTGAATTACAGTAGCTGATGAAATATAACGAAGTTGGAAAGAGACACATGGAAGGGGAAGTAGATAGACGTGCAAGCTGCCACGAGAAGAGGGAAGACCTTCAACAGTCTGATCGCCAATACTATCGGATACTAGCGGAACCGTTTATGGCGCTGCCGTTAGGTGCGACTTCGGAACATGAGTCTTTTGAGAACGGCCGGTCTCCTTATTGGCATACTTCCAAAAAATCACCAGAAGACTTATTTATTCGTGTGCTATGACACTCTCAGAAGTTGTTGTTGCTGCTGCTGCGGGTGCTGCTGGTAAATCGCACAAAATCAAATTGAATCGTTGTCAGACGCACGTACCTCAGGACGTTCCCTCAGGGAAACTTTGCAGACCCTAGCTGGCTTTTTGACAATACTCCGGGAGTGTCATACACACTAAAAGCATCGTGAATTCCGAATCAGGATGATTTACCTTTAGTCACTCAGCAAAGCCAGTCACGGCTTATAAAATTTTGGTACCTTCTAGTTGCGACACCTCGTAGTCACCTGGATGGAAGACTGCGTTGTTCTTTTTGGTTTCTAAGTACGCTATGGCCCCTTTTAATGTGCCCTCCTCTCTTTGGCTTCATATTTTGATGTCCACCGTTTTGGGAAGAAGGGAGTAAAGTTTTCTCAGGAATAGCGTGACATTATTTCCGATAAGTTAGACGTACTTATGTTTCGTTGCAGGCTCTATTTCGGCCTCAGTTGGTGAGAACGCACAGTTGTGCCAAGCGTTGGAGTTTCCTAATAAGTTAACTCTGTTGTATACTCTTGTTCTCAAGGTGGGCACTATGGCGAAAAAGCGACATTAATACGGATTTAATGAACTTAATCTAAGGTCGGCGGATAGCAGGACCATGCATTGATGTATAAAACCGCCTTGGTCCACGATTGCATTCTGTCCGCCGGCAAGTCGACCAATAAGGCAGTTCCACGGTTGTAATATTGCGCCTGTTTGGTGCGTCCGCTTAGCTGTTCGGTGTTTCCAGGACTGTAAGAGCTATGCATTTGATCCAGAATAATCTAAGAAAGAAGAACACGACCGTGTTGCAGTTCCTATCAGCTAATTTTTAGAACTTGTTTATGGGTACCTGTGAAAGAGATTGGGACGCAACGAGATGTTAGGAGGCTACTTAAAGCCCATGCAGCTTTATCGACCTTACACCGACCTTCTGCCATTCAGAACATGGATGATTTTCTTATAAAACGAAGCACTAATAAATAAAAATGGTAAATCAATTTAATACATAACATAATTAATCGAAATTTCTAAAGTATTTTACCCTTGAATTTCCTTGGATCACCCAGTTCACCTAACAAGCGCGTGACTAAGCAGTAACGATGCACGTATTCACTGAACCCAGAGGCTACATTCATTTGAATTAGAGTATGCGTTCATTTCATGAAAAATGGGATGTGCGCAGCTCAATAATTTGCGCTCCATCATGGTTGACCATTGCAAGGCTGTGCATCCATGCGGCTCGGCCTGGCTCTTGCTTGTCTGTTCGCCTCTCTCTAAAAGCCTGGCGTCATGACAATTCATTGAGAGCGTATGTGCATTTAACTTTTGACTGGCATTGACTGCACTGTGGTGAGAGCTAGTTTTGCCGTTTTTCTTTGTCTTTTTCTTTTCTGCTTCTTTGCTGTCGCCTTCGTCCTTTTTCTTAACTTATTTCGTCTTCTAATTAGAGAAACACAATGAATTCAATCTGGCTGATTCTACCTTCTTTGTTCTCTCCTGTTTCCATCCGAGCAGGTGTTGCCTTCTGCTGCCACCCACCGTTGTTTGATACCGATCTGCCTGCCATTGGTCAACCGTTGACGTCGTCGTGACGACAGGTCCCCCGTTTCTTTTCCGTTAGGGCTTTCGGTGATTGTGGTGGGCAGAGGGGAATAGACTGTCTGCTGCAGCGCTGTCTGCCGTCAGACGTTCCTAGCTGCAGCCCTTGGCAAGCAGTCCTGTTCCTTCACTTGGCCCTGTAACGGAGGACACGTGATTGGCAGACGACGTTCGATACCTGGTCTGCTTGATATAGTGCGGTTGCGGCTGCGATTAGTGTTATTCCTGCTGCCATAAGCTACTACCACAACGGCCCTCGCTGCTGTTGTTGCTGGCAGTTGGCGGGCATCCGCTTGCCCGCCGTGGCCATCCTGTGGTTTGTCTCCTGCAGGCCCGACCGGCCCAACGAACAAACAAACGGACGAAGGAACGACAGGCTAACAACGGGTGTGACTTACGCGACCGTGGCTGTGAGGAGCGATGCGTGGGAGTTCGGACACGGGATGGGGGGATTGACTCCTGCTGTTGGCGTTGCTACCTAGTCCTAGCCTGCCCTAGGCTGATTCGTGGCGCAGGCCACGCACAGACAGAGGCAGGGCGCGGCGACGAAGGCTTGACGATGCTGGCTGGTCGACCGCCGGCCGCCTGGCCCGCCGAGTGGGTGGGCTATTCTCAGGAGGATCAGCGCCGCACACTGCTCTAATGTCCTAATCTGTAAAAGTCCCGCCCAGGAGGTGCCGCTTCTACTCGCTCTGCTACGAAGAAAACTGCTGCTGCTGCTGTTGTTGCTGCTGCCGCTACCGTCGTCGCATGTCGCCAACTACAAGATGGAGCTTCCTTCTGAGCTAAGGAATGAGCAAAGGCAACGTAGCCGCCACCGCCCCCACCGCCACCCTGTAGTAGGACCTGCTCGATGCTAGCTCGCTTACACGCTATTTGACTAGCGGCATGACCAGCGCAGCGCAGCACAGCGACAGGGAAGAAAAGCCAACTTGGTTGGGGCCACGTGGGACACGTAGGGGGATTAGGGCTCGGAGGGAATTAGATCGGGTGGATGGATCGGATGGAGGCGGGCACCAGCGGATGCCGGCAGCGCTGCCATCCTGGCCGCCGCCGCCGCCACGCAGGCACATCTTGTGCCCATCCGGCGACCCAAACGGCCAACCGGCTTTGCAGGACAAGGGCGACGGACGGTCGTTCGGCCGTTCGGAGCTATCCTGGGAGAGTAGTCTCAGTAGCAGAAGAAGTGCGCTGCCGACAACTTGTTCTTTTAATGACCCGAAACATCGACGCCTACTGTACGCACGCCCGCACATATATATATATATATATATATATATACATATACATACAAAGCAGGTGGATGCCTCTTCAAGCCAGGTTTCACATCAAGACGGCTAACAAGCATTGAACTGTCTTTGTTATTAACATTAGCGACGGAACTTGATATACGTACGTTTACTAGGGCGTATATACAAGGTGTACATGCACAAAAAATACATATATACAAGCATACCTTGGTTTGCACGCCGTATATATATAATATATAAAAACCAACAAATACGCCAAGCTCACCGACGAGTTCATTTTTGTGCCACTAGTGTTGGAGACACTAGGGGGACCTGGCCCTGAGGCATGGTCACTTTTACAGAAGATTGGCAAACGAATTGAACGCACGACGGGGGACAAAAGAGCTTTCGACTTTCTACTCAAGCGGCTATCTCTGGCGGTTCAGCGCGACAATGCGGCAGCAATTATGGGCACAATGAGGGGCTGCCTCGAGGATAAGCTCGATTGGTGGCACCCCTCACAAGCCCAAGGGTAGTTAGATATTCATATTCTACTGTAACTACAAAATGAAATAAAACCATATATATATATATATATATATATATATATATATATAGTTAGATATTCATATTCTACTGTAAATACAAAATGAAATAAAACCATATATATATATATATATATATATATACATATATATATATATATATATATATATATATATACATATATATATATATATATATATATATATATATATATATATATATATATATATATCTTACTGTACCGAGAAACACTTGCACGAGTAAGGTGTCCCCAAATTATTATATATATATATATACCAAAGACCATATATCAATATTGGGGCAACCTTGAGGTGAAGGAGTGTTACTGCCGTCGGAACGGACAATCGCCAGTCGTCGCCTTCGGCTCCATAAAGAACGACTAGTGCTGTGCGCACTGTTTTGACGATGCGCGTAGTAAAAGTCGCCTCAGTGTAATGGAGCCGAAGCCTCGGATGCCAAAAAGAGTTGGCAAATTTCAAGAGTTGGCTGCTGCAACGCATAACGACTTTGGCAGCAAATCAACCCCCTCTCCTAAATTTCAAGCCTCAGTTTCCATGGCGTTTAAATGCAGGCTTTTTAAGACAAGAAACATTTCTGTCAGAGAAGTGATGCGCTTGATAACACCCAACTCGTGATGAGCGACAACCATGACATCTGCACATATCACAATTATGGCTTTTTGGTATTGCTGTTAAATATTCACAGAAGTTGAAGACAAAGTCGCCAAGCAGAGGAGTGAAGTAGATGCAACATATCCTTATTTTAGAAGGTCTCGGGAAATGCGAGATGCACCTATGTCACTGGCAGCTAGCAATGACTAGCGCGGGACTCGGCAAACCTATTAAAAACCGATATCTTCCCCACCCCCTTAGTCTTGCATGGCAGTACTCTAAAACCCGCAGGGGGAGTCTTATTTTCTAGCTCTCCGAGCGCCTTGCCTCTTCCGTCTTGAGAGTATGTTGAGGATCCAGCTGCTCTGGCATCCACGTATTCGCCTGCTTCTCCCTTCTCCCAGCAGGCCCCGCGGTGCCATCCTGATATGGACCAGTAGAGTAATCGTAGGCATTGTCCTATAGGTCCTGCTTACCCGGATGGCTATTGGTGGCTGTGTTAAGCGGAATGCTTGCCGGTTTCGCGCCGTTCTGAGGGTCCTTTATGCCCGGATCGGTGAGACATACAAAGCTATGAATTCTGCCACTGAAGCTCGTAGGCGGCGCATGGCCTTAGAGGCTCCTCCCGATCTAGGCAAGGTTTTTGCTATTTTTGGGAGACTCGGTTGACCTTCTACGCAGCATGCCTTATATCTGCACCAGACGTCTAACTATCTAGACATGATTCTGTAAATGCTGCCCGCTAAATGTTGCTTGCCAGCATGGTACACTGTATTAAACAAAGTCTCCCTTAAGTCACAAGGACTTAGTCATATCGCTGCCGTGGAATTTGTAACATGATGTCCTCGAAATGGCTTCCATCACTTCTCTTGTTGAAACCTCGCGTGCCAGCCTTTTTCTTATCTATGTCTTTAGAATATTCTGAGGTGTGGTGTCTGCCTCAAATTGGAAGCCTCGTGCCAAATAGATTTCCCTACACTTTTCGATCGCATGATAACGGTCGAGCCCAGTTGGTGCTACAAACTAATTCTTATAACTTGTATGGACTAATTAACGCGTTAACTTTCGTTCTTGTTTATTTTTACAGATATTATGTGATAGAATCTAACGCACACATTGGGTATCGCTGTTACGGCTACGGTTGTGTAGCCTTCACAAAATAACTAGAATCCAGTCGCTCTCTTTGCTTGACTGCAGTGTTGTCTTCCTTATGCCAATTCCTGCTTCTAGAACTGATAAGCAAATCTCCAGCCTAAAACGGCTAAGGACAAGCCGCCCAAAGATACTAAGCCTAGAGAAATTACCTTTTCAGATAAATCCTCCGGAGATGACTAGATCTGCCTTATTTAAACGGAAGGCTAGTTACACCCTTAACGCTGAGAAATTAACTTAAACGTTGCCCAGTAGCAACTCGCTTCATGGAGCGCTTCTGGTCCCAATTTTCTCGAATTGCAAGACGCTTTGCTACACAAACGAGCCTATTCTTCTACAATAGAGCCTATCTTTCTACAAGTCTAGAACAATCTAAAATTTAAAGAGATTAAACGCTAAAGCGGGGGCTATGTGCAAAGATGGCCCCACATGTCCAGGAAAAAAACGCGCTCTCTTCTTTGGTTTAACGTGTGCAAAAGAATAGTCTGTAATTATCTCAGTTATTGCTAGGGTTGCCTCTCTCGGAAATGCCTTGAAACAAGCCTTCAGGGGTGACAGGGAGCAAACCCTTGCACATCATTCAGGTCATGCTATTCTACAGACTTTCTAAAATAGTATAAAATTAGCTATTGCTAAAGTAGTCGTTAAGAAGACCCCAAAAAAGAGACACAAGCTATATCCGACAAATTGCTTATGAGACTACCGCGGATACTACATTCTTACTAATAAGTAACAATTCCTAAAGCAAAAGAGAAAATATCCCTAGGTGCGATGGCCCAAGCAGTCTCTTCAGCCAAGGCAGTAATAATCAGGAATCTAGACAATTCGAGTAAGCCGAAAATCTCCGAATAAATATTCCTTAAAATCCCAAAAAAAAGCGCGCTGAAAACTGGTGCAAGCATAATTTTTATGGATGGTGAAATGTTGTTTACGCTATATGCGGCGGATAGAAAAAAAGTGCTGGTACATACTTATAAGAAAAATATTTATTTAATGTTTCAAAGTGTTTTTGTTCCCTTCAGAATCGCTTCTTCCCTGCAAGGCACTTGTGCCATCTTCTTTCCCACTCTTTGAAAAAAAATTTAAACACGTTTTCCGGAATTGACTTTATTCGTTCCACCTAAGTTTTTTTATCGCTTCTATAATCTCGAAACGTTATTCCTTCAATTTTTGTTTTTTCCGTGGGAACAGGAGAAGTCACACGAAGCCGAAACCGGCGAATAGGGAGGTTGCGGAAAGGTGCGGAAAAATCGGATTTTTCATTAAATAATCCAAAATAAGTAACGCTGCGTGCGCCATTGCGTTGTCATGATGGAGGATCTAAGAGTTGTGTGCGCCGGACCCTCGCGCCGACTGTTCTCATTGTATTCCTTGTTGACTGTAACACCAGGTGGCGAAAATTCGTAGAGATGATCCCTTTTGAAACGAACTTTGCTGCCGGTCTTCGATGCCGGTCATAATTCGGCGATTGTTGAGTATGATATCGCAAACTTTTTCAACGTTTTCTTCTGTAATTGAATTCGAAGCCTTCCCAAACTGGGGTCCGCCGCGAAATCGAGGGGACTCGCACGCATACATAGTGTTTCGGAACACTGCTTGCTCGTTATAAGTAGTTCAGAACTCTTACTTGATGCAAATTTGTTGCTTCTTCATTTTCGGCTCCCTAAAAAACTGCCAAACCTTTTTTTCACTTTTTTTAATCAAACCCAAACAATAAACGTGCCACCAATTTGCTCAAAATTTTGCGAAATTTAAACGTTATTTTTTTTTGTGGGGTTTATCTTTGGAAACAGGAGAAGTCACACGGAGTCAGAACCGGCGAATAGGGAGGTTGCGGAACAATTGAAGTTAGCATCAAATAATCCAAACTAAGTAACGCTGTGTGCGCCGATGCGTTGTCATGATGAATGATCTAACAGTTGTTTGCCTCGAACTCTCGCGCAGTCTTATTGAATTCCTTGTTGTAAACCCAACTTGTCCTTAGGCGACTGTAAAAACAGGTAGCAAACATTCGTGGAAGATGATCCCTTGTAGTCAAAAAAAGGACAGTGAAATGGACTTCGAAATTGGATCTGATATGTCTGAACTTCGTTTATCGACTCTTTTTTTGGAAACATTATTAGGGGAGTTGGGCTTTGGTTTCGATGTCGTAACCATATACTAAAGCGTAATGAATAGCGCTTCTAAGCAACGCAAAATGCACAAACTTGATGGTTCAAGTTCCAGAATGCTTAGTTTTTTTTTTTAGTTTGAGCTTCTTCTATTATTTTAAATTTAATTTCCTATTTTTTTTTAATAGAAACCAAGGAGGAAGCACGTTGCCAACGGAATAATTTATCGATAGACTGACTACTCTATCGCAGCTAAACTCACCGAACCCTAGAAACACTTAACCGTCACGAGCGATATCGACCCTCACCACTGGCTCCGCTGCTTATCGTTATGCAAATGCGGGCTGGAGCACGACCATCAACGTCAGGCACTATAACGGCAAGAATACGTTAGCAACGAGGCCACGTGATTAGTGAATGCCAAGTACCTGCTAGGCACCTTACTGGTAGATGAGTGCATATCGATAACAGCGCCTCGGGAATATTTATTTATATATATATATATATATATATATATATATATATATATATATATATATATATGCGTTTTTCAATTCGAACTCTGGTCGTACTAGGAATGCGCTCATCCGGTTTAGGGAGAGCTGACAAAAGGCTATGATCTTTAGAACACGAATACGTGTTTACCATAGCAGGAGATAATTCGTCAGCTTCGGAATATGAGCGAAAAACAGCTATTGTCCGTGCTATCCGTGCCGGAGGGACCTTCGCCTCGATTGCAAACTTCCTTGGTGTTAGTCTACGGACAGTTCAGTGGATTGCAGCCGATTACACGGTTACAGAACGAACCAGGTTTCTTCACAGTAATGAGGAATCTTCACGACAGATTGCGCATAGCAAGGAGTCAAAAACTGACTGACGCAATCCAACTACGAATTTCTGAGAATCCATTGATATCTATCAAAAATGTTGCGCGTGAATGTAGCATGGCCATATTAGCCATGTGCAAACTTGTTCATATATATATATATAATCAAACTCGGTGAGAAAATAATTTCGCCAGTGTAATGGGGAGTAGAAATGCTTCGTATGATTTTTTGAGTCGTGGTCTAAGGGTGGCTGTCCCAACATACGTTTACAAAATGCACCATTGTGAGAGAACGCATTCCTCAATTGAAAAACCGACGCATTCGGCATAAAATTCTTTATTGTCTGAATTAGACCTGGGCCTAGCTTGAGCAGGGACTACTGTGATATTATGAGGAGTTATACATTTACTTTTGCATGTTCGATTTTTCATGCCCAGGTTCTCGAAATGTTTCAATTACGCGTGCACAACCAAACGTTCAGACAAATGTACATCTTAAGTGAATCATTTTGGTACTGGCGTGTTCAGAAATTAAACGCAGACAGATCCAGGTGAAGATTCTGTGCGAGTTGCAACCCTACGTAAGGTTTCTTCTGACCAGGGCGAAGGCTGCCTACCGCTCCACTCTGAGGTCAGCCAAGACGAAATTCCTGTCAAAGAGAGTACTGAAGCTCGTGCTGGAGGCCGAGAAACATCCGTATGTCTGGCTTTGAGGATCAAGAGCGAGGAGAACGGCGTGCCCCGTACAGCAGGAAACCCTCCAGAATCACTTCATGAATGTCCTCGCTGCGGAGGATACGATCCCAACGAGCATTCCCAAGGTCAACACAGAGTGGCGGGATTGGATGCAAGAGTGAAGATCACGACTTCAGGCAGACTTCACAATCGCCGAGGTCTTCGAGGCAGCAATCCACCTCCCCCGCGGAAAAGCGTGTGGAATGGACGAGGTCTACAACGAATTCATCAACGGCGCGACGGAACTCCTGCCCCTCTAGACCGCCCTGTTCAACGAGTGTCTGAGAAGAGGGGAGATCCCGAAGAACTGGCGGGATTGTCTCTTGATTCCTATCCCGAAAGAGAAAAGCTGCCCGTCTGACCCGAAGTCCTGGCGGGGAATCGCCAAAAAGTCGTGCGTTTATAAACTTCTGCCAACTCTCCTCACGCGCCGACTCATCCCGTTCCTCGAGGCCTGCAACGTAATGCCTGACGAGCAACATGGTTTTAGAGCTGAAAGGTCTATGCAAACAGCCTGCAGAATACGTAAAGACAAGGTCGAGAGAGTTCTCAGGAAATCCCGCCAGCCACTCTACGCACTCTTCGTCGACTTAAAGAGCGCATTTGACACCGGCTCAAGATCAATCGTTATCGAGAAGCTAGCCTCAAGTGGTGTCCCGACGAAGATCCTCGGCCTGATCGGTGCTATCTTACAGAAGAACGCGATTCTAATTGATGATGGCGTGGCTATGGGAGCCAATCGAGCAAACCACGGGCTTTGCCCAGGGCGATAATCTCTCACCCTTGCTATTTGCCGTTCTCATCAATGACTTGCCGTTGTCCCTATTAACGAAGCACCCTCTTGTGGAGACGCTTATGTACGCCGACGACGTATGCGCCTACAGTGCCAGCTGTTTCTATTTGTCTTAAGCGGCCAGAACGCTGGAGAAGTACGCGAGCCGCGTTTTGGGAGCATCTCAGCGAGCGAGACCTCCGGACACTCGACAGAGCCAAATCGACGTTCCTGAAAAGAGTTCTTGGCGTCCACACAAATACGCGAAATCGTATGGTCTGCCTCCTGATGGGAGAAAAGCAATTCGTGGAAGAGATCCAACAAAAGTTCAAGCTTGAAGAGACGACGGCATTTGTGAACCTCATAAACAAGAAAAGGAAATAGATTCACAGATTTCACACACAGGGTGGCCCTGGGCCCCTCACAACCACGCTAATTTCCCAGGTTGGCGACGCTTTACAGCAGGCTACGATGGACAAGAGGGCGGGCACTTTCTTCTGCCAACGGCTTTCTCTAGAGATTCAGAGAGGTAACGCGATTTCGGTGCTCGGAACTATGAAAGACTGGATGGACCCGCGTCTTCGCGTCAGGGGTCGGGCAAGACTCCCACTCGGACACGAGTGATAGATTAGAAGTGAGCCATCGGTGCCGTGGATTTAAACATTCACATGTATATATTCAATTCCTAAATAAATAATAAATATATATATATATATATATATATATATACGAGGTGTGTTCAAAAAGTATCGCGACTTTTGTGTTTTTTCAAAAATTATTCATTTATTCATGAATATCTATTTTGTCCCCTTTAATGTAATCCCCATGAGATATTATACACTTGTGCCAACGGTTTTTCCAATCTTCGAAGCACTTCAAAAAACAATTTTTTTTTATCTTGTTCAGCTCCTCCTTCGATGCCGTCTTTATCTCGTCAAGCGTAGCGTAACGTCGTCCTTTCATGGGCCTCTTCAGTTTAGGGAACAAGAAAAAGTCACAGGGGGCCAGATCTGGGGAATACGGTGGCTGCGGCATCATTAGTGTGTTGTTTTTGGCCAAAAACTCGCGCACAAGCAACGATGTGTGAGCAGGGGCGTTATCGTGGTGCAAAAGCCAATTTTGTTCTTTCACAAATCCGGGCGTTTCTGGCGGATTGCTTCGCGCAAATTGCGCATAACTTGCAGGTAATATTCCTTATTGACCGTTCTACCCTGTGGCAAGAACTCATGATGCACCACGCCCCTGCAATCGAAGAAAACTGTCAGCAAAACTTTCACATTCGACCGAACTTGGCGCGCTTTTTTCGGTCTTGGTTCGTGCGGCAGCTTCCATTGAGATGATTGAGCTTTGGTTTCCACGTCATAACCATAAACCCACGATTCGTCACCAGTTATGACCCTCTGGAGCAAATTTGGGTCGTCGCGGACAGAGTCCAACATCTCATTAGCAATGTTCATGCGATGCTGTTTTTGGTCGCAATTGAGCAATTTTAGTACGAATTTCGCGGCGACCCGTCTCATGCCCAAATCATTGATAAAAATCGAATGGCACGAGCCAATCAATATGTTTAGGTCCTCAGCAACTTCTCTAACGGTGATTCGACGATTGGCCAATACCATTTTCTCCACTTCATTAATTTTTTCGTCTGTTGTTGAAGTGCTCGGGCGTCCGGCACGCTCTTCGTCGTTCACATCTTCTCGGCCTTCTGAGAACATTTTGTACCACCGATAAACGTTGCTTCGGTCCAAGGTAGCTTCTCCGTATGCCACAGTCAACATTCGGAATGCATCCGCGCACTTAATTTCGTTTTTCACACAAAATTTGATACAGGTTCTTTGATCCATTTTTTTGAATAGGTAAAAATCGAAGACGATCCAAAACACGTGCAAGCAAAGCAGCTGTCAACAATTAAGTGAACATTCAAAATGGCCGAGCTTGTCGGCATAAGTGAGAGACATGAGTACCAACATAACGCCATAAAAAATCGAAATTCGAATATACGTAACCCGCGAAAATTCAAAAGTCGCGCTTTTTGAACACACCTCGTATATATATATATATATATATATATATATATATATATATATATATATTATATAGCCCTAAATAAATAAATAAATAAATAAATATATATATATATATATATATATTATATAGCCCTAAATAAATATATATATATATATATATTTTTTTTTTTTTTTTTTTTTTTTTTTACTTATCTGCAAAAGGGGTTGGCAGAACGACTGAGTGTGCCACAGACACGCGTTCCTCGCATGTTTTGGGGATCGGCCAGTTGAGCGAGAAAGCAACAAAATATAGAGGATATAGAGCTTATTACGCGGTGCTTAGCCCTGGTAGTGATTTGAGATCGGGCCAAGAATACTCGAACTTGATTATTTTAGAGGGGCAAAAGAGACCAAGGAACTAACACGATCTTCACTGAGGATCCGCATCACCGAAACAGCAAGGGCACGCAAGCATTTCGCGTTTGAGCTGACATTAAGAAAAACAGAAGTCATTTCATTCCGGATGCAGTTTTTGCAACACAATGGTGACTGCAGTAGGTTTAATTATTACCGACTCGCTGCAATATTGTAAATATGCAAACATAATACAGTTGCAGATGTGTATATAACCAGCAAATGGTTATATAATGACATTAAAAAAAATATATATACATACATACATGTATATTTATGCCAGCTCCTATGCATCGGCAGTGAAATTAGCTTACAACTTCAGCGTTATGGGTAATGGGGGCAATCTCGACACGACATAAAGTGGTTTGGTTTGGACTTTTTGCGACGTATCGCAATTTGTCGTGTATTACATGCCTTTCTGAATATAGAAAGAGGGATGATAAACGCGGACTTTTCTCTGTCATGGATCTCTAATAAGATTCTGCTTATTTGATAACATTCCTTTAAGGTGCGCTTAAAACGAGTGATAGGCTGCGTGACTTGTGTTGTTTCTGTGTGATTCCGACCTGCATACGTAAGCCGTAAAATATGTTGAGATTACCATCGAGCAGCTAGCGATAAATGACGCCTAAATCAGCTTTATAGAAACTTATTTTTCACTTGCGCGATTCATATTCGTTGGTCTTAATCTAAACGTTTCTCGTCTATCTTGTTGCTCGGTTTCATATCAACGGCAAGCAAACGCACACACAAAGCAGTTGTACGCAAACATTCATACACATGATCAACATGTACATATACGGCAATGCAGCATTAGCAAAACAGCAACTAGCTTGACAGAGTCTCGATACTTGCAGATAAGGAGGAGAGAACAGACAGAGAGACATAATCGCGATTCGACCACATCGTCATCACGTTGCAATGCGCGCCTTACGCCGCCCCCGGCAGCAGCATCGGGGACGGAGGCGGATCGTGTGAAAGTTCGATTGAATCGTTCGCGCTTGGAGAACGTTTGGAGACGACTGGCACGTCTCGGCAGCCAGCAAGTGCCAATATTCAAGTTGAGTTTGGCGGCTGCCGAAGCGGCTGAATCGTAGTAGCTGGCCGTTCGTTCTCTCGACGCTTGACATGGCAGCCATAAGTTTCTGTCCGGTAGGAATGTGTCGAGTCCTGCTGCTGCTGCTGCTGGACGCCCATCCGTGTACGCAAACGTTCCCCACACATGTCCACATACATACGTACATACATAGACAGATACGTGCGACCTCGATATTTCTTCCTCTGCTAATTTTTCCATTCGGACTTTTAAAGTTCACGGACAGACGCGAAAGGCAGGCAGGCCGCAGGCCGGCGATCGGTAAGACAGAAAAACGAACAGAGAACGAGGAAGATAGAGGGATGGGCAGAGGAAAAACAAAGCAAGTGAAAGTAAAAACCAAAAGGCATTCTTAAGAGAGAGAGATAGAGACATCGGTAGAGATAGATTGAGACAAAGAAAGCAAGATATATATATATATATATATATATATATATATAGAGAGAGAGAGAGATAGAGAGAGAGAGAGAAAGAGAGAGCAACATGTCGGCAAGGGCGAAAGGCGAACGAGCCCAAGCTCAGGGGGAGAATAAGGCAGTAACGAAAATTAAGAGAGAGAAAGAGACAACTAGAGATAGAGAGAGGGGGAGTGCATGGCGCAAGACAGACGCAATTTCCTTGCGGCTCCCGTTGGGGGTTGTTTCTTCGTTTTCTTCCCGGTGCTTTTTGACGCGTACGCGCCCGGCCTGGCGACAACGGCACCGACAGGCGGCTTACTACATGTAGTTTGCGGTTGGGTAACTGCATGCTGTGCTGCGGTGTTCATACCGGTTTTCGTTGTTTGGTGTCTGGCGGATGAGCGGCTAGCGACCGATGGCCGCCGACGATCGGAGACAGTCGGACAATCGTCCTGAGAGATGGACGGGCAGCTCGAACTGATACCAAACTTGACCAAACTTGGTCGACTCGAAGCAAGAGATTGCGCAGAGAAAAACGGTGCCGCAAGACAGAACAAACGCCACTCGCCTCCTTTCATGGCCTTTGTCCGGACGAGGCAGCACAGCCGCATGTATGCAAGCAAGCAAGCAAACAGCCAGCAAACGAAGCGGCCCAATTCAACATCGTTCGTAAAACATTTCTTCTTGAGCGGGACAGTGTCGGTCCACCTCCATCCAGCTCGAGAGACGTATTGCTCGAGTTTTGTTTTGGATCAATTTGGAAGCGTTGGGCGTGTAGGTACATTTAGGGTACAGATGGCTCCATGCCGTTGTCAACGGCCGATAGGACTACATTGGTAATGGCCGCGTAAAGCAACGACACTATTCCGCTTAGTGTTCCCATATGTTTTAAAATGGTCCGAGTGCAGTTTATATTTCATTCCCTTCGAAACTATTTTAATATATCTAAAACAAACACAATTAAGAAAATACGCTCCAGACCTTACTCTTGCGGAACTGTGAAAGTACTATATGCCGGTAGTGAGAAAGCACCGTTAAGCATGATGACAAATAGATAACTCCGTAAATGCAAACTGCACCAGTTGACAATGCTGGGCCGACGGCATGCACCTCTTTAAAGATCAGGCGGTGATCCCTCACTCAAATGTTTGAGAGTAGTCAAACTACGAACCCATGGCTTAAGACCCACGAGTGGTCCTTCATTTTTCCCACATTTGACCGCGTCGCTCTAATGTATCCAGGAGTAGGCCTTTATCAATGTTTGATTTAACCGCAAGCCTATCCTATGCCATTATCATCATAGAATGGCCCAAATTAACGGGATGGCATGGAGAACGTGTCCTGCAAACCTTGGCATAATGAGCCTTGGCTTTGATTCCGACACGATCCATAATGTTATAATGCCAAAACTTGTGTAGCCTAGTATATACAACGTTCTATGGTACATTTTTGAAATATTTGTATATGATTTTCGCTTAGTGCTATTTCGGTAAGATTAAGACATCAATTTAGAATCCGTGCTCTGGAACCTTTTTCTCTCTTATAATATTCTGCAGATATCTTTATAACAAGCTTAGATTGCGTTCTCCTTACTATATGTGCCGTAATGCTTCGGACCCCAAAAGACTATCTTAGTCTGTAGTATTTCGTAATAGGCCTCTTTTTCCTGTGCTCAGGCGGGTGCGGCGTATCCTTACCCTCAACCGTTTAACGACGTCTACCCGTCTTTGCGTACGGTCATTGTCGCTGCGGTGCAGTTTTGTAGTCGTTCATGCGCTAATTTATACAATCGTATTTCTGGACTATTGACTGCTCGACTCTCTTGCTGCTTCATCACTCATTACCTTTGACCTTCCGGGAACAAGGGTCTGAAGCTGTGCTAGGTGAGGCTTCTTAATCGCCGAATTTCATAATGGGAACGCGATGATGTACTCACACGCACTGCGGTGTTAAATGGACAGGGCACACAACTGCCTGCTTGTCTCTTCCATCATGCGCAGGGGCCTGACGAAGGTGAGTTGATGGCCTGTCGCACTTTTCAATTCTGGCCGTCACATTGTACATTTAAAATTGTATACAAAAGTTCTATTGCTTTTTTTTTATTACGCCTCTCTTGCCCTTAAGTGATTTTCTCTTGTCTTTGTCGTGAATTACGTTTGATAATATAAGGTTTCGTGCGGGCGTTTGCAATGCTTCGGTCAAACTTACATACAGGGAGCGATTCATGAGTCATCAACGTACGCAGCCGTGTATAGGGTTCAATAACAAGATATACAGATACATCACTAAATTATTATTTAACAGCTAAAATATTAGATACGGTTGCTTGAAAAATCTAAGCAGAACGTGTCAAGAAGTATGCGCTTTACCGGCGCGTCTCGAGACAGCCTTCACGGTGGAAGACGTGACCCTCGCTCTCCACGGTTTAAAGAACACCAATGCAACGGTTCCGATCAAGTAAGGAATGAGCATCTAAAGATCGTACCTATTTTGGCTCCATGCTGGTTCAACAATGTCTCGGTTCACCAGGAGACTAAGGCGGTTCCTAGAGATGACTAACATCATCACTACTTAAGAGCACGGCTGCCGACGACAAAGTCGTTTTACGATTACGGCATGCGTCAATCTGCTGAAGTCCATCGGGGAGACTATCGCAGAGTCGCAAGCGGCCTTCAACAGATATTGTACGCAGATGATCTTGTCATCTACAAGAAGAATCACTTTTAGGCTCAGCAGGTCCTAGCCAGACTGTACGCGGCTACGTCTAAGCTTAGACTAACCGTAAATCTGACGAAGACAGTAGCCATGAAGCTGAGAAGAGGCGAGCACTTAGCTGCTAACGATGGACGCAGAAAGGCGCTGGTAGCAATGACCACAATTAGAAAGCTGCAGCTGTTCCAGCTGCATTGAGGCTGTTCGATTTGAAGACTGCTGCGATGGCCGCCTACGGGATCAACATAATCTGGAACGATCTTACCTCAGCTTGCCTCGAGCATCTAAATAACTTGAAGGTAGCGTACCTCAAGCAAATCCTGGGCATCTATCCCTCAGCTCGCAACCGACTTGTCTATCTCCTCACGGATACCTCCTATTTATCGACAAGCTAAGAGGACGTTTCCATCTTTCGGCATCTTCCAAATATGTCAAGGTCCTCAAAAGGTGGGAGTGCAAGTTGCTGAAATCGATGCAAAGTGTGTATGTAGGCATATGCATATCGTTTAAGTGTACTATTTCTACTTAACATGTGCGTAATTGGTGAGATTAATATCTGATGCGTTAAACTAAGAGGGGCAGAGCCAAACATGCTGTAGGACCTCTGGGCTTTAATGTGGGGGAGTGGGCTCTAATGTTTCTAGTTTTTTAACTGAATGGTGGTAGTTTAGTTAGAATTGTTGTAATAGCTAGTCTGTCAGAAACCTCTCGGCCAGATGACAGTCACCTCTTAGAAAGCAAGGGAAAACCTTGTCGGATTGCATAGTAGCCCGGGTTTTAAAAACCCTCCTTTTAAAGAGTTTCTAAATAGGGTTCTCCTAGTCAGAAAGGCCTGACCATGTTTTCAAAACAAGTAAATTTCTTATATCATTAAACCGTATTAAATGGTTTAGCTGTGTTTAGGTTCTGTACCTGCTTTAATATACCGGACGCTGTCGATATCAGTTTTGCCTGACGGTAAGCCATACGCGGGCTTCACCAACTATACGTTATTCATGAAAACTGGCAGACTTCCAAGAAATTCATGAAAGCTGCAGCAAAATGAGCATTCTTGCCAAGGCTGTGATAAGCTTTTGGTAAATAACAATGGCTGGCAGAACAGTCGACGTTATATAGTAGTAGCATAAAGGAGGACGGCTTGCTTCTAGGGAGAACTTACGAATTGATTTAACTTTTATTACGACCATTAATATTACTAAAACTACCCCCTGCTTTTTACAAATGATGCGCTTTTTCTACACGAATATTATGAAATTGCATGGATCTAAATTCTCCAAAATGTTTTTACTAAAAACTGGTTCTTACGGCAAGGGCGTACCGATTCTCTTCCTGAGGTGAGCTTCTCTTCAATACCCATAACATTGATGTAAGTAGACTTCGCGCAGTGAGAGTACAATAATAGTACATCTACTAAGTTGCCATGCATTCCAAAGAATCCTGAGCAGCTCCCTATTGTACTACTCATGGCTAACCAGACGTATTCAAGTGGTAGATTGTCATGGAGGGCCCGCGTAATCCTGCGTAATTCTGCATAGTTTTAGGCCAGTTTTTATATGCCTTCAAAAATTATTACAGACAGGCATGTTCTAGATAAGGACACTCCATCTGGCGCGCTATTAATAGTAAACGTCATAAGCGTACAGGCATTTGGCAAAGTATAACGGATACGTTTTGAGGATGCTATAAAGGGTGAGGTTTTTGCAGAGTTTTAAGACAATCCAATTTAACGTCAAAAGTCAAATAAAAACCGCCAAATTGGCTGCTCTAGATGCACACTGTGTCTTTTGCGAGCCTATCGGCTGACCGAATACTTTCAGTTGCTTCTATGGTACATGCGACTACCTCTCGTGAGGATAGCAAACCGCACGATAGAACTTTTCTCCGTCGAATCTTCATTGTGCAGCCCACCAGATACAATGCCGCAGAATACCGCATGCCGAATTATCCTTAGTTTAAGGTAACAACACCTCGCTTTCCCCTTTGGTTGCTCAGGTGGCAGAGTTACAGGCCTAGGCTGAACTCTGCACACTCAGACAAACACCGTCTTCCATGCAGAATCAACGCAGTAACAGTACCGATGGTCTCGGAGATTCTATCTTCTGTAAAAAAAGAAAAATACTCTGAAAATCAAGGATACGACTGGTGCTAGTGTCATTGCTGTCACTGTTTCTGCAGCCATTGCTACTATAAAAGTAATGTCAAAGGTTCTTGATTTTTTCGCTTTTCGGAAAAGTTTTAATTTGCACCTAGCTGCAGAGAAAACACGTTGAGGGCGCTATTTTGGCTATTTTGTCTATTCTTTTAAAGTATTCTTAGAAACTGTCATGCTTTTTGAGTACTGGTGCCAGTAACAGATAAAGTAAGTTGCGCCTATCAATGACGTTCTACGGCTAAAGTATTTCATTAATTTTATTAAACTATTAATAATAATAACTTACAATGCAATGTTATTGCGAGATAAACAATATGTATGTATTAACGTATTATTATTGGGTCACTATGTAAACCATTATAAACGATGTAAAGTCTTCTGTCCGCTTTTGTCCGCTGCCTGTCGCTGTTGTTGCTATAGCTACTGGTTCTAGTACCGTTATCTGTAGAATCGGAACTACAATTGTTTTACCGAGATACTAGAATTTCAGATATTGATGCACTGCTCCTTTACAAGGTTACATCGGGATGTCTTTTTGCAGATTTGATAGATTTGTGCTTGTATTGCCGTCATTCTCAGAGGGTCCATTACCTAATGTTCGAAAAAGTATTTCTATATTCGCAAAATAGTATTTCACAACAACAAAAAAACCTAACATAGCTATCTTTTAATTAAATTCCTTCTATGTTATGTCTGCTGCAACTACAACTTGCAGTTCTGCTAGCAGAACAACAACAGACCGTACTGCTCGAGCTGTTACTGTACACACAATAAGTCATTACAACCTTACAACCTGGAGAAACCAAAATAGAGAGTGTGTGCTTTCTATATAAGACAACACGGTGTTCTACTGTGCCGCTGACCCAGAGTTCCGTCCGTTCGTGCTCGTCACGAACGGTCTAGCGTCAGCGGCGTCAATTGAATACACTTTGTTTAGGCTTCGCTTCAGTTCAGTATCTACACATTGTGGATAAAATTCAGTATCTACACATTGTGGATGTACGTACGTCTGGTACGGTGTTTGGTGTTCTGGTTCTTCTTTTCACAGCCACTCGAGTAATAATGAGGTGGAGCACCAAACGGATTAGGCAGGCCACTCGCAAAAGAAGTATGGCCTATGGCATCAAATCCGGCGACCGGTCTCGCCACTAACCGACCCCCCAGTCATCGAGCTTGCTTGTTGTTGTTGTCGTTGCCGTGGTCGATTGGCTTGCTGTTGTGGGCGGCATAGCGCTATAACGGCGGTCTTACCGGACCTCGACCGAAACCGATATATCGTCGCGTTCTAGAAGGAAGGAACACTACAGGCCCACCAAAACGACAACCAAAAAAAAAAGATCAAGGCGACACTAAAAAGGAATGAGAAATAGAAAGCAACCGAGAACCGAATAAACGAGGGCCAACGTTAAATGACGAAACGGAAAGAGGCGCATAGAGATGTGTGCAACCGAGACGGGGGGGGGGGGGGGGGGGCGAGGGGTGGGGGGTCGCGTCATGGTCGAGAGCAGCGGGCCCTGGGGATCGAGCGGGGCTAAACTGAGGAAAAATAGGCGACGACCACATTAGACCTAGGAACGAGGAAGAGGCGGTAGCGAAGGCGGCCGTCCTCGCCGAGCGAGGCCCATACCTATCGGACAGTCAGGACGAAGATTCCTTCGTCGTTCGATTGGTCGGTAGGTCGGTTCGAGTACTCGAGTATAATAATGTCGTTTTTCGCTCATTAGCCAGGTTTGGCCTGTCAGCGCCGACTGACTACAACAGGACAATCGGTGTGCTCAACCACAGACGACGCTGTCTCCGTTTGGTAGTTTGCCAGCGCGGTTGTCTTTCATTGTCGTCGTCGTCGTTGGTGTTGTTGTTGCTGTTGCCGATGTTGTTATTGTGTTTTGTTGTTGGTTTATTGTTGTTGTCATTGTCGCCCCCGTCGTTGTTCTTGTTGTATTGTGCCCGTACCGCGATCATACTCTTGTGTGCTTACAATAATCAAATACAACAACAACAACAACAACAACAACAACAACAAAAGTAGTGGTTGTAGAAGCCGCAGCTTTGGCCAAATCCGAAACCGCTGCGCGGCATATGTAGGCGTTGTCACCCACGCCCTGTAATCGGGTTCCGGTGTTTTATCTTGGTCCTGCCGGCTGCTATGAAGTCGTACTTTTACTGGCATTTGTCGCCTGTCGCAGGACATCGTCTCCTCTTGCCTTACATGTCTGCTCGGCTGGCCGGTCATGTCGATACCACGAAGAGACTGAGTACATGGGCCGAACACGCCCTGGCGATACGTAAATGGTGCCGTGTTCCGCGCGTCCGTGATGTCCTGCTGAATTCGAATTAGACCGCGCTCATCCAGCCTGCGCAGGATGAGTCAAACGTTCGTCAAACAGACGAACCCAATTTGCTGCACGTAGTAAATTTTTCCACTACTTGTCTAGAAACACTTCATTAGGATTTGCAATGTACGTTATATATATTGCTAATAACGATTTATTTTTCGTATAATACATTAGTTATATGTTACACGTATCACGACGGATTAGCTAAGCTATTGTGTCTAGCGAGCTGCGTTGTGACTATCACGTGTCTGTTTTGTTTAGTGTGCCCCAGACGAAGGCAAAGTTTTTACGCTGTACGAGTATCTTAAGATTCAGGCGTTTTCAAAGAAGGACGACAACCTGCTATCGTTGGGTTTAACAAAGTGCCGATTTTGTGGATCAGATGCCTAGTCCGAACGTCAAGAGCACCCAAGGTTTGAAACGTCAGACGGGAGATTTCGTGGAAATACCTGGTTGATAAGTATTATTTTGGCCCCGCAAGGTAGGCTGCACGGCTAGCTTCGAATGCGCCGCCATAGACCATAGAAGGCAAGGGAGTCCGTAACGGTTGTATCCCAAAACAGCACTTTGCCTTGCTCATAGACTGTGAGTGTTGTTCCGTCTGGACGCCTGCCGTCCCCCGCGTAGAGGCCTAGAGGGTTCAAGGACGCACGGACGACCGCATGGTCTAAAGGCACTGGTAAAAATCTCATTCATTGCGGCATGTCTAGAACATCGATGAGGGCTAGGCCTGCCTCTAGTCGTAAGCCTACTGCTATGCGAATCGTCTCGTCATCAAGAAGGAAATCTATGGAGACTCTGGAAAGCGCGTGTAACCAGGTGCCTGATTGCTTGTCGGACACGACGTTTAGACGAGCTCTGATCGTCCCGTCGGCAGCTTCATTGAAGAGACGTCGATGTGCCTCATAGTGCAAAGGGGCACTTCAGTCACGTCGGATCTACCTCTGTACCAGGTCTTAAGGTTCTCCTGAAAGTGGGCTAAGCGGTTTTAAAACTGGCCGACTTCCACTGTATCTAAAAGGGGGATTGTTTTTGACCGTTTGACCACTTGACCGTTTCTTGGGAGAGTGGCGACGCAAAGTCAAGGAGGCAGCGACGGAGGAGGAACGTTCGATATCTATAAGTTTTCTTGGTTGTGGGCCGGGGTGGCCTGTAGTGACATACATGTATATACCAGATACATCGTACATGGATTTCATCACCTCGCATGTTTCCCTGGGAAGTTTCATGAAGACTATCGTACTCAGTTCTGCTCGCAGCAATGCGCTAAGTGCCACGCGGTTGATTGTCCGGTACTGCAACGAAGATCTTTACACTTCTCTTCTCGGTGGAACGAAGGACAACATATAACAATGTTTAATAAGAACATAGGCTATACTTACTCTGTTTGAGTGAAATAAATATGATTGATTGAAAAGGAAAATTGGCCTGTTTTCTGGGTTAATCATTAATGAGACTACGACAGGCCCGGCCAGGGTCAGTAAGTTCAAAACAATAAGGCCCGTCTTTAGAAACGGGTAGTGATGCTTGTTTCTGTGCGCTAGGTGGTAAAGATATGTTCAGCAGACACTCGAGGGTAGACAGTGTCAGCTTGTAGAGCGTTTGCAGGTCGTCGGCCTGATAGCTTAGCCCCTCGAAGAAAGTGGGTGAGTTCTCATGGCGAAAAAGAAGACCTGAGTAAAAAAAAAGTCCCCAATGAGCTTCTAGAAGAGAAATACAAGTGGCGGCATCTTCCTATTGTTGTTGTGAGCCCTTTGGGGCAAATTGGCACATCGAGTAGCTCCCGATCGTCCTTGACGGTCATCTTGCAACCGGGCAGTATATATACTTTTTAAGTGGCCGCCTAGGGCGGACTGCTGGCCCATTTCGCCAACGACGCTACACCACCGTCGCGTTACTTCGTTGAATCGATCTGAATTAAGTATTTACGAATTCCCTCTTCTCAGCCTCCTCGGCTGTGTACCCAGTTTAAATTGATTATACAGCGTGAGTCCGATACAAATATAATCCATACTAGAAGCTTTTCTCACTCGAAGAAGATCATCACACCGCCAAGCGTTCCATCGTCTGCCTGGGACAACCTTTGCCACCCAAGCACCGCTAGGAATCCAGCCAACTGGAAGGCTCTACCAATAGCGTCGCTGATGCTAGCATGTCTCGCCGCCGTTATGCAGTGTCATATAGCCTGCCGGGCCACCTTCCTATGAAGCTCTCTCCGTCTGCGACATCGGTGCCACGAGCGCGGGGCAACTCAGGGTGACAAGGTCGGGTGGGCCCAATCCTCCATTTGTTAGCCGTAGAAGTGCCTGTGTCTTATAGCCATACTGGTGCTCCAGGTTAAGCAACTAGTTTTCGTTGATTGCGCGCAAGTTCGAGCTTGGCACGCAATTCATCGAGGATATAAAGAATACACTCCGAGAATAATGGCACGGAACCCAAATATTCCGAATCCCGGTTACAGAACCGGTTAGTCACACCCAGCTCGAATGCAATTTATAAAAACAGAACTTTTGAATGAACTTACGACGATTGTGTCAACAGTCAATGTCGACCGCTGTCAATCAAACGTCGAACACAAAACGTGCCGCAGTGTACTCTATAAAATATTACTTAGAACACGCTGAGTAGTGTGCTGCCATAAAGTATGGATAAGCAGGAAGGCAAGTACTGATGTAGGAGAAAAATCGGAGCGCTACATCATGTTTAACATGAACCAGTACCCGATTACCAGAAGCTAAAGAACACGCATTTATAATTCAATCTCTGGGATCCCGGGCTGTATCGTCAGTCAGAGAAGTCTCCGTACGATGCACGCCTGTTAATCACGTACGAGAACTTAAAAGTGCCGTTCGGTTTGAAGAGAACATGCACAGGCGCTCATCACTGAAATGTCACCAAAGCATCTATAAAGTCTATACAATTTTCATATATATAAAATACCCCATAAATTATTCCACTGGCTACTTGCATTGCCTATTTCTATCTTAGAGAGTACGATGGCCACAGTGCCTTAATGACCACGATTTGAAGGATACATTGAGCGCTTGCCCGCAGCTCAAGGAACTTCTATTAAATCTATATGTATTATACGCAGAAGTCGCGGTACGCAGTTCTGACATACATTTAATGAAACCGAAAGATGTAAACAACTGTGATGCAACTATCTTCTAAACCCTTATAGAAGGAATGCATTCTTTCAGAATCGTATGGTCGGATTCGCCTCTCTCTAAACCCCGTCCATGCATTCGTAATACTAATCGCACTGTGCACACTGTGCACTACCTAGGACATATTAGTAGAAGGACTACTGCAGTATCTCTAGCAGACGTATACTCTACCTATAAGAAGGCCTCTGTATAGCAGGCAGGGTCAAATTAGCTACGTATAAGCTACCTGGAAAGAACCTAAAATAACTGGCGTCGTGGTTACAACAGGGAGTTCACCGTGCTGCCACTGAAGAGCATGGGGCGTATGAAGCCATATGGTGCAAAATACAAGTTATCGGTCTATATCTAATCTAATATATCAAGGACTTCAGTTTCCGGACGGCTTTAGCATGTCCGGTACATACAACAGATCAAAAAGCATATGACAAGTGTTTTATATTATTTACTTAGGGGCATTACAATATTCACCGAAATTCGTCGTAATGTGGATCGATAAAAAAGTCACGTTCGAGCATTGTTCCGATCGGCTTGGTATATATATATATATATATATGACAAATATAATTGTATTTATGATTCGCATTTACCTGCAGATAATTTAACACACCTGCCGTGCAAAGAATCGTCTGGTAACAATGCAGTGTCTAATATTATGGGTAAATACTCAACATTATCGTCAACAAGCCAGTCAACATTGTGACACTTTTGCTTGCCCTTTTTTGTCACTGCGAAAACATACCGAGCCAGCGAACGGTCATGCAGTTAACCATCTTTGCTGTACGTGTTAAAATAAATGTAAGAGGAGAGACGCCGCACGTCACAACGTGCCCGTATACGCCGTGACGTGACGACGACACAGAGATCAGCAACGACCACAAGAACAACACAATAATAATAATACTAATAATAAATATAATAACTGCGTCGACAGCTGCAGCGACGCAGTCAATGTCAACCCTCGTCGTCGACCGTACCGGCAGCTCTACGAACAACATTGGTCGGGCGAACACGTCGTCCGTCGCTATGTATCAGCTAGCTGTCTCGTCTTGCCTGCATCGTGCGTCGGCCACCGAGGCGCTCGCTTTTCCTTCTACTGGTACTAGATGTAGTAGCAGCCCCCAGAACCTCCTGCCGCCGCCGTCACCGCTGTTACCGCCTGGGCGTTTTCCCATTTAGATCCCTCTCCCTTAGCGTCTTTCGCATTCTCTTTATGTCTTTCTATCTCCGTTTGCTTCTCCCTGCGTGCTCGCCGGGTCTGCCTGTGGGGCACTCGCACTTTGGCGTCCTTTTCGCACTGCTCCTCTAGCGCACGACGCCTCATTCAACCACTGCGGCTCCTTGGCGCCCCTGCCTTCCCTCTTCGCCGCCCCATCCGGTGCGCATTGGTTCCCTTACGTTGCCCTAACGGCCTCCTTCCTCCTTAGCGCCCCCCCACCGCCCGCGTTGGCCCGCTGTTTCTTCTCCTGCTCCCCTTCCAACAAATAGCCCCCCCACACCGCCGCCTCCGCACACTACGTTCGCGTCAGGAGCTCCGTTAATGTACTGCGCCTGCGTCCCTGAGACGTGGGGCGAGAGGCGGGGGAGGCCGAGCTGTCAATCATTGGAACATCAATCGCCCGCTGCTGCTGCTGTTCCTGCAATCGTCGCCGCTGCTCCTGCCACTGCCAAGACCACCATCATCGCGGCGGCTCTTCTGGCGGCGGCAGGAGCCGCCATTGTCGCTCTCGCCACCGCTCCTGTTCATCGTCGTGCTGCTGCTGCTGCTGCTTCTTTGGTTCCGTCCGTCCGTTCATCCCGCTGCTGGCCTGGCCGCTTGCCCGTTCTTCCCTTCGCTTCGTGCTGCTTTTCCTCGTTCTCCTATTGCTCCTTATCGTTCTCGTCCTCGTCAGCTGCTCGTGATGGCCATGTGTCAGCCCTAATTTCTCCTGCCGCTGCTATTCGCCCCCGGAACGCAGCCCCACTGCTTCCCGACATGTCCCCAGTCCGCAGACCTGACCCCCCTTTATTGCAAGAAGCTCTCGCTTACTCCATCTTTCTCCCCACCCCCGTCGAGAGTTCTCTCTCCGGCTCTGCCTCCTTAGCCCCCTCTGTTGCCCGTTTTAGTAGTAGTGGTGGTGGTGGCAGTGGCGGCGAAAGCTGCGTCTTTGCCCCCTTCTCCGGTGTTATGGCTGGGCGGTGGGCAGAAGAGGAAGGAATAGCGGGAAGACCGGGGAAAGACGACTGAACCGGTCGTGGAACCCCATTCATCTATCCCCGTTGTGCGTGTGCGGCTCCCCGCAACTCCCCCTCGGGCGCGCGTCTCCCTTTTTCTCTGTCTCTCTCTCTGTAGGGGGGCTTTCCCCCGATATTTTTATTTCTGGGGAACGGGGGCTGGGTGTTACTGCCGTTGCTTCTGCTGATGCTGCTGCTGCAGAGTGGGCACAACGATAAATTATCGGGGAGGGGAAACGAGCGTCGGTTTTCAAAAGAGAGTGTGGCGATGTGTCTGTCCATCTTCCTCTCTCGCAAGACGATGATGACAACAACCACGCATTTGCTTTGTCTCTCTCTTTCTTTAACACGACAGTGCAGGCTAGCCAAGTACGTTGCTGGACTCGTCTATACACACGACTGACTAACACGTGGACAAAGTGTTGACATAAATGTGCATGCACTAAATATATATATACATATATATGAATAGTAGGCATAATATAAATATAGCCATATAATATCTGATATAACAGACCCATCAGTCTGTAAACACATAGTTAGGCGGTTAAAAGTAACTCCTGTTTTCGCATAACCACGTGCTCTAGCTTTATATATATATATATATATATACATATATAGAATCGAGCAAGTACGACTTTGCTGCGAGAGAGATACGTGTATGCTATGCTGCGCTAACCGTACACGGCGTTCTGTTTCGCGCTACTGTCTCTCAAAGCCGGAAATGGCATGACGGGGGTTGGTGGCCGTCGTTTGAAGGATATAAATAAGGATAGATTGACGAGTGCGAGATTTTGATGAGCTTTCCCGGGGAGAATATCGGAATGGCGTATTTCCTCGATCCCTCGACTAGAAAGAGCGAACGGAGCAAAAAGGGGAAGAGTTTGAAGAGGAAGACGACGACGACGAAGAGGACGAGGAGGAGGAGGGATGGTGTTGGTGGTAATCGAGGACCAGGACAACGGCGGCAACAACAACGACGATAATAACAACAACAACAACAACGACAAAAACAACTAGAACGACAACGACGAACAGAAGCAAAGGCGGCTGACGTCGGAGGGGAAACAAGTGATCCTTTGGCGGAGCGGGGCCACTGAGGTGGGGTCCCAGCCAAACGCAAACACCGCCGACGAACGACATCGGACGTGACACGCGCCACGTCACAACGAAGAAACACGCTACGGGGACGCGGTGGGGCTAGATGGCAGTTGACTGACTGACTCCTGTCTGCCTGTCTGCCTACGCATCTATCGTACATACATACATACATACATACGTACCTACGTACATACCTATCCACTACCTCTACCTACGTTCCTAGCTAGCCAGCAGAGCAACGTGTGTAACAAAGCAACATTAGTAGTGACGGCCGGCGGGCGAGCGGGTGGGCGGGTGGGAAACAACAATGGTGACAACAGCAGCAACAACAACAACAACAAGAACATTAACTAGAACAACCGCAGCAGCAGCAGCAACGGCGGCAACAACAGCGGCGGCAACTACAACAATAACAACTGCGGCGGCAGCAACAACAACAACGGCGACACCAACAACAACAACAACAACGGCAACAACAACAACAACAACAACAAAAGATCAACGACAAGAGTAATAAAGACAACCAACACCAGCACCAATAATATCAAGGTCAGACAACACGGCCGCCTGGCGGCGACCAAAATCAGGCAGAAAAGCGTTGCAGAAAAAAGACAGCAATAGCAAATGCTGCCGAAGTGGACACCGTCGTCCGCGCCATATCACGTTGCCAGTCTGCCAGTTCCCTGCTCTGTTGTCTGCCTGTCTGTCTGTCCGGCTATCCGTCTGCTTGTCCGTCCGTTCTTCCGTCCTTCCCGTCCGTTCATCTGCTGTCCGGTTGTCGTCCGGTTGTCGATCTATCTATATATCTATCCATGTCTGTATCGATCTGGGTGGCAGGTAAACATCAGCTGCTGCTGCTGATGCTGCTGCGATTGTTGCTCCTCAGAAGCTGTCTTCTAACTGTCTGTCAGCTGGCTGCTTTCTGCTGGCTGTCCAGGGCCGGTCAAGGAGGTCGCCTACAAAGAGTTCGAACCAACGAACGAACGAACCAGCATTCGCCATTCGCAATAACACGACGTACGCACAGGCAATAAGCAGTAGCAGTCGAACGGAGGACGGTACAGCAAAGTAAGGCGTAAGGCAGCAGCAGCAGCAACAACAACAGTACGCGTGCAGCAGCCCATCCATGCGTGACGGTGGCGGTTCGCTTAGACGCAGACACGTATACAGACATAGCAGAGACGGATAGACTTATAGACAGACAGACCGACACGCAGAGAGACAGGCAGACGGCGAGATACACAGACGATGTGGTAGAAGAAGGAGTCGCGTCACCACCCCCATGGCGGCGGTCGCGTCGCAGAACGGTTGTTGTTCGAGTTGCCGCCCTTGCCCTTGCTACTGTTTCTACTACGGCTCTTGCCAGTGCTACAGAATGCCGCCGCCGTTGTTGTTGTTTTTGTTGTTGTTATTGTTGTAGTTGTAGTCGTCGTCGTTGTTGTCGTAGTAGTAGTTGTCGCGGTCCGGGGGTTTGTCCATGACCCCACTACGAAGGCCGAGTCAAGAGGAAACAAAGAAGACCAGGAACGGCAGGCGGGGCGGAAGAAGAAGAAGGACCGGCGGACCACCACGAAACGAAGGGGCGAAGGGACGAAGGGGCGAGGAGGCGACACCACCCTTGACGGGTTCATGCTGGACGAAACGAATATCTCTGTCACCGTGAAGACTACTCCACGGACTACAGCTTCGACTACTGTCACTAGCCGGTCAAGGAGCAGCTACGACCCTTGTTCTCCCGTGCTTCCAGCGGTGAAGGAAGCCAGATGGCGGGAAGGTCGTGGTAGCCGCAGACCTGGCTAGCTAAGATAGATGCGCACACCATCTCGACGGTAGTTTTTGTTGTCGTTGGTGCTCTTGTTAGTGCTGTCGTTGGGATTTGTTGTTGTTGTTGTCGTCAGTGATTTGATGCGAAGGGAACTAGCAATAAGCAAATCATAGCATCTAATTACTTCATTTTATTGGCATAAAATACTCTCTTTTATTAGTGTCGTGCTTTTCTTCTTCATTAGAAGCTTTAATTTGCAGGGTTTGTCCCTTGCGGAGAGCATACGTCGAGAAAAGGCAGGGCCGGAGAGGAGGCCAGAGTGTAAGTGGCGCTATAACAGTTTATTTTAATACAGTTCCGTATAGTTAGTATTGTATTCTTGCCTCAACTGGCATTCTTATTGTTGCTTACCGGCTGGGACCTGTATACTTTATTTCTCCATTTAAGATTGTTTTTTGCCTTTGTCGCTGTTGTGTTTCATATTATTATTATTATTACTATGATTATTATTATAATTGCAGAGTTGATATTGCAACTTTGGTCACGTACTGCAATTACGTTGTTGTGTTATTCAGTTTCGCCTTTGCTGTCTGTGGTGGCGTTTCTAGCGTCATTGACATTACAGCCATTTGACTCACTTAGGTGGGTTGTATCTATTGTCACTCTAGCTGTCACCTCGTTGTCGTTGTTGTTTGTGATGTTCTTATGATTGCAAGACATTCTGACGCCGCTACCGACGGTCGACCTTTGCGTTGCTGTTTTTATCAACTAGGGTTTGCAGGTATATGTATTCCCTTTCCGTTTTTAGCTTGCAGTATTTGTCATTATTGTTGTTGCTTTTGATAATTCGATTACTACATGTTGTTGTTGTTGCTACAGTTAGTGTTGTTGCTTCTGTTGGTGCCATTCTAGCCTATTAGTTTAGTGATTGGTGCTACTACTAATAATCAAACAAAATCAAACTGTGGTCAATCAATATTTACCGTCATTTAGCAACGATGTGCAAATGGTCTGCTGGTTCAAACGACAGCCATGCTTGCGTGTTTCGGCGTCAAACTGATCTATTGCCAGCTGTATTTCAGTTGCCTTTATTTGGTTGTAAAAAAACAGCATTCGTTTCATCGATGAGCACGTTGCAGTGACTGGTGAATGGACCAACTTCTAGTCTTACTAATGTCGTACATGTAGGACGGACGGACGGACAACAGACTAAGACACAGACAGATATACGGGCTGACAGCAAAGGACATGGCAAGACACAGTCAAAGTGAGAGCAAGAGAGATATATAGATAAATAGCAAGGGGGGAGAGATGAGAGAGATATGAGTTACCGTCGTTTTGTTTCGTGTTATCACGCATCTACGCGCGGAGACGTGTGGGGTAAGATGGCCAAGATGGCCTGTTGCGGCTGTCCTGCCTTTCCTGTCATCACCCCCTCTCACGCGCCCTTCCGCAGTCACTTTAGTAGTACGAGTGCTAGCAATAGTAGCAGTAGTAGTTGTAGTAGTAGTATTAGTAAAAATTGTGTTGCCGTAGCGGTAGTTTTGACACTTGCTCCACAGCCCTTTGGTTGTTTGCTTGTCTACGTCCGTACGCTAGATCTATCTACCTACCTACCGATATATCTATCTATATATATCTCTATCTATCTATATATCTATCTAGATATTCATCTTCTCTTATATTTTTTCTTTATCGCTTTCTCTCCCCCCCCCCCAACTCTCTATCCTCTGTGAGTACGTTGGTCTGTCTCTTAACATCTGTCTTTGCGCCTGTCGCCTTTCTCTCGTCGCCGCCGCCTTTCTCTCGCCGCATCTTGCAGTCATGGAGAGTGAGTTCTGTCACGAGCCTGTTCAGGCTGGCTGGCTGACGGGCCAGGGCTCTTCCGTCCATCCGTCTGTCAGAGCGTATCTGTCAGTCACCCAGTTGAGCACCAAAGAGAAGAAGACGAAGCTGAAGAAGACGAAGACGAAGAAGAGGAACAGACAGACAGGAACATCCGCGAGGGCAGACGCGCGGAGGCGCAGCAGCCAGGAACGACCCGCCCTTCTTTCTCCCCCGTTACCGGAGAAGGAATAGCCCCTTCTGGTCAGAGCGGCGCGGGCCTGGGAGGTGGGGGGAGATGAGGTTGAGCTTCCCGCCGCCTCTACCGCCCGCTCGCTGCCCCCGACTGGCTTGTGGATCGTCGTGGCGGACGATCGTAGGGCAGCCGCTGGGCTGAGTGGCCGAGTGCCGGGGGTGGTGGTAGCCGCTGCCGCCACGTCCGGCAGCCGCTTTCTGTCTGTCTGCTTGCTTGCCTGTCTGCCAGCCGCCCAGCCTTCCTGCCTTTTGCCTGTTTGCTTGCTTGCGTGGGGATCTTGAGAGGGGAGGGGACGGGGGGCTGGTCTGGCCTGGCTTGTACTGCCCCCGGTGGCCTTCTGATGGAGTTGAGTTACTACTACTACCACAACGACTACCACTACTACTACGACGACGACGGCTACCATTGCGACGAACGATCACTACGGGGGGCGGGGGGGGGGGGGGGGGGGGTACCACTGCTACAACTGTCACTACGCTTACCTACTCTGACTTGCTGCTCCTAGTAGTAGTTGTCCCGGTGACGACGAGGAACGGGTGACGACGACGACGACTGGCGTACGCCTGCCGAAGCTTCGCCTGCTGCTGCTGATGCTGCTGGGGTTGGTTGGAACAGCAGCAGCAGCAGCAGCAACAGTAGCGGAGTGTCGAGGAGGTGTCGAGGGAAGCAGGAACGAACGGCTGGACGGACTGACTGACTGACAGACGGACAGGCATGCAGGCAGGCAGACAGACGTAAAGATAGACAGTCAGACGAGGACTGACAGACATGCAGACATACAGACGGACATACAGACGGACGGACAAACGAAGGAACGAACGAACGGGGCAACTGGGGCGCCTTGCAACGCCACTGACTAGCGGAGGTGGGGGGGAGAGGGGGCATCGCTGGCAAGCAGACTGACTGACTGACTGGCTCACTGGCTGGCTGCCTGGCAGGCAGGCAGGCAGGCATCTTGTGCATGTCAGGGCCCGATGACGGCTTGTCACCCGCCATCAGGCCCTGCCACCAGTCCGAGCCATAGCGTAAGTGTTGTTGTTGTCGTCGTTGTCATTGCTGTTGGTTGTTGTTCTTGTCGTCGTGTTTGTCACCGTCATCGTGGTCGTCCTCGTTGTCATTGTTGGTGTCGTTATTGTTGTTGTTGTTGTTGTCGCCGCCGCCGCCACCACCATCCTCATCGTCCTCGTCAGTCAGCCGACGTCCTCCCACTAGCTAGTAGCTAGGCTAGCAGCAGCAGCTAGCTATCAATGTGACAGACAGATCTGCTTTTTCAACAGGTTGTCGTCTCTCCCCCCTCCTTTCTCTGCGCGTTTATCTCTTGCCCTGTCCTCTCTCTCTCTCTGTCTCACACAAACATGCACGCACACACACAAGCTCTTTCTATCTCTCCGTCTCCTCTCTACAAGACCGTCGGCCGTCGTCGGCTGGTGTTGTTCATTCGTTCGGCCCCCATTCGGCGCTCGACAGGCCCTCGACGGATAGCTGGGTCGGTATTAGAGGCGATGGCAACAACAACAAGCCCATCCGCCGCGGCTCTCTTCCGCTCAGACCGCCGTCGCCGCCGCCACCTCAGACTCTGCGTCAGGTTCTGCTGGCCGTCTATGGCAAACCACTATCAGCCCCACCATATGCTCAATCACGCCCCTGACATTCGCCGCCGTCTTTCCCTTTACCCTCCCCCCCGCGCCCCCCGCATACAGGGGCAGATGAGCCGAACCGGGGAAGCTTTGGGTAGAGTGGGTGACGACGCTACGCGACCAGCAAGGTCTCCAGTTCTCGAGCCACGGTACGTTGCTGCTCTGCTGCTTCTGTTGCTGCTGCTGCAAGGTTGGCAGGTAGAGGGCTCCACACCAGACTGACAGACTGACAGACAGAAATACGGATAGATAGACAAGCAGAAGCTGCCTATCGTGTGCCACATGTCGAGAGAGAAAATAGAAACGCCGCATGCACAGTAGCGGCGCTCGCCCTGCTGGTTGCGTCGTCGTCGTCGAGTATCTTCTGCCGCCAAAGCAGTGGGCCGCGTCGCGCGGGATGAGTGCTAGCCGAGGAATAGGAAGGTTGGAAAGCTTGCGCCTCTCACGAGGGCAAGAGAAGGAAAAGCAGAAAGAAGGGCGACAGCAAGTAACCAAACTCGTCCCGTTTAACCACGCGTTAGCTGCGGCACGCGAAAAGCAGACTTACCATAGCAGAGCCCTGTTAGAGGCTACACTGGACACAGGACGCGAGGAGAAAGACGAGCACATTGGAAGACAAAACGGCAAAATTAGACTTGACTCTGAGGCCAAATAGTCAGTGACTGGTTCAACGACTGAGCGAGTGGTGGCCAATATGCTCCCTCTGACAATGAAGACTGGCGTAAGCCAGACAGACGGGTCGCGGCGTGTACCACTGCTCGTATACGCACGTGAGATGCGACCGTGCTGAGGACAATACCGGCATGGGAACCTGTACGTACAAGCATACGCACCACCCGTACATCATACGCTGCCCGTTGCTAGTCGGATGCGCGGACTCGGGTTCAGCTAAGCAACAAACGAACGGCCTGCACACTCAGCTCTTGCTGCCAAAAATCTTTCCGCCTTGCGCAAGACGCAGGTGGACCGTGGCCCCCAATTGATAGAAGGGAAGATCCTATGGTAGCGGAGAGTGCAGGAGAAGTGTGTATATGCCCCGGAATATGTAAGTGTGAGTCTGGTTTGTCTGTATATCTGTCTATCTGTGGAAACGCCCACGAGCCGCTAGTGGGGTGACGCCTTGACCACGCTAAGGCAATGCGCCGGCCATCCATCGCAGATGGCAGGCCATGCGCCCCTCTCTCCTACTCCGCTCGCTAACCACTGGACGACGGACGACGACTAATACGTTATTATAATGGCACTACTCTGGCCTTAAAGATGAGCCCATACTCAGGAGGGAGGGACTCTTAGATACGAGAGGCAATATGTACAATTAACTCCATTGTAGTAATTTCCGGAACGCGGGCAAGCCAAGTCGGCCATTTGCACGCTGGCCGTCGAGGTGATTCACTCACCTCGGAGGCCTGGCAGAGGCAACGAATGCGCCGCCCCACGACGCCGGTCGGCTGCTGCTATCAGGAGGATATTGCAGGCTCTCGCGGAGAGAGCGGGCCAGCTCCTAGCTGCTTAGTTATATGCCCGGCGTACAGAATGGCGTCATCAGTCAGTGTGTTCCCCCTGCCCATCTACCCCCCTCCTCATTACAGGCCAGTCAGCCGGGCTGCGAAGCCTGCAACCGCTCTGTACCGTTGCGCCGAGCCGAATGATCTGGAAGCATCTTGACCATCTGTTGAGACACCAAAACATCGAAGGACGTCCAAGCTGCGACTCTTTCTCATGTCACCCTCATGTCTAATGGTGACTT